>CM071582.1:1445716-1471135 GCA_036426205.1 Ascaphus truei | reverse complement strand
GCCAATATGAGATTGGGTGGGTCAGGCCAGAGGGAGCACCCGTTACATATAGATATAGAGAAGTCCTGAGAAAGTCCAGCAATAAGGCTCCTCCTGTAATAAAACGTGCGTTTCTCTCACTGGATTCCCCTGGCCCGGGTTTTGCTTAAAGTTCCTCGGTTTTTGTTTCTGTTTTGAATTATGGGGAAAATGTCAATTTGATTAAAAAAATCATAATGTCATATAATTTGGAGCGGTTATTTACTTCCTATTTAATGTATGTACTTTACAAACTGTGCATCAAACATAATCAAACATATTAATGAGGTTGATCATAAAATAAGAAGTGAGTGAGTACTGTGAATGATTATTTGAGCCAATCAGCAACAAGACTTATAAGGATCAATATTATATTGAATAAAATTAGTTAAACAGAGAGATTATATAGACTATGGGATATTGAAGTAGCTGCGAGTTGAGCATATCCCTGTGAAAAGAGCCCGTCCCGGACAGATTTGCAGGTTTTGGTATTCTGTACGCCCTTCTTGCATGTCCAAACCATGTGGAAAAAGCTTTTTTGAAGCAGTTTCATTCCGGCTCCGTAAATCTAAGCGGAATGACCAAAAAGGCTCAAACTCGCTGTAATTCTCGTAGTTCCATTAACTCCAAAAGGCTAAACCGCATCAAACAACTCACAAATATTATTCTTATCAACCAGGAGGAGAGAGGGCGATGGGGGGAGAGAGAGGGGGAGAGGGTGAGATAGGGGGAGACAGAGGGAGAGAGAGACAGAGGGAGAGAGAGAGGTGGGGGGAGAGGGGGAAAGTGAGAGTGAGAGAGGGATAGAAGGACAGAGGGAGGCAGGGAGGGAGAGAGAACCTTCAAACCAACCCTACGCATTTCGCCTACTTTCCAGTTCGGGTTCCACAACCCCTGAGGAAGCCGAACTGGAAAGTAGACGTAACGCATAGGGTTTTTGGCCCTCTGAAGACTCCGTAGCTGGTGAGGAAGAGTCCAGTCCCTCATGAGCCACTGTACCGTGCTGCACGCACAGACGCGGAAGTGCTGACGGCCGCCATTGAACTACGTGGATCGCAGTATCCTGGCGGCAAATGGGGACTTACACCGTGACTCTTTCGGTTCCAGAAGCAGTCCCAGAGTGGCGAGAGTGTGCCCGTAAAGCACTCATTGTGATTTACTTTTCGGGAGAATGTGAGTGTGTCCATCACCCTTGAATCTAATCATTTGTGCATTAAACCTGTATTACGCTATGTACTCCTCTTTGTTTTTCAAGAGAGAGTCACGCGTGATCAGACCATCTTTATGCAGACCTATGTGAGTGATTTGTTCACTTAACCACTTTCACTCCACTTTCACTGGGTCAATCTTAGTAAAAGTTCATTGTGTGCCAGTACTCTACTGCGCTTTATATTTTCCCCCTGCCTGTTCAATGTGCCTTGTGCACAAAAAGGCGCGCACCTGGTTCTATCTTTGAAAACGACTGTTCGCCAGTACAATTGGTCACTATCTGTACTAATATGGTAGTGTAGAATAGCAGCCTATTTGTTTTATATATGTAATATACATTTATAATATATGTATATGTATATATATATTTCATATATTATTTATTATTATTTTATTAAATTATAAGGGATTGGGGGAGAGAGGGAAGGTGAGTCTCGCATCAGCATACAATATGATGAATATTAACAAAGGTGCAATAGGGAATAGGGAGTAGTTATAAAGTAAGAGAAAAGAACACCCTTTTGAAAGCACTCATTGTGGTAAATGGTATGATGAATTTAAATTAATAAGTAATACTTTATTATCAATAGTTAAAATAAATGGTAATGAAACTAAACTAATAATAATAATAAACAAAGGTGACCTAACATATAAAACAAACCAAGGTGCATTATACAAAAACTGAAACGGAGGGGAAGTCCATAGTAGATAATTACTTAATAGTAATACAATGGCTCACAATTGCTATAGGAGAACCCCTAGGTCCAGCACTAGGGAAATGATTAAAAGCCTGTACTTTTTAAACAGGTAGCAAGAGACTGACCATCATGATGATCGTAAATGTATGACATGTGGATGTTCCTACAAAGACCGCAACCGGCGTGAAATAATCCCAGACTAAAGTGTCAAATAACACAGTCAGTATTGCCTACGTACACCGCTGGTCTGAAGGCACCTAGAATATTAATTGCAGGATAACAGCAATGGCTACTAGTTATCTAGCTGCTAGATACACATTAATATGATGTATCTTAATGCATAAAGTGCATAAGAGCCCACAAAGTGTGTTGAAATGGCCCTGAGGCACGGATCTGGTCCGTATCAAGTTATAGGCTCCTATATTAAAACTAAAAAATGCACTTATAGGCAGCAGTAGGTGGTTAATGAGGAACAATCAAACCGTGAATCAATGGGTGGGTGGAACCGCAAGTAAAACACACATATTTGTATCCAGCAGCCTGCTACTTTAAGATTGACGTCAGTCTGGTCCCGCCTCCCACCTGACGTACGTTTCGCGGAGGCGCATTCATGCCGGGATGAGGGTGAGAGGCACTGTTGAGTGCCGGTTTAGCCGCGAGTCGCTGCTATTGTGCAGGTTTGATCTCCACACAACCTACTAACCTCCATTATGGGCTCAATATGACCCTATTTTAAAGTGTACTAATTGTGTTTGGTTACTACGCCATGACGATGGCGCAAGTAACACAGTAGCCTTTAAAATTCTGATATTGCTTTGGTAAAGCTGAAGTACCTTTTTGTGTTGCTACATTCAATCTTAAAGTAGCAGGCTGCTGGATACAAATATGTGTGTTTTACTTGCGGTTCCACCCACCCATTGATTCACGGTTTGATTGTTCCTCATTAACCACCTACTGCTGCCTATAAGTGCATCTTTTAGTTTTAATATAGGAGGCTATAACTTGATACGGACCAGATCCGTGCCTCAGGGCCATTTCAACACACTTTGTGGGCTCTTATGCACTTTATGCATTAAAATACATCATATTAATGTGTATCTAGCAGCTAGATAACTAGTAGCCATTGCTGTTATCCTGCAATTAATATTCTAGGTGCCTTCAGACCAGCGGTGTACCTAGGCAATACTGACTGTGTTATTTGACACTTTAGTCTGGGATTATTTCACGCTGGTTGTGGTCTTTGTAGGAACATCCACATGTCATACATTTACGATCATCATGATGGTCAGTCTCTTGCTACTTGTTTAAAAAGTACAGGCTTTTAATAATTTCCCTAGTGCTTGACCTAGGGGTTCTCCTATAGCAATTGTGAGCCATTTTATTACTATTAAGTAATTATCTACTATGGACTTCCCCTCCGTTTCAGTTTTTGTATAATGCACCTTGGTTTTTTTTATATGTTAGGTCACCTTTGTTTATTATTATTATTAGTTTAGTTTCATTACCATTTATTTTAACTATTGATAATAAAGTATTATTTATTAATTTAAATTCATCATACCATTTACCACAATGAGTGCTTTCAAAAGGGTGTTCTTTTCTCTTACTTTATTATTATTTTATTAGTATGCAGTGACTGCATACTTTGAAAGTAGTTGAATTCAAGATCCGAAAGTATTTAAGAAAAAATGGCTTTGATTAAATGATTTACTATGTGTGTGGAGGCTCTGGCTTTGTGGAGGCTCCTGCTTTGTGGAGGCTCCGGCTTTGTGGAAGCCCTGGCTTTGTGGAGGCCCCAGCTTTGTGGAGACCCTGGCTTTGTGGAGGCCCCAGCTTTGTGGAGGCTCCTGCTTTGTGAAGGCTCCGGCTTTGTGGAGGCCCCGGCTTTGTGGAGGCCCCGGCTTTGTGGAGGCTCCTGCTTTGTTGAGGCTCCTGCTTTGTGGAGACCCCGACTTGGTGGAGGCCCCGGCTTTGTGAAGGCCCCGGCTTTGTGGAGACCCCGGCTTTGTGGAGGCCCTGGCTTTGTGGAGGCCCCGGCTTTGTGGAGACCCCGGCTTTGTGGAGGCCCTGGCTTTGTGGAGGCCCCAGCATTGTGGAGGCCCCAGCATTGTGGAGGCCCCGGCTTTGTGGAGGCTCCTGCTTTGTGGAAGCCCCAGCTTTGTGGAGGCTCCTGCTTTGTGGAAGCCCCGGCTTTGTGGAAGCTCTGGCTTTGTGGAGGCTCCTGCTTTGTGGAAGCCCCGGCTTTGTGGAGACCCCGGCTTTGTGGAGACCCCGGCTTTGTGGAGGCCCCGGCATTGTGGAGGCCCTGGCTTTGTGGAGGCTCCTGCTTTGTGGAAGCCCCAGCTTTGTGGAGGCTCCTGCTTTGTGGAAGCCCCGGCTTTGTGGAAGCTCTGGCTTTGTGGAGGCTCCTGTTTTGTGGAAGCCCCAGCTTTGTGGAGACCTCGGCTTTGTGGAGACCCCGGCTTTGTGGAGACCCCGGCTTTGTGGAGGCCCTGGCTTTGTGGAGGCCTGGCTTTGTGGAGACCCCGGCTTTGTGGAGGCCCCGGCTTTGTGGAGGCCCCGGCTTTGTGGAGGCCCCGGCTTTGTGGAAGCTCTGGCTTTGTGGAGGCCCCGGCTTTGTGGAGGCCCCGGCTTTGTGGAGACTCCTGCTTTGTGGAAGCCCCAACTTTGTGGAGGCTCCTGCTTTGTGGAGACCCCGGCTTTGTGGAGGCTCCTGCTTTGTGGAAGCCCCGGCTTTGTGGAGACCCCGGCTTTGTGGAGACCCCGGCTTTGTGGGGCCCTATAATATCCCTCAGAGATGGAACATACACATTGGATTGAGGAGTTGGGATAAGAGTGTAAATACACAAACTGTAGATGGTGAATTACATACTCTTACAATATTTTTGGCCTGTGAAAAATATATATTCAGACTCCAGTTTTGTGACTGCTGCCAGAAGAGGTGAGAACCTGAGACCTACAAGCTAAAGTGCTCCTCGATGATTGCTCGGCGGGATAGTCAATCAGCGTTAATAAATTAATGACTCATCAATCCTTATTTTTGCTAAATATGCAAATGGTGTACATACTGTATATTCTGCTTAATGATGGGGTTAGGCCTCTCCGCATCTCAGCCAATCACCAGTTACCAATTATTACAGCACAGAAACCTCTCTGCTTATCAGCCATATTGCTTTGTGTATCGCAGCTTACCCTAATGCGGAAAGGCTTATAGAACAGGTGTGGGCTCATATTTACCAAGCTGCATTATGACACCTTGTAGACGGACATTCACAGAGGTACACAATTGGAGGCTTTTATAAGGTGAAATTATAATAGGCTTTATTGTGCCTTTTCCTTTTTCATCAGGAAATCATCCAAACACAGGGGGGGGGGGGGGGGCAAAGCTTCTATTCACTTGGGAGTATTTCTAGTGAAAATACCATGCAATTAATTCACAACTCCCTAAGTCAAGCATGTTTCGCAGCCCCAAAATATAGAGCATGAAATAAGCAGATATAAGCAGTCTCTTAATAATGAAAGTCTTATCTGTTCCTTGGAGGGAAAATCTTCTCTGGTTCAGGGTGTGTCAGCATTCAGGTTCAGAAGTTTTCCCTGTGTCTTGTAAGCAGCTCTGCTGTTTCTTCTGGCAGGGCTCAAAACTGTTGTGAGAGTCAAACACAATCTCTGCTCTCTCTCCCAAGTTCAGCTCTCAGTCACAGCTAAGGAGTTACTTCCTGTCTCAAAGGCAGGCTTTTTCTACCACCTCAATCAGGCAGGTGGTGTTAGTTAATTTGCTACCAGCAGTTAACCACCACACTGCTGGATTAGAGGCACATTTGTGAACAGGGATAAGTCCCCTGTTACACACCTTCAGGTAACAGCAGGTGTCTGAAAGCCCATTTACCTGAGTGGGCTGTAAGGAGTCTTCCAGCACTGCAAGGTGTCTTACTATATCATAGCACCACTTAGTAAACATAGGCTGTAATCTGTATGCGTCTATGTCACTGCATCTATTGGAGACATTAAAGGCAAATAAAAGCAGAAACATGATGTAGCCATTAGGTATAATGTAATAATGTATATTATTTTAATATAGTAAGAAAAGCTTCACACTAATCCAGGGGTCTCAACTCCAGGCCTCCTCCCCCCCCCCCCCCCCCAACAGGTCAGGTTTTCAGGAAACCCCTGCTCCAGCACAGGTGGTTCAAACTTTGACTGAACCACTGATTGAGCCACCTGTGCTGACGGTGGGATATCCATAACACGGCCAGTTGGGGGTCTGGAGAACTGGAGTTGAGACCCTTACACTAATCTATTTCAAACCCCATGACCACGTTGCACAGTTAGAGAAGGAAACGAAAGAACTATGTAATGTGCAATAGTGTGACAGACCGAGACAATACACAGCAACATGTAGGAAGCAGTGAAGGGTAATTTCATTTTAATTAAATGTTAGGAAGCTGGAGGATATCCATTGGCAAAAACATTTGATTTCTTTTTTTAGGCGTGTGTGAGACATAGATATCACTGATCGAGCAGGAAATGATTCATTTTACATCCTAGATAAAATTAGGTTTGGGGAGGAACAAGTCTTGGCCTATAGGGACACCAATGGAATGCAAGGGACATTTTAAGAAAAATAGCAAAATAAGTGGGAGTTAGGCCAGGATAGTCGAAAACAAAAATATTCAAAACTTGGACAGAAGTGTGGGATAATGACATGCAGAAGAGCAGTAGGATGAGTTTGCTAGACATTTATATTTTGGCTGCCACTGCTTTACCACCACGGGCTCTTTGGCTCAGGAGAAATTATAGGCTCATTCTAGTTGTTCTGGGATAATAAAATGGCTGCCAAAAGCTGTTGTCGTTAAACTAATGAATGCAAGGGACATGCTTGTGACACTGATGAATCTCTACTGCACTAGAAACGTAAGTAGAAAAGAAGCAATGCTACTCAGGTGGACCTCTTGGTTCATGTAAGATTGCCGTGTATTCCACAGCAGGGGTGCTCAACTTCAGCCCTCAAGCCCCCGCAACAGGTCAGGTTTTCAGGATATCCCAGCTTCAGCACAGGTGGCTCAATCAGTCCCTGCTCCGCACGGATGGCTCAATCAGTCCTGCTTCAGTACAGATGGCTCAGTCTTTGACTGAGCCTCTGATTAAGCCACCTGTGTTGAAGCTGGGATATCCTGAAAGCCTGACCTGTTGGGGTGGGGGGGGGGCGAGAGCAGTGGAGTCGAGCCCCCTATTGTACACTATGTAGGCGAGGCGTGTGTGCTTTTTGTCTCCACTGTGTATTAGCCTCTTACTTAGGAGCCTGGAAGAAATCCATTTTACGGAGCAGCACGCCACACCCAAATATTCCGATTTTAGTTTTTAAGGCTTCTTTTACCTCCACTGTATTTCTAATCCGGTTATTATTGTGTTTTTGATCTTTTTCATTATGGCCCATAATAAGGTGTAATAAAGTGATATCTCTCATTATCTATTATTTTTACATTTGCTTCTGTCATCTCTACTGTTTTAAGTGCTTGATTATAATAAGATAAGACACCGTTTAGTAAATAGGCCTCTGGCTATAAAACTCTACAACGACCTTGTACTGTAGCATGCACTCGAATTATGTGTTCTAATAAACTTACAACACATGCTATAACCACAACACATCCATATATGCTTTCCACATTGCCTCCTTGTCTGGCAGTATACAGTACAGTATAGTATGTCTGTCTGTCTGTCTGTCTGCCCCTCTCTGCCTACTCAACTTGAAGAAGTCATTACCAAGCTTCTCTGCAGGGTAAATAAGTGGGAAATCTCACTTTGACCAAGTGCAAGTTATGAAATCCTAAAGAAAGGGTCCCCATTAATTACAGAGGTGTCTGTGAGCAGTTAATACGTAATAACTGATCAGCTTCGGGGTCTGCAAAGTGTTTGTAAAGCTCGTGTTACCAATGCGTTCATTCGAGATGCAGCCCCCCCTGCAGCCCACCCTGCAGCCCACCCTGCAGCCCACCCTGCAGCCCCCCCTGCAGCCCACCCTGCAGCCCCCCCTGCAGCCCCCCCTGCAGTCCCCCCCCCTGCATCCCGACCCTGCATCCCACCCTGCATCCCCCCCTTGCCTCCCACCCTTCATGCCCCCTCCCCCTCCCCCCCCCCGCACCCCCCCCCCTGCAGCCCCCCCTGCAGCCAACCCCAAAAGGATCTATGTAAAAAGTAAGTTTAAAATGACATCCTTCCTTTAAAAAACGTGCTCTATAAGAGAGTGGGAAAACCTGAATAGCAGCATATTAGGCAGGGGGCAGAGGCGAAAACGTGGAAAAGGAAGGTTGTCTGGTAAAATGACAATATGTAAGGAGGAAGTGAGAGCTTATTATGACCTTACATGTGATGAAGGCGTGTATGCGTGTATGTATGTATGTATGCGTGTATGTATGTATACGTGTATGTATGTATGCGTGTATGTATGTATGCGTGTATGTATGTATGTATGTATGTATGTATGTATGTATGTATGTATTTATGTATGTGTGTATCTATGTATGTGTGTATGTATGTATGCATGTATGCGGTTATGTATGTATGCGTGTACTGTATGAATGTATGTATGTCTTTATTTATATAGCGCCATCAATGCACATAGCGCTTCACAGCAGTAATACACGTGACAATCATATAAATAACAAATAACTACAAATAACACATAATGGGAATAAGCGCATCAGAAATAAAAATAACATTTCGGCCGTTCTGTTCCGGATCGTGGATTGGTTCCAGAGCTGTTGGAATTGCTCTGCAAACACTTCCGCAGCTGCAGGGGCTTACACAGCGTGCCACGATGCCGCTCCGTCACGTGGTATAGCGGAGTGACGTCACAGTTCTCGTGGCAATGGAGGAATCAATAGGGAGGAAGAAGGAGAGTCCCTTACAGTCTCTTACCGGCGCAGAAATCGCTCAGTTAGCACGGTGGCAGCCAATATAAGCTGATAGTGATACAAATCCAAAGGATGAATATAGGCAAAATTATGGCATTAATACATCCAACATGTTTCGTAGATCTAACTACTTCTTCAGGGAACTGTGACGTCACTCCGCTATACCACGTGACGGAGCGGCATTGTGGCACGCTGTGTAAGCCCCTGCAGCTGCGGAAGTGTTTGCAGAGCAATTCCAACAGCTCTGGACTGCCCTAAGATCATAGCAGCTGGGAAAAGCAGCAAATCTACACAGGAGAGACGGGGGACTGTAGGGGAATTCCCCTGGAGGCAGTATATCGCCGGTTGAGGAGCGGTCCCACTAAGTGTCTGAATCTGCAGTATTACCAGGCTGCTTGAAAGGAATCCCCTTGTGAGCAGCGTCCTGCTGTGTGAGGAGTGCATGAAGGATCCCATGCCCCAGAACCATCATAGAGGCTCCTGCAGAGACAGCTGAGTGCCAGACCGTCCTGTTTTACAGCTACAGAGTGGTAACCAGTGTGTTATGCACTAAATGCACATGTTATTTCTATCTGATGTACGCAGATTTATTACCCCTTTAACATTGTAATACATTCTATTACTTACTTCACTATTTGGCGTTGTGCGCTGTTTTCTTTTTGTTTCCATTTCCTAGAGTGTGTGGGGTGCTGAGCCACCCCTAATGTTTATAGCAGCAGACGCCCTTATCAACCACACGGTTATGTTATAATTTAATTATTTAATCACTTATTCACTGTGGTATTGTGGTTTACTTTATTTATATATGGTTTAGTCACTGCACTGTATTCAATTATAAGGAGATAGATAGTAGCGCACAGTTTATTTCTGTTTTTCCATTGTATTTATTATGTATTCTTGCGGACATCGGAGGACATGGCCCTGCAGTAAGCTGATGAGGACACCCGTCACTTTGGCAGTGGTAAGTAGAATGGTTTTTATTTACTTTATTTATGCTGCCTAGCTAATGTGTTTTAATAATGAGCAAACAATCTATTATCCATATCTGGATAATAGTTCTTTTGTCCATTACTGTACTGTATGTGTTTGGGGGGGGGGGGGCTGTATTGATTTAAATGTAGGCCATATTTATTTTTTAAATACAGGATTGGTACCGCAGGCCAGCGGGGCCCGACGGGACCACCCGAGGACCCCCGGACACCCACGGAGACCACTTGAGGACCCACAGACACCTGCAGAGAGGAAACGGGGGGGACCACCCGAGGGCCCACAGACACCCAGAGGGATGACCCGGGGACCCCCAGATACCTGCGGGGACCGTTGTGGCCCGTTAGGTCCCATGGAACCCGGGGACCACCCGAGGGCCACCAGACACCCGCCGACCTGGGGTATTAAGCATGTGTGTAAAAAAATAAATATTGGTTTTATGTGGGGGCACAGGGGGTGGGTGGGTTGTGTATTGGTGTTTATTAGATATTGTAATGGTTTATTGGGGGCCTAGGAGGTGGATAGTGGGGCTGTTGTGTGTATTTATGTTTATTGTGGGTAGTGGGGGTGGGTGTAGGGGGTATTAGCCCCAATGATGGGTGTTTAAGCCTACCGAGTGGGTAGCTGGAGGGGGTAACCCCTTCATTACCTTAGCGGTATTAACAGCTAAGGTAATGAAGGGGTTAAGTCCACCCGCAACCCCCCCACCCTCCCGCAAGGCCTAAACACCCATCAAGGGCCAAATACCACCTTCACCCACCCCCGCTATCCACAATAAGCCTGGCACTGGTGTTTAACCCCTTCATTGCCTTAGCTGATATCTGCTAAGATAATGAAGCTGCTTTAATGTAATTTGTATTAATAGTGTGTGGGAGTAGGGGAGTCTCCTGTGCTGAACCACTTTGATTTCAGCCTCGGGACCCCTTGGTTCCAGAGTTACAGTACCTAGTATTTTAATCGCCCGGTTACATCACGCGGACCCTTTAAAAATGGTGGCGGTGCCGGCACCCGATGCCCCATACCAGGGCCTGTAACTCGGGAAGCAGGGGGTCCCTGAGCTGAAGCGCTTTGATTTCAGCCTCAGGAACCTGGTGATTTTTTCTATCGGACTTTACTGCATGGGGCCCTTTGTATTTGTGACTCTGCCTATAATAAACATGAGGACACAGTACAGAGGAAGCAGCACTCCAAGAGAACAGCAATAAAGAATGTATTATTCACAGTATATCCAAAAGGCCTCATACCGCCTCATACTCCCCCTCTCTGCTTTGTCACGTCACAGTGTATAGTAATACATACAGCAGGGTTTTGTTCACTTTCTTTTTGCTATTTTTTAGTGATGTTTATTATACATATTGGAAATGAAGCCGTTCTAATTCCCACTTTACTGCGCTTTGTGTGAGTAGAATATCCTTCTCACTGCTGAACCTGTGATAATCACAAATCATCAGCATGATTCAGCGTTTCAGAAAGAATGCGCTTCTTTTCTCTGTAATGTTAGTTAATGAGTAATGAAACTCTAGTATCAAGGTGCTTCCAGTCACTCTCCCTTCACGTGCTACCGCACTTACCATGCGTTTAACCCCTTCCTTCACGTGCTACCGCACTTACCATGCGTTTAACCCCTTCCTTCACGTGCTACCGCGCTTACCATGCGTTTAACCCATTCCTTCACGTGCTACCGCGCTTACCATATGTTTAACCCCTTCCTTCACGTGCTACCGCACTTACCATGCGTTTAACCCCTTCCTTCATGTGCTACCGCGCTTACCATATGTTTAACCTCTTCCTTCACGTGCTACCGCGCTTACCATACGTTTAACCCCTCCCTTCCCGTGCTACTGCTTACCATACATTTAACCCCTTCCTTCCCGTGCTACTGCTAACCATGCGTTTAACCCCTTGCTTCCAGCGCTACTGCTTACCATACGTTTAACTCCTTCCTTCCCATACTACTGTTGCATACCCCTTTAGTGTTAGAGAAGTCCGCTATGCATTTCTGTGCACTGAAGCACGCTGAACTGCACTGAAGAGGTTATATTTTAGCCATATTTGGAAGGTTATTGTAACTGTAGGAAAGCTGATAAGAAACCCCTGTTTCTAATGCTCTCCTACTTTATCACAACTAGATGTTTTCTTTGCTTCTTTTTAGTTGCTAAACTAAAAAAGCGCAAAACTGGGGTTAAAAAAAGTGCTCTAGAGTATATTTAATAAAAGCAACGTCCTATTTTATATCAGAGTTGCCTTGATTTTGGGGTGAGATTTAGACACATAACCCCCAAAGTGTGTTAAACATTAAGCAAACATATTCTTTTCATTATAATAATGACGGTTACTTTTTCGGTTTGATAAGATAACGTGTTTCATTAAATATGTGAAAGGACTTGCAAAGCTATTCCTAAATGTCAGGTGGCATTTAAATGGGCTCATTTGGTGTCACCATTTTGACACTACATTTCTGTTTCATTAGGGATGTGAGAAGGAGATTTGGACCTGGGAGGGGGGTGAAGAATGTATGGGACTGGGGAAAGGGCCCGAACAGATGGGGAAGCCCAGAACCAACGGTGGAGGATGGTGGCGGGACCACATGGGCACACCTGTGCTCCACAGAGGGGCCTCCCAACGGCTTGCGGAGGGTCAGTAGCCAGCAGAGTGTCCTACACCTAAGTTTGCAGTCAGGGGGGTATGGAGGCAGGAAGTATTTTCCAGGGGGTATGAGAATGCGGGAATTAGGTATGGGTCGGGTGATAAGACGAGGCCCAACCAGCAGCTGACGGAAGAGGTGAATCCCCCCAGGAGCTGGAGGGGACATTTGCAGAAGTTAGGTCCGCAGGGGCCGACGGAACTGAGGCCATCGTCTCGGCTCTTACCCCTATCAGCTGCCCCTGGCTGAGACTGTGAATAATAAATCCCACCAAGAGTCTTCAAATCTCTCTATCTCCCGTCTCCTTACGGCTTCTGCACACACCAGCAGGTCACATGACTCCCTTATATACTTTCCGGTTCTGCGAATTGTATATGTCAGGGGTGGCCAACACCCGTCCTCAAGCCCCCTACCCCCCCTGCTTCAGCATAGGTGGCTCAATCAGAGACTTAGGCCACGTCCATAGCAGGGGAAGCCGCGCTGAGCCCCGGCATCCTCAATGAGGATGTCTTGAGAGGGGGCTCACGCGAGCGTCCGCAGGCGTGCTGAGGCATTGGATTTTTCAGCCGACAGCCAAGCTGTTTTTCAGCGCACTGTCGGCTGAAAACATCCAATCAGCGCGAAGCAGCGTCAACGTCACAGCGGAATGACGTCAGCGCCGTGATGTTGACGTCAGTGCGTCGCGGGCGATTGGCCCAACGACGTCACTGCTTCGCCTCCTTCAGCCTCCCCCCGCCTCCCGATGGCGCCCGCTGGCTCGCCTGCATGTGCATGAAATCGCACAGGATTCAGCAGGCGAGCCTCAGCGTCAGCGCGGTTCAGCACTGCTCCCATCTCTATGGACACAGCCTAAGTCTTCGACTGAACTTCTGACTGAGCCATCTGTGCTGAAGCAGAGATATCCTGAAACCCTGACCTATGGGTGGGGTCAGGACGGGAGTTGAGGACCCCTGGTATATGCTAAGAATTCGCTGGCTCTCTGGCAATTTTTCCGTAAAAGATGGCTAATTTAGGGGCTTTATTAGCCCTCTGAGAAGTGGCAAATGGATCCGTAAGGAATAGAATTTGGGGGAAACCTGCTAATCTGTGCATGCATTTCAGACACGTTTACACATCTATACTTTTGATTTTGCGATCCATACCAAACATACAACATTGCTATCATGACTCAGAATGTCCCGTGACATACACATGTCGCAGGCGATATTACGCCCACTAGTGTTATTTAACAGGAGTGCTACTGGAAATAACGGTTAAGGAGATGACACGTTATTTAACATGTTATTTTGTGAGTTACCGATCGTTGCCAGGTGTAATAACGTCTGCTACATCTGTAGGCTTTAAAATCCAAAGATACAACATTACATCCCACAGAATCATGAGGTTTCACATCGCCCATTTATCTAGATAAATAACAGTTGTATATTGAGTTCAAATGTCCATAACTTCTTCACATCAGAGCTCGGTCCCTGGCGTGTATGTATTTCATTCAGATTCTCTCTTACATGCTCCGGGTTGATACTTTGTAACATAACCTTTTTTTTATGGACACATTGAAACAATAATCAGTATTTTTCAACAATATCATTTATAATAAAGGTCAAAGAAACATGTATTAAAAATGATCACATATTGCCCAGATACAAATAGGCAGGATTTTCTAGAAATATCAAATACATTGTTGCTTCTGAGGCATACAGTCTGTTGGCCTTTATATATGTTATATATGTGACATGCCCCTAAATCTCCCCTTCCTATCTGCCTAATAAGGTGGACCTGACATGGAATTGCGACATGTACAATTAATCCTCATATACTTTACTGCTGATCCGGGGAGATCTGATGGCCAATTATTGGAGTCAGGAAGGAATTTATTTGTCCCCTTATGAGATATCATTGGATGATACAGTAAGTCACTGGGGTTTTGTGTTTGCCTTCCTCTAGCTCAATATACTGTAAGTACGGATATAGGATAATGTATCTGTCGTCTAAATTTTGCAAAGATTGAACTTGCTGGACGCATGTCTTTTGTTCAACATCATCTACTATGTAACGGTGTAGCTATGTAACGGTGTAGCTATGTAACGGTGTAGCTATGTAACGGTGTAGCTATGTAACGGTGCAGCTATGTAACTATGTAACAGTGTAACTGTGTATCTATGTACTGTAACTATGTAACGGTGTAACTATGTAACTATGTAACGGTGTAACAGTGTAACGGTGTATCTATGTAACTATGTAACATTACAATGTTTTCATGTTTTCTGTGTTGTTAATTATTCAGTCACATAGGTTAAGCTGCACTAATCTCTCAATGTGAAAAGGAGGTTATTAAAGTTCGTATTTTATCTCTTAGATTATTTCAAACAAAAGGGCTGAGCAAAACCTGACATGATTACTCCAAAGACCAGCGATTACTCTGGGGCCCAGAAAGGGGGTGAGCAGAAAGTTCTTCCTGCATATTTATATTTCAGAGGTACTCTAGTGACATATGAAAACATAAGAGATATGATTTAGCATATTTGTTATTGACTGGCAATACAGTATGTCAGATATTGGGGTGGCTGTTCCAAGAAAAAGAGAAGTCACACATACACTAGCAACCTTATTCATTTAAGTTTGGCTTTCTGTCTATGGGCCTCATGCAGTAAGCCCCGATAAGGCTTTTTCGGCATTTTATAGCCGTTTTTTGCCCTCCTGATTCAGTAAGCCCCGATAAGTGGGAATTATCGGCAACTTTTCTTCCGAAAAAAATTTTTTCGCCACCCAGCTGCCGATAAGCCACTTATCGGGACTTTTTTTTCCCGCCTGAATTCAGTAAGCCCCGATCAGCTTTTCGGTGCTGATCGGCAGGCCAGATTGGAGATTTTATGGCCAATCCAGCCCGCCAACTAAAGTTGGCAACTTGCTGAAGGAGAAGCATCGGCAAGGGCGACACTTAGGAAAAATCAGCCCTTTTTCCTGCCTGTGATTGATGCTGGGGGTCTCCGGAGCTGATACCCGCACCGGAGCCCCCCGGCATGCATCCGAGGCAGGAAAAAGGCATTTAAAAGCCACTTCATTACCTTAGCGGCTAACCGCTAAGGCAATGAAGGGGTTAACCCACCGTGCCAACGTTATTGTGGGTAGCGGGGATGGGTGAGGGGGGTATTTGGCCCTGGGTGTGAGTTTAGGACTTGCAGGGGGGATGCGGGGGCACTTAACCCCTTCACGACCGTAGCGGTTAATACCGCTACGGTCCTGAAGGGGTTAAGGCCTCCCGCTACCCACCCGCAAGCCCTAAACAACCACCGTTGGGGCTAATGCCCCCTTCACACACCCCCACTACCCACAATAATAAAAAAACACACCCCAGCCCCACAATAACGAAATAAATAAATAATTAAATAATTATATATATATATATATATATATATATATACCCAACAACACCTATACCCCCCTAACATACAGTATAGTAATGGGCAGAATGACTATTATCCACAAATGGATAATAGTGCAGTTGTCCATTTAAAATACATACACAACAATAAAGACATTAAATACATATAGCACTCACCCATGTCCCACTGCCACGATGAAGGCCATCCTCATCTTCATCCTGCCCATGCCCCATCCGCTTCTGCAAAACAAACACAAGAATTACAACATCCAAATTAATGTCCCCTAACCCCTTAATCACCATAGCGGTTATTAACCGCTACAGTTATTAAGGGGTTAAGCCACCATCACCCACATACCCTCCCCCACAAAGCCCCCCAACCACCCTCACCCAATACCCACAGGGGAGTCCTACCAAATACCCTTGGGCCTAATACCCCCTCCCCCAGCACATACAGTACAATAATGTGCCAAATAACTATTATCCACATAGGGATAATACATTATTTGGCCATTATTAAACACATTCAATACCGTTAAAATGTAAAGAAAATTGTACTAACCTCATCAATAAGAAGTCTCCGTCGCCAGCATCATCCTTGGGGTCCGTTGCCAACATTTTAAATAGCCACAACATTTGAATATCATTAACATAACACTGAACCCCTTAATCACCTTATCGGGTACTAACCTGAAAGGTAATTAAGGGGTGAAGCCATCCTGCAATGCCTACAACAGTTATGCATAACATCCTCAGTGAAATAAATACCCATTGCCTAACCAAATTCCATTTAATCATTCAATCTGTAGCCTCACATGCCTCATAAAACATTGCATTTACAGTGTATACATGTAGCATAACATGTAAACTGCATGTACACGCTGCAAATCAATGTTAACAATACAATAATCCCACTCAAATCGCCATACATCACAAGAAGTATATTATTTAATCCAATAAACTCACCATCAATGAATTACCACACATCACTTACATCCCTAAACAATTAAAATACCATCCATACCAATTACACAATGAACTAAAGCTATCCTAACAGAGAACAACTTCAAAACATAGAAAAAAGTACACCAACAATTACAATATACTAAAGCAAGGCTTTCCATATCCTACTGTACGGCCTGGAAGCCCATAACTTACATCTGTCTAAAAATAAAATACATTTAGCACACATCAATGCATAGCCACAATGATTAACAATACAGAATAAGAAGCTTTAACAACACTATCATTTCTTACCCTGTATATATATCTGTACACATATATACAGACATACATACAGTGGGAAGAAATGATATGCATTATAAAAAATGAAAACATGAAAAAGCAACAAAAAAAACAGTTACATTAAGAACATTTCTTTATTTAACTTACCATTACTTGCCCCCACCGACTCCCGTTGATCAGCTTACTCACGAACCAATCCACGACACCATCCACGACACCATCCACGACACCATCCAGGAACAAATCCACGAACCAAACCAGGAACCAATCCAAGAACAAGTGCAGGAACCAATCCAAGAACAAGTGCAGGAACCAATCCAGGAACCAAGCCATGAAGAAATCCACGAAACAATCCACGACACGATCCAGGAACAGGAAACCATAAAAGAAAAAAACATAACAAATTAAACATTAAAATAATAAAACATGACAATCAAGGGTTGTACTAGTTTTATTCTTAGTGAATCTGTATTAAAATACCTTGTTCCGGGGTCTTCTTGACGTCCGGTGCCACGCCCTGGTCTTCAATCTTCAGGAGGAGGTCCGTCCTCCTCGGCATCTGCCTTCAAAATGAGACGACATAGGCTTTTAAAGGCCTATGACGTCACATTTGTCGTCATATGGTTCCCACGGCCCTGATTGGGCCGTGAAAACCATGTGTTTTGGCCGATGTAAAAAAATTTGATGACGTCACTTAAAGGCAATGCCAGCACAGCCAATCAGAATGGCTTTGCTGCTATTGCCTTTAAGAAAACGTCATGAAATGACACATGGCCGGACTCACATGGTAAGCCAGCCAATCAGAGCGTGGGAACTCCATCCCTACTCTGATTGGTTCAATGTGTATGAGTGCCGGCTATATATCCATGTCCATATACAGGCCAAAGCATGGTGATTTCTTCCTGCTATTTACCCCCAGCCCCTGCAGTGTGCGGGAGGATTTGGGGCACATCGGGTACCGGGCAGCGAGATATTCTCTTACATTGTTCTGCTAAATAGGAGATCAGAACAGAGCAGCCAAAAATAGACACAATGTGATCCTGTTACACACTGCACGTTATTGCACTGCAACTAGCGAACTACCGGCCACGTTCAAACCACAAAGGGTTAACCAGGTCCTGCTGATGTCATTGCAGCTTTTACAATAAAAAACAACAATTACTGACCTCCTTAACTAATCTAATTGTGGTAAAAGCAAAGATTTGGCTTCTTATGTCTCTGGAAATTATTTGTTAACTTCTTCTATTTCTCTGAGTGGGAAAGTGTTTGCAGCCAGGTGACGTATTTACCCTGGTCCCACACGTTTACCTAGAGATGAGCATAGAGGGGGTTCTTTCTGTGCAAACTCTTGCTGAACATCAGAGGAAGGAGATTAGCTAGAGGAAACCTCTCCCTTCGCTTACCCTGCTCTCAAACTGACCTTGAGTTTAAATTAATAATAGGTGTCAGATTTTTGTGACGAAAAGGCATCAATCAACCAGATGTGACCCCTTAACCATTTCATTGCCATTTATACACTTTGGTACTTTAAGGGATTGCCCCATTAAGCAGCGGCGTAATCACCATGCTGCGGAAGCATGCAATGTGGGTTCCGAGAGCGCGGGGGCCGAGAGCGCGGGGGCCGAGAGCGCGGGGGCAGAGAGCGCGGGGGCCGAGAGCGCGGGGGCCGAGAGCGCGGGGGCCGAGAGCGCGGGGGCAGAGAGCGCGGGGGCAGAGAGCGCGGGGGCAGAGAGCGCGGGGGCCGAGAGCGCGGGGGCCGAGAGCGCGGGGCCGAGAGCGCGGGGGCCATGCACACACCTATCTGAAAAAGGGGGTTCCCATGCACACACCTAGGAAAGTCCTGCGATCGGAGGAGGGACAGAACAGGCGGCAAATACAATTGAAGTCATGAAATAAAGAAGGACATATTTCTCCAGCAGAGATTGGGAACTGTTGATACCTGGTGTAATATCTGAAATACTAATGTGTTTATCAACATGATGTTTTTGAAATTAGACTTGAAAAGATGCATATGGCTTTATTCAATTAAGTGCCTCCACACTGCAGGAAAGTCCCATTCATTTCAAGGGGGTCAACCTATCAGCAGGGTGGAGGGGTGGGGGGGGGGGGGGGGGTGAGTTCCAGGAGTGCCAACCAGCGGAGAGGTGCAGGGCGTGAGTTTCAGGGGTGATTTTACGGTAACATGTTGTCAGGGTGTGTTTGGGTAGAAGGGGGCCCGTGTTGCGGGTTACCCCAAAACATGTATGTTGCGGGTTACCCCGAAACATGTACTCAGGAATCTCCCCAAATTCCTGAGGACATGAGGAACACAGACCACAGGATAAAATCCTCCCTAGAATACAGTTTGCAGCTCACCGCCAAATCTCCCTGCTTCAGCACAGGCCAGGACAGTAAGAACGGGCAGGGAACTGAATTACATTACAGGTCCCGGTATATGCCCAAACCCCAGAACCCAGTGTGGGGTTCAGTACATTTCTCACCAAGTATAAGGTGAAGAGAGTTATAGGTGTTTTAAGTTAAAGTATAGAGTGTCAGTTCTGCGACCCAGTGATGGCTGTCATACTGTACAGGCAGTCCTCGTTTTACAACGCTTCGTTTTACAACGAATAGCTTATCAAACGCTGTGCAATGCATACCTATGTTCATTTTTACAACGCCAAAATGGCTTATCCAAAGCTCTTACGACGCTTTGCAACGTTTATGTGTATATATTTATATATACACGCACACAAACAACATTGCAAAGCGTCGTAAGTTATTTATTATGTTATATTATATATATAATACAGTATATACACTATATAATGTATGTGTGTGCTGCATATATTATTGCCTGCATAAAATATTTGGTGTATTTTAGTGTTAAAAATGCCTTCAGGAATGGAACCTTTCATTTAAACAGTGTTCCTATGGGAAAACGTGTTTCGCTTTCCAACGCCATTTTGAGTAACGCATTGTGTCGGATAACCGAGGACTGCCTGTAATTGTATTGAAAATCTTCTGTGTGTCTCCCACCAGGGATAGGGTGGCGAGAATCATATAGTGTTTCCCTATAAACCGCGTAAAGGAAAAAAAGGTTTTAAAAAGCAGCAGCTTACAGCACAGCGCATAGCGTTTAGCCAACTTCGGCTAGGAAGGTCCAGAAGCGCTGAGTTTTGCTGTGAGTGCTGCTGGAGTAACCATTTAAAAGGTTATGACGCAATTTTTATAAAGGTTTTATAAAAGTCCTCAAGGGTTATGTTTTTGGTAAAGTAATGTTCAGAGGAAGTCATTCAGTGTGGATGAAGGTCCATTTGCATAGGAAACATAGGAAGCTACCCCGCCCCTAAGCTTCAAAGGCCGTCCAGGATATGAAGGTGTTAACCATTATATAGTATAATATAATATTATATAGTATAATATAATATTATATAGTATAATATAATATAGTATAATATATATATATATATATTTATATACGCACTTACGACGCTTTGCAACGTTGTTTGTGTGTGTGTATATATAAATATATACACATAAACAACGTTGCAAAGCGTCGTAAGAGCATTGGATAAGCCGTTTTGGCGTTGTAAAAATGAATATAGGTATGCATTGCATAGCGTTGGATAAGCCATTCGTTGTAAAACCAAGCGTTGTAAAACGAGGACTGCCTGTATTTTAATGTTAAAAATGCCTTCAGGAACGGAACCTTTCATTTAAACAGTGTTCCTATGGGAAAAAGTGTTTCGCTTTACAACGTTTCGCTATCCAACGCCATTTTGAGTAACGCATTGTGTCGGATAACATAACCGAGGACTGTCTGTAGTGGAACTTTGAGGCAGATGCATAATAAATAGAGGAATGTTCTTGGCGATTGTTCTGATCCAATAACCCAGTATATCTTCCAGCTCTAGAAGGTGTCTTATGGAATAGCATCACTTGGTAAATATGGGCCATTCCCTCCACCTATCCACTTGCTTGTTTTCTTTGTTTTCTGACATGCTGCCGCTGATATGGGACGGTCCCTACCGACCGCAGATCTCTATCTGTGACTTTTAGTAGCTATATCCAAAGATTGACATCTCAAACTTCATTGTATCTTGCTCCCACTCCCTGTCTCAGTTTCTCCCCATGCACCAGTTGATATAAAGTTCATTTCCGTGCCTTTACATTTTGAAGCAGTAGTCTCCATTTTTTAATTCCCCTTCATTTGTTTAGCATTTTGCAATTGATAGACCTGGTGCCACATGCAGCAAAAGGGTTATTCTCGTATGTTTCCACAGACGATTAAAGCCCGATTCCAGGTGAACGAAGATTACCACTTTAACTAAAACCCTTTTTTTTATTTTGCAATCTTAGAACTGAAATTAAAAAGTAAATGGTTAATTTGCCAAAATACATATTACATCCATTATTAAGAAAACATCCTTTTTGCGAAACTTGTCCAATTTCTTGTATTTGCAATGCTTTCCGTTTTTTCTTGTAGCAGGAAAAGTTATATGCCTCCTCAGAGAATTATTTAATTCTACAAAATGGTTGCAGGTTAAGAAGCCACATACCACAACAATTTTTTATTGTAAAATCACATTTTAAGAACATTTCTTGGCAAAGCAAACAACTGGTCTTTAAAAAAAGCAAAACAATTATTGTATAATGGTCTGTTTTGTATGTATCCACAATATACAGATGTAACAAGGGTTATTGCACCCGCCGATAATGCGAAAGATTGCAGATTGCACGGCCGCGATAGCGCAGAATATCAGCGAATATCCCAGCGTAACACGCCGGCGGGTGCTGTAACCGCCGTACAGTATGAAGTTCAATGTAATAAAGTATTAAGTACTGTAGGGATAAATCTGTTCTCTAAAAATTGCTTGTTTTCTAGTTGTAAATTTATGTTTTTCCTGTATTTAGAACACTGACAAAACATGTAGCGCAGTGTGACTGCACGGGGGCCCGCGTTTACTGAGCCCCGCGTTTACTGAGCCCCGCGTTTACTGAGCCCCGCGTTTACTGAGCCCCGCGCTACTGAGCCCCGTGCTTACCGAGCCCCGCGTTTACCGAGCCCCGCGTTTACCGAGCCCCGCGTTTACCGAGCCCCGCGCTTACCGAGCCCCGCGCTTACCGATCCCCCGCTTACCGAGCCCCGCCCTTACCGATCCCCGCCCTTACCGATCCCCGCCCTTACCGATCCCCGCCCTTACCGAGTCCCGCCCTTACCGAGCCCCGACGCTTACCGAGCCCCGCGCTTACCGAGCCCCGCGCTTACCGAGCCCCGCGCTTACCGATCCCCGCGCTTACCGATCCCCGCGCTTACCGATCCCCGCGCTAACCGATCCCCGCGCTTACCGAGCCCCGCGCTTACCGAGCCCCGCGCTTACCGAGCCCCGCGCTTACCGAGCCCCGCGCTTACCGAGCCTCGCGCTTACCGAGCCCCGCGCTTACCGCATATTTTCTATGTGTGTCAGTCCGTTTGCATTACTGATAGGGATTCACTCCACACCTATTTTGGACACAATGTATCAGTTATCTTCCTTAAAGGATACGTTTAGTTCCATTCACTTTATCATCTCCAGTGTGACGAGCTGGTCCGAAGAAGCCCTATTATCTCCCCAACTACTCAATCCTCTTCCCCTCCTGCACCTGTATTCTGTTCTATTAACTGGACGCAAGAGCTCCCCACTCCTCCCCCTTCTCCCCCCTTCTCCCCACTCCTCCCCACTCCTCCCCCCTTCTCCCTGCTTCTCCCCACTCCTCCCCCCGGATGTGACGTCATTTAAAGCCTGTCACATGGTACTAGAGCCAATCAGAGTTGGAATGTATTTCCCACGCTCTGATTGGCTACCGTACCATGTCAGGCCGGCCATCTTTCTTTTCATGATGTCATCTTAAAGGCAATTGAAGCACAGCCATTCTGATTGGCTGGCGTCATTGCCTTTAAATGACGTCATCATTTTTTTTATTTTCGGCCAAAGCACATGGTTTTCACGGCCCAATCAGGACGTGAGAACCATATGACGAAAATGGGACGTCATAGGCCAATAAAAGCCTGTGTCGTCTCATTTTGAAGCTTCCTATGGAAGAAAGAAGACCAGGGCGTGGCGGATGAAGATAAGACCCGGAAGAAGACAGGAGAAGACAGAAGAAGACGGAAAAGACCCCCACTATGGATTACAAATAGAAGAAAGAAGATACAGACACTTGTGGATTGTAAGGGTTTATTTATTTATGGTTACCTGGTTCCTGTTGTTGGATTACTTGTTCGAGAGCTTCCGGTTCCCCTTGATTTCGGTGAGTGGTTCATCTAATGGTAAGTAAACAAAATAAATGTATTTTATTTTTATTTTGCAGGTTTTTTGGAATTTTTTTCATGACGTCCATTTTTTTTAATGTCCATTTATTTGCCCTGAATTTATGTATGTCACTATGGATATACATATGTACAGGACAAGTCAGTGGTTGTATTGTATGTTGATTTTTAATGTTATTCAATTGTTTTTGATGCGCTTTTATTGCATCTGTATTTATGTCTGTAAACTATAGATGGACATACATACAGGTATAATAAAAACTTGTTTGCTTGCCTTGTTTTGATGTTTTTTGGAATTGCAATTTGCTGCTTTGTGTAAAAATGTGTTTCTAATCTACATTTCATTTTTTCAAATGTTTATTTAAAGGCTGTTTGCTATAGATTATTTAATTGGCTTATTTTTGGAAGCTAGATTTAGTGTGATGGTTACTTTGACATAGATTATTTTTCACAATGGTTTGTGTTTAGGATTTTAAGTGTGTAATTGATTTGGATTGTAATTGATTGGAGATTGGATTAATTGATGGTAATTTAATTGTGTTGAGATGCTTTGTTTTTCTTTAATGATTGTATTTGTATCTTGTTTGGAATAGTGTATTTGATTTGGAGCATTGGTTGGCATAGTATACATGATGCACAGATGAATTGTATCATGTACACATTGTCAAATTGAGTGTTTTCATTTGGATTTCTTAGATATTGATTTTGCTTGGTGCAGTTTGATATTGGGAGAGATTTGTATTTCAGCATTCCTTAACCATTTATTTGTATATTGGTTAATCATGCATATACAAAATATGAAATCCAAATAACAGAAATCCAAATAAACGCTAAGGTCATTAAGGGGTTAGGGGACATTAGTTTGGCTCTTTTTCTTCTTGTGTATATTTTTCAGCACCCCAGTGTATGGACGGTGAGGAAGATGAGGATGGCCTTCATCGTGGGTGCCGGACAAGGGTAAGTACAAAATGTATTTATTGTATTTATTGTGATTAATGTATATTTAATGGGCAAATGCATTATTATCCATATGTGGATAATAGTAATTTTGCCCATTACTGTAGTGTATGTGTTAGGGGGCGGGGGTATTTTTTTTATAGTATTGTTTATTTTTTGGGGGCACACCATTGGTACCGCAGGCTTGCGGACACCCGCGGACCCCCGTAGTCCCTCGGGGATCACCCGGGGACCCCTGCGGGGTCAGCCGGGGACATTCGCGGGCCTGTTGTATGGATGGTGTGCCTGCAAAAAGGTAAACAAAGAAATATTTTCTAAGTCCAGCTCCTTTTGCGCCTGCCTTCAGCTGGCGCGTTTGTTAGGCGCGTTTTTAAAGAAGATTCACTTAGCGCTGTTTAGTGAATCTCCTGTACTGGCAAAAAGCAGCGCAATAGCCTGATCGTGCGCATTTTGCGCGAGGGCTGAAAAAAGCCCTTTTAAGAGCGATAAAGCGCAGTTATCACTGCATAGTGAATCTCACTGCACCCTTATCGATCTTAAAGGGTATTTTGCGCACTTAAAGCCACTTAACGGAGCTTAGTGAATCGGCCCCATAGTATTTACAAAATATTGTTATGAGTTGGAAGAATTGTTGCGGAAAGAAATGAAACAGTTACATATTAAGTTTTTATATGCATGATATGCAACAGTAAACATTATTGGGCCATTCCAAGTCCATTTCCTTTTGGCAAAAACCTATTTCTCATGGAAATGGAGACACACAAAATAATACACTGTAATGTCATTGAGAAGGGAGATTAAATCTCATAAATGTACACGTGGGAACATAACGCCAATAAAGCCAATATAGCTGTTGAAATCTGTGCTTCTTGCTTCAAAACAATATTTATTGTTATTTATAAATTGCTTGACATTAATGTTACAATTCCTTGAAACTGCTGGCCCCACTCTCTTGACTCCTGATTATGGTTATTATGGTCATTTTCCATTCTACAAAATACCAACTCTTGAAAAATTGGATTCCAGAGGTGGAATAAGAGAGCCGCTAGCCCAGAACACAAAAAATCTGTCATTTG
>CM071582.1:1428092-1445623 GCA_036426205.1 Ascaphus truei | reverse complement strand
CCTTTTAAGTAGTAGAAAAAGAGAGGGGAGGGAAATAACGCTATGTGCTATAGCTAACGCTATATATACTGTATATATATATAAATTTTTGATAAAAAAAGAAAGGGCCATTCTTGCAGAACATGCCTGCATCATAATATGAACATAATGCTTGTATTGTATAACTCAGTGCCCAGGACATGCGTGAGAACGAGAGGTAACTCTCACTGTATTACTGCCTGTAACACGTTATAACTCTGTGCCCAGGACATGCGTGAGAACGAGAGGTAACTCTCACTGTATTACTGCCTGTAACACACGTTATAACTCTGTGCCCAGGACATGCGTGAGAACGAGAGGTAACTCTCACTGTATTACTTCCTGGTAACACATTTTTATAAATAAATAATTCAGGTCACAAAGCTTTTTGAAAGGCATTGCTGCTTTAAAAACCAGTATCTTAAATACAGTATACGGAGAACGTGAACAAACTAATCAAAAGGAGTTATCTAATTGAAGAATATTTCAAGTAGCAATTATTAATGTGAATTGTCTGTGATTCTCCCGACATCATCCACAAGTTTAATTCTGTGCTAATATAAAGGAAGATTGTATATCCCTGACTACTAGACAGGATAATCCCTCAATAAATCCTGCAGCATTATTAAATAATAAATCAATAGGTTCAACTGGGATCCTAAAAAGAGTATTGTGCACCGAGCTTATTAAATAAAGAAAGAGATATTGAAACACACTTAGGCTCACATCCGCAAAGTGTTAAGTCCGGGCTCGTAGCATGGCGTTTCCTGAGATAACGTTATTTATTTGTAAAATATTTTATCAGGAAGTAATACATTGAGAGTTCTCTCGTTTTCAAGTATGTCCTGGGCACAGAGTTATAACTGTACATGGTTACATTAAAAGAAAAGGGTTATGCAGTTACACACAGGCATTTCGTGGACAGATAGAGTTGGAAAACTCGGAACAGGGGATAAAAGGGCTGGTGAGTTTCAGATTGAAATAGAGCAGCTTTAACATCACCGAACCTCAGCAAACGGCTCACACCCTTTGGGGCGACGTAGATGTATACTAAAGGGGTTCAGATTGAATGCAGATGTGGTTTCGGAGTTCTTTTGTTCTCCAGGGGCATTAACATTACAGAGGGTGGGGCATTAACATTACAGAGGGTGGGGCATTAACATTACAGAGGGTGGGGCTGACTAAACACAGCAGTAAGAAAACACAGAGATTAACCCTTAGCACGCTGTTCTGTGCAGAGAGGAGCAGCCCTTGGGGAACCCCATCAGGTGTCCGCCTTTGGGGCGACAAGGATGTAGACTGAAGGGGCTCAGATTGCTATTCTCACAGCTAAATATATGTAAATACAATGTCTGAATGACATCTCATTAGCAAAGGCTTATAACATTTTATTGTAGTATAACATGGCGTTATTATCATCGTCCAATACTGTCCTTTTAAGTAGTAGAAAAAGAGAGGGGAGGGAAATAACGCTATGTGGAGTCTGTCGTGGCGGTAACACCAAGTTTAACTATATAACTATTACCATGGCGCAGATGTTATTGCCCCTGCTTGCATGTTACCCACACCCCTTTTTCTGTAAGCCACACACCCTTTTTCACACATTAATTTCAATGGAGATTTTCCTGCGAGTGCGCTTTGTGTGTATCCCGCTGCTACGCATCAGCGGGAGCAATAAAGTCTGCTGCATTTAACGTAATGTAAAACACAGTGACAGTGACAAGCAATGCATTTTTGGCAAATGCTCGTTTTTATTTAATTGTTATGTATTTTTGTTGCTTGGTTTTATTTAATTGTTATGTATTTTTGGTGCTTGGTTTTATTTAATTGTTATGTATTTTTGGTGCTTGTTTTTTTTCCTTCAGGTTGCCCATTGACTGCCATAGTAGCAAACCATGCCCAAATTATATGGGTATGGTGTACCACTGTGCCAATCAATGGGTAGAGGGTGGGGGTAGTTGCCCCCTGGGGAGGATGGTTAGGCATCCCGGGTGGGTAGCAGGGGAGGGGGTTTAACCCCTTAATTACTATAGCGGTTACTAACCGCTATGGTGATTAAGGGGTTAGTGGCCATTAGTTTGTTTTTTTATTGTTATGTTGCTGCCACAGAGGACAGGGAGGAAGACGAGGAGGAAGATGAGGAGGACCTTCATCATGGCAGGGGTAAGTGTTTCTTTAATTTACTTTATAGTGGCTGGATAATGTTTTATTTTAATGGGCAACTGAGCTATTATCCAGATGTGAATAATAGTACTTTTGCCCATTACTGTACTGTATGTGTTGGGGGATGGGGGATTGTTGGGTTTAGAGGGGATCCTCATTCATTGCGTTAGGGGTTATCTTTGCTCCCATTGAGGGCATAGGTTACCAAACTGGTAATCAGTGGGTGTATTGACTAGTATTGGGTATTAATGTTTATTGGGGGCAGTGGTGGTTGGTGAAGGTGGTATTTGGCCCATGGTGGGTGTTTATGCCTACCGGGTTTTATTCCTCCTGCTACCCTCCCAGACGGCATAAACACCAACCATGAGCCAAATACCACCTTCACCAACCACCACTGCCCCCAATAAACCGGGCACTAGTGTTTAAGCCCTACATTACCTTAGCGGTTAGATGCTAAGGTAATGAAGCTGCCTGTAAATGTATTTATATTGCATTGGATGGAAGCCGGGGGTCTCCAGAGCTGATATTAATGTGTATCCGCTCCGGAGACTCCCGGCTTCAATCCAATGCAATAAAAATACATTTGTTTTCTGTCCTACTCGCATATCCCATCTCGCAACCCTTGGCGATATGTGATAAGCTCGCTAGGTGAGAGCCTCGATGATCTCATCGGACTTACTATATTAGGGTGTTTTGATAAAAGACGAGTTTTGGAGCTCCCGCTTGGTGTGTTTGAGCAGGAGGGAGACCGCTCGGGGAGATGCGTTCCCGAACGAGTTTGGCAGGTCATCGGAGCTTCCTGAATAGCAACCTTGCCAAATCGTTCAGGGACTGCTCAAGATCATCTATGAGTTAGTTATCGAAGTTTATAGAATAGGCCCCTAAAGGTCTGATGCACTCCGGCAATTATGGAAACAACGGTGAAGTGACAAGAAGGAGAATATCATCACAAACTATGCACTGAAAGGGTGTCATGTGTACGGCATACCAAACGTGTGGCTCAAGTTTCTTACACAAGGCGCAGAGTTTTAAGCAAGAACGTTAATGTCATCTCAGACCTGGCAGATTTTCTGATGCAGATTGAAAGGAGATAAAGTGACGCAAAGACTCACAACCTGATACATCTCATTATATTATGTGCGTCATGTAACTCCTCTAAAACAAGCTTTCTCACACGGCACAAAAACAGGCGCAAACTCCTTGATACATTGACACGAAGAGTCGCAACACCAAAATGTTGCAATTTGTGTCAATTTCGCTCCAAGATTGGCATAGTACACAAACCCTGTAACAATTCCTCATGCTGTGTGTGCATATTGTGTGCACATACATCATATTGTGTGCATATTGTGTGCACATACATTGTGTGCATATTGTGTGCAATACATTGTGTGCAAATTGTAGGGGTGCACATACACTGTATGCATATTGTGTGCGTATTGTAGGGGTGCACATACACTGTGTGCATACACTGTGTGCATATTGTGTGCATACATTGTGCATATTGTGTGCACATACACTGGGTGCATATTGCAGGGGTGCACATACACTGTGTGCATATAATGTGCGCATATTGTGTGTGTATTGTAGGGGTGCACCCAGAGAGTGGGGGTGGGCGGGCTAACCTGGGTTGGTGAAGTAGAAGCTGCTTTGTATGTTGTTGCAAAGGCGAATTTATCATGTTTATTATAGTTAATCATTTTTCATGTAAAATTTCAAGGGTAAGAAACCTAGAAACGGGACCTTTAACTACTATTTACTGATCTTTGCACCCGTAAAGATGATGGTTTGATAGACATTTAGGCCTTTTAGCCTAATTACTTAAGGGGTGCAGTCCCTCATAGAACCAACACAAAGAAAATGGAAGTAAAATGTTTAAGGAATTAAATCTGGATTACTGGAGACTTCTTTTGAAGGATTTTTCTCTCTTAAGAGTTGTTTTATCTCATATTTGTACACAAAGAAACCAAAACGTTTGCTTATGTTTTGTTTTATTACTGAGTATATGTAATTATTAACACCAATGGGTGTGAGACTTTGGTTACTAGAAAATATCTCAGTGTTATTGCATAAGGATGAAAATAAAGAATTACTGGAGGAAGCAAGACAGAGCTTGTCACAAGGTTAAGTCATCATGAAACGTGTATTTTAAGTTAATCGGGTGGGATTGTGTTCCCCTATTAGCGTAACTCTCGGGCCAGGAGGACTAATCAAAATCCAGTAAATTAGAGTTAATATTGCACCTGGTAAAAAAAAAAAAAAAGATTTCCGCAGGGACTCGGCGCTATGTTAGTTAGGTTATACCTTCACTTGGCGTACTCTCAACCTCATCCTAAAAAAAGGGTTTTAAAAGGTCAGGATTGGTGTAACGCCCCAATTACACAGTTAAGCATGAGTTAATTAACATAGTGTTATTTCCAGCATTATTTCCCTCTCATCTCTTTCTTAGCTGGACTTAAAAAACTATTTCAGGGTCTGGATGGGAGTAACGCCCAGACATACAGGTGTAGCAGACGTTATTGTTCCCAGTGGCACATTGTAGCGGGACACACCCAACACGCCAGCGAGAGCCGACACAATTGTATCTGAATTAGTTGCGTGCAAAAAGGGGCGTGGCTAACACATTATTTCACCAGCTGGCGCGTTCCACATTATTGGAAGATAACGCAATTATACTTATTGTCACATAAGCCTATGTCAATAATTGGAGTTTTCTCATTATTATTAGTTCTGAGGAGATGTGTTAACTCAAAGGCACATGGCATCCTCCCTTATTTCTGGTAACATCACTCTTTCATCCCTAATTTAACTCCGTTTTGCGGATCTAGCTATAAGTGCTAAATGGCTGTTTTTTTAGGTGGTATTTAAAGGTGCAATAAACTGTACTTTATAAAGCAGTTCACATATTATCTACTTGTATATTTGTGGGGTTTTTACCAGTTTTAAAATGGCTTCTATTTCCTCTCACAGAAGTGAGATTGAGGCAACTTTCAGTGAGTACGTATCTCGTGAATTTGAATACAAACTAGCCTATTAAAAATGTATATTCTTAAGAACGCATAAGTCACCTGCGCTTGCCATAGAAAAAACGTGCTTCTTGGTTTCATGTTTATCAGTTTTAATGAAGATAATTCTACATAAAAAAGTTTTGGGGTCAGTGCACAATATTGTGCATAAATAACAAGTAATAAAGTATAGATACTTTATAAACCAAAGTTCGGTTATATTGTTGTAAAATCAGAATGTAAGAAATTGGATGTATATATTATTGAAACAATTTGAAACTGGTGATTTCCTAGTAAATGAAGTAATTTATTCCGTTACTCTGGATCGTGTAATAACAGAACTGTAAGTATGGTAAAATGCTGAAACAGCGTTTAACCTCACTGTGTTATCCTGACTACTAGAATTATTAACATGTTGAATTATTAAATTGGTGTAAGCCAGATCAGACTGGAAGACCCGCTGTCGTGTTGAGTTATTTCTCTTTCTAGTTATTGGCCTGCAATGGACAGACAGAGGGAATTCTGGGAGCTCGTTCAGACAGACATGCGGCCATGACCTGAAAATAAACAGATGCAGGAGTTTGCTTCTAAATGGTCATTTATAGTTCACAACATTAGCAAAGGAATGTCAAGTCTTCTTTGTACAAAGGGCTGGGAGAGCCCATGTAATCCTCCACTAAGAAGCAAAAGACAGACATGTTATGGGCAGTTAACATTTATAGACTGTAACTCATTATATGGTCCATCTTCTCTCTAATAAAGGTAAAAAAAGAAATATATAATATTCCCAAAGGCAGCAACATGTACAGATGTAGCAGGCGTTATTGCTGTGTGTTACTGCACCAGCGCAATTACTGGAGTGCGCCAACGGCTGCAATAATTTCTATAGTAGATGAGGTTGAAAAAAGAGGAGATCTGAGGAAACCTACAAACTGGGGATCCGAGGAAACCTACAAACTGGGGATCCGAGGAAACCTACAAACTGGGGATCCGAGGAAAACTACAAACTGGGGATCCGAGGACACCTACAAACTGGGGATCCGAGGACACCTACAAACTGGGGATCCGAGGAAACCTACAAACTGGGGATCCGAGGAAACCTACAAACTGGGGATCCGAGGAAACCTACAAATTCGGGATCTGAGGAAACCTACAAACTGGGGATCCGAGGAAACCTACAAACTGGGGATCCGAGGAAACCTACAAACTGGGGATCCGAGGAAACCTACAAACTGGGGATCCGAGGAAACCGACAAACTGGGGATTCGAGGAAACCTACAAACTGGGGATCTGAGGAAACCTACAAACTGGGGATCCGAGGAAACCTATAAACTGGGAATCCGAGGAAACCTACAAACTGGGGATCCGATTACATGTCAAACTGGGGAGTTATCCATTCTTCTGCAGTTAAATTGACAGCATTTACATTGTAACACGCAGTCCCAGTCAATGATTCTTTATATAGACCATAAAAAAACTTGTACAGTCCAAAAAGTACAGTATTTTTGATTGCAGAGATTGTATCGCATTAATATATTGTGTATAATTTATACAAAGCTAGGGTTTTGCACTCATATAGTAAGTGAACCTAAAGTCGTTTTTTCATCAGACATGCAAATTATGGAAACACACATTTTTACAGTATTAACATCCTGTTTGATATCAATGGGACCAGCCAACAGCAGATAAAGGCTCAATTTCTTCCAAGAGAAAGACCAGATGATTTTACTTTATTCCTCCCACAACTCATTATGAGAATTTAAACTAATTTAGCATTATTTATTTCCTTGAAACATATTTTGGCCCTATAACATGAGAACATAACCTGATCATTTTACCAAAGCCTGGAAACAGTGCATCTTATAATATATTGGTGATTGGCTCACTTACAGAGTACTCTATACAGTGTATGGGACTCTGTTGAATTTAGAATACTTGAAATAATACTTACTGTATTACAGTACTGTTTGCACTGGGATCAGACCGGATGACTGGTCCTTTGGAAATGGCAAAATAACACAAGGAAATCATAATCATAAGCTATTGTTTTATAATGAATCCTAATATTTCAAAAGCGGTTTAAAAACTGAAATTGCTAAAATGTTACCTGTTTTGTCTGTTATATTGAATAATAACACAATAACATCTTTAGATGTTTGCTTAGGAACAGTCCCTTTATTTAGCCTTGCTCATCAGATATGGTACAGTATATCCCCTGTATAAGATTACATGACAATCTTGACACTAAACATTTAAGATATTATCTATTCACAAGTTCCTGGACTATAGTATAAGTTATGCAGATTCAACATACTTGCTTGTTGCCCAGGAAGCCTCAAATCCTTGGATAAACATGCCATATCCTGCAGTATATGGTAATCTTTCACCCCTCTGCACAGCCTTAGAGCCAGCAGTGTGTACCTCAAGTGAGTATATTGGATAACAGGTCCAACGCACATACAGTATATAATGTTCCTTAATGCTACAGTTTAATAAACAAGCGAATGATGTAGCTTTTCAGTCCATGATAATGAGAGTCTGTGAGAGAAAATGTTTGGACGTAGACGGCAGAAGAGTTTCTGGACTAAAAGTGAACCCCAATAGCCAGAAGTGCTAATATCAGGATGCAATATTTGTAACAATTAAACACACAAAAAAACTAAAACAAAAGTAAAATTAAAATATAAATCAGCTCGAAGTAAATAAATCGGCTGATCTAAACGCTTATAATATAGGGAGTGCTCTTACTGCCAAACCAAATATGAAAAACAGCAAAGAAGAAAAAGAAACAGCAAGTAGAGATTTATAGGGCACAGCGGACATTCTAAGCAAAATAAATGAATGAAGCAAACTAAAATTAATTTAAAAATATCATGTAATTGTCCAAATAAAAACAACTAGAAAATATCTCATTGCGATAATGTCCAATAGCACGTAACAATACATTAAATAGTGATGTCACTCGTACCTATTATACACACATAAAAAAAACTCATTCATATAGTACTGTAGTATAAAAAGACCTTAAAGAATCCCAGCGATACATAACAAAGCACTATATACAGTACTGTATGCACATACTGTATTGTCTGCACAGTCCACACTAGTGCTACTCCAATACAAGGTCAATTGAAGGATACTTATCGACAAAGAAAACCGGTGCGCAAATCTCATCAGGACATAGAAGAGAGGAAATGAAGACACCAAATAGTGCAATATTGTCAATTACAACAATGTGGTCAATGTTGAAAACTCATTCAAATTTGCACTCACATGTACAACGTGATATTAGGGCGTTGTGGTTGTTAGAAGTTACCAACTTTATTTATCCAGATACATGCTCCAGATCCACACTGATATTCACTGACAAGAAAGGAAGGGAAATCCACATACAAAGGAGAAAAAGCAAAATAGTATAATATTGCTTTTAATATTAAAAACACAAAGTATTCCACTTACATAAGTGTTTTTGTGGTGAGCATTCAGACCACCCTGGGTCATATGGACAGACAATACTCTTCACAGCAACAGCACCTGCTCCGCGGCCGTCACAGCATACACTGGGCTGATTGTTGGCGACATTCAGAGTGGAGGACTGCACCAAAGTTCCACTCTTTTGAAGGATACTTATCCACTTAAATCCACTTAAAGTGCAGAGATCTTACATAGTTACATACATAGTTACATAGTTACATACATAGTAAATGAGGTTGAAAAAAGACATAGGTTCATCAAGTTCAACCTATGCTAAATTTAGACAACAGATACTTTATCCTATATCTATACTTACTTATTGATCCAGAGGAAGGCAAACAAAAAACCCCATTAAGGGGAAAAATTAATTCCTTCCTAACTCCAAGAATTGGCAGTCGGATTAATCCCTGGATCAACATCCTTCCCATGTATACTTATTTGGTATATCCCTGTATACCTTTCCCATCTAAAAAGATGTCCAACCTTTTTTTTGAACAAATCTATTGTATCTGCCATCACAGTCTCCATGGGTAATGAATTCCACATTTTAACTGCCCTTACTGTAAAGAACCCTTTCCTTTGTTGCTGGTGAAATTTCCTTTCCTCCAACCTTAAGGGATGCCCCGAGTCCTTTGTACTGCTCGTGGGATGAATAGTTCTTTTGAAAGCTCCTTGTATTGTCCCCGAATATATTTGTATATAGTTATCATATCCCCTCTTAGACACCTCTTTTCTAATGTAAATAAATCTAATTTAGCTAGCTTCTCCTCATAAGTTAGATTGTCCATCCCCTTTATTCATTTGGTGGCTCTTCTCTGCACTCATCTTAGCATCATCATGTCTGGGAACAATTCAAGATTTAAATGAGGTCTTAGCTGACGTAATGAATCATAAATCAGCAGTGTGGACAATCAAATACTCATTTCAGCCTCTCACAGGCTTTTCAAATTGTTGCATACTAGATTTTTTCTTTTAGCTTTGCAGCTATTCCCCAGAGCGCGTGTGCAAGGGCCTCATAAACTCGCTAATAAACTCGCTCATAAACTCTCTCATAAAGTCGCTCATAAAGTCGCTCATAAACTCGCTCATAAACTCGCTCATAAACTCTCTCATAAACTCGCTAATAAACTGGATATCTTTGTTTGAAGACCATGCCGCGACTTTTGTACCTGTAATAGGTAGGAGTGACATCACTATTTAATGTTTTGTTACGTGCTATTGGACATTACAGCAAACATGACACCCTCTACAGCTCAATATGCCGTTTTGTTCTCCGATGCAACTACAACACACATCACTGCGAAATGCTCAAAGAACTAGATTGGTCATCACTCGAGTCTAGGCGCAAAGTTCACCTTTCCTGTTTTGCCTTCAAATACTTTCTGGGCAAGCTACCCAGCTACCTGAACAAGCTCCTCACCCCTACCACATGCAGCCCTTATCATCTGAGATCAGACTCCAAAGGACTGTTCATGGTCCCAAGGCTCAACAAAGTATCCAGCCGTTCCTCCTTCTCTTACCGTGCACCCCAAAACTGGAACCATGTATTATTTGTCTTAACTCTATGCCCAGGACATACTTGAAAACGAGAGGTACCTCTCAATGTATTACTTCCTGGTAAAACATTTTATAAATAAATAAATTATCGCAATGAGATATTTTCTAGTTGTATTTATTTGGACAATTACATTTGATATTTTTGAATTAAATTGTGTTTGCTTCATTCCCTTAGTTTGGCTTAGAATATCCGCTCTGCCCTTTATACCTCCACTTGCTGTCTCTTTTTCTTCTTTGCTGTTTTTCATATTTGGGTTGTAATATTCAGGCAGCAGAACCAGTACCAGTACCAGTTCCAAGTAGCAAACAGAAGCACGAGTAGCCTGGGTTATAATATAATTAAGCAATAATGCAAAGGTACCAAAGAGCAGGTAAAAGCAGAGAATAGCCCAGGCCAATGAAATGAATAGCACGGCACAAGATCTATGCTGAGCATCCAGACGACACAAGTATTTCCAATGGAAAATATCCTGTTACAGGAACTAGATCGTGTTAAGTTGCAGCTTCGAGTCCAACCAATGCAGGAGTTCATAAACTGACCAATAGCTGACCAGAGGCAGAACCAGCCAGTTCTATTGCAGGGGGTACATTATATGGGTAAGGGAGCTGTTCAGCTCCTAGATAGCTTATTACCTGCAGTAGATAAACTTTAAGTACTGATCTGATTAATTAGTGCTAAATTAATTAATCTTTTACTCCAAAGTGTGTTAAACATTTGAGTAAAACAGTAACTTCTGACTCCCACAGTTGTAATTACTGATCTACTACACAGTGCTGAGGTTCAGGAACAAGTTTGTTATGTTTGATCTTTTGTTATTAATGAGGCACATGCTCTTTAAATACAAATATTCTTCGTTTTATTCATGACCTTGTGTAATTGTAGTCAGCCTTGTTTTTAAAGCATGTTAACAGATATTAAGGGCTATATTTACTAAGTGATGCTACTCCATCACTCACCGCCAAGGGCAGAGGCTGCAGGCCTGAAGTCCAGCTGCTGGAACAGCTAACAGGCGGGTAGCGATGGTCAGGAGACAGGCCAAGGTCAGGGGTTGGAGAAGAAAGCGTAGTGAGGTAACGGGGAACATAAGTTTGTGGGAGAGAGATGCAAATTACCCGGGTCGCATAGGGTTGTCCCCACCGCAGCCAGAGTACCACTGTCCTCATAGGGTTTCCTATACCGCAGCCTGACCGTCACTGTCCTCATAGGGTTTCCTATACCACAGCCTGACCGCCTCTGTCCTCATAGGGTTTTCTATACCGCAGCCTGAGTACCACTGTCCTCATAGGCTTTCCTATACCGCAAAAACAGGGGGGGAGGTGGTGGGAAGGGGGAGGAGGGGTGAGGTGGTGGGAAGGGGGAGGAGGGGGGAGGTGGTCCCTCCGCAGCCGGTCCCTCTGCAGCCGGTCCCTCTGCAGCCGGTCTCTCTGCAGCCGGTCCCTCTGCAGCCGGTCCCTCTGCAGCCGGTCCCTCTGCAGCCGATCCCTCTGCAGCCGGTCCCTCTGCAGCCGGTCCTTCTGCGGCCGGTCCCTCTGCGGCCGATCCCTCTGCAGCCGGTCCCTGTCCACCACTCGCTGAAGGTAAGCTGGGCTGTACTTCCCCTGGATGATGTAGATGCCCTTATATGGGTCTCTACGTCATGAGGGAGAGGCTATATGGCCAAATGTGTCACCTACATCAGGGGTGCGCAACGTTCTGGACCTGCGGCCCCCTGCCTGGTTACCTCCCGGCGCGCAGGGGGACAGGGGCATGTGACGTCACGTTGCCGTGGGGTTTATGGCAAAGCCGGATACATGTTGTGAATCTACTTAGACAGGTTTTCCTGATAAAACGCATCAATATGGAAAATGTCCAAATTCATGTAAAATTGTCATATAAAATACTTTATTTTTATTAAGGGAGAATGAGTTCCCAGCTTCTGTTTTCTGAGACTGTCTTAACAGAATATCAGTAAACGCTGTAATCGGGCTGACATTGCTGTATCGCAGCCTTGGCTGCAGCTTTCCTACTCTGTATGCTGTTTTTTCAACATTGTTATATATGTCCTTGGAGAGCAAGGTTGTTCAAGATAATGCTATTAAGATTTTATTTCGCTAATTCATCTTAGACGTTTATTATTGAATAAATGATGAGATTGCAATGTACATCACAAAGCAGTCAAGCAACACTGAGGCAAGACGAGACATTTAGTCTAAAATAGAAGGTAGCCACAATGTGTTACTCACGCAGATATCGGTCACAATCGGAGCCCTTTTTTCTAAAATACTCACCAGACATTGACGTTGCTGTGAAGTTCTTGTTGGCATGGCAGGAATAACTTCTAATAACTAATAAATTACCACCGGCCCGTCATTCATTCTGAGGTTCAAAAGACAAAGCTTGAAAGGCACAAATACAAACTGAATCACACACTTTGTGTACCGCAAAAGTGAGAATAACAGATACACAGGTAGGGAAACAAAAAAGCTGCTATACAGACAGAAAAGACCGACACAGAACCGTTTCCAGGAATAGCTGGTTTAGTATCATGTGTAATAAATCTATTCCAATAAAAACATAATTAACTAATCATATCTCTTAGATTGATAGCAGCATTCCGTGCTGATTGACATTCTACTTTAAGAGACGTTTAATTTAATGCTTCATTCAGGAGATATAAGCGTTAGAAATATTATGTTGTTTTTTATATTATTATAGAGTACGTATATCACAGTAGCATAAACAAAAATATTTGGGGGGAGGGGACAAAAGGGGAAAAGGAAAGGGCAGGGAGGTAGCGTGATAGGGGGTAGGGGAATAGGGGGATAAGGGAATAGGGGCATTTGAAGTTATGTCCAAATGGAGCGGCAGCTGCACTGACGCTAAGAATTCTGGGGAGAAACTATTTACCACTTGGCGGCTATCACACTGTCATGCAGAGAAATCGTGCGCTAGGGATAGGGGGGTGGAGGGAAGAGGGAGCGCAAGGCGCAGAAAACATTTGGCACTAGGGCCCAATATTAACTTATTCTACCTATTTCTGTTGCATAAATATATTTGCAACAATGTTTGTGTGGTGGCTGCCTGATTATACAAATTATACACAATCTTGGGACAGATATAAATGGCTATTGCAGTGGGTAAAGGTCTTAGCAAATATTTAACCAAACAATAATGGAGAAATGCCAGATGCATAAAGTAACCAAAGATAATGTTTAATTGTTATAGTTATAATGGTATTTTGCCAGCTGTTGCAGAACTGAAAGGCTATTTCCTGAGAAATCACAAAAAATCTATTTCCAAAAATAAATGTTCTTAAACCATTAAAAAACACATTATTTTGTTCTGAAAATTGTATTTAACCCTTTTATTAGGAAAAGAAACAAAAACTAGAAGGCCACTTCAAATAAGTGAGCTTTGGCACACAACACTTGTATTATGTTTTCTGATGCTATTAGCACGAGATGAATACCGTTGATCACGTTTATTGTATTTAATGCATATCTATGAATGCACCAGATCTGCACTGGCCCCTGGTTCCCAAGAATGCTGGAATATCTGCAGAATGCTTCAGGGTCAGCAGGGTCAGCCTCACTCTGGCAGCCAATAGAAAGCTGTGACATCATCGGGAGATGACACATTGGCTTTCTTTCTGTTGCCCTGGGCAGGCCGTCTGACAGCATTTATGGGGCCTGGGACAGAGTACTGACCTGTGACCTGGGCGCCAGTTTGTTGAGCTGGTGGAGGAGGAGGTGACGCTGAAAGTAGTTCTGTAGGGGGTGGCTCCCGTTGTATCTGGAACTTTAGTGGCATAAGAAATCTTGGGCCTGTAGAGCAGTTAGAGGTGGGCAGGTGGAAAGGAGCAGGTCCAACCAGGAATTGGAGGGGAGCAGATCCACCCAGGCTCTGTAGGGAAGGGAGCCATCCAGGAGCCAGAGAGAATGTTTGTGGAAGTTAGGTCCAACTTCCATTCAGACTAAACTCTCAACCTCCTGTCCAGGCTGGCTGGGTCTCCCAGACAAGCAGGGTTCAGGACACTAACCTTCCCCACCCCCCACCCCCCCGGCTTCCTCCCCTTGTCAGTGGCCCTGGCCCTATGTCCATATTTGTTGGGGGGGTTTTCTCCCCCTAAAGCAGGCATAAAAACTGTAAGTCTCAGGAACTGGAGAGTCTCTGGAAGTCTGATGATAATGAATGGAATGACATAGTGGATTTCTTTTAGTTTCCCCGTGTAGGCCATCTGACAGCATTTATGGGTCTCGGGACAGAGTACTAACCTGAGCCTCAGGTTGTTGAATGGGTGGGTGATGCTAAAAGTAGTTCCACAGAGGGAGACCCTGGAGTACCTAGAACTCCAGTGGAAGGGGACATCTTCGGCCATGTCAAGAGGACAGAGGTGGGCAGGCAGAGGGGAGCGGTCCCACCCCACCCCCACCCCACCCGGGTGCAGAAGGGAATGTTTGCCCAGGTTAGGCCCTCTTGTATAGGCTTGCCAAGCCTCCCAGACCTGCCAGACCCAGGACACTTGCCCCACTACCAACCCCTACTCCCCACCCCACATTTCTCCCCTTGTCGACAGCCCTGGTCCCATATTCATATTTGTCTTTTTTTGGGTCTCAAGCAGGTGTAAAAAATGTCAATGTTAAAAACTGTACAATCTCACCCGGTGGGCAGGGAATGAATGGAATCTGCCATGAAAAACAATATAAAAACATCATTAATTGCTGCTTTATGGAGTGTCTTATAGGGAATGGCAACCTGGGAACACACAGATTCCTCTCAAAACCCAAAAATCATATACTTAACAAAAAGTCCAATCTATGGATCACACCATCGGGAGTGATGGATAGCGGGAAGCGGAGTCTGCTTTAAAGATATCCTTTTATTCATCTAGGCCTTAATAAAGATAGATAAAGATAGATAAAGTGTGAGTACGCACTTGTGAGAGTGAGCCGGTCCTGTTGGAGAATGGACATGCTCTGCCATGTTCCTTTGTTTTCTCTTGCTTATCCTGCAGTACGGCGGTATTCCTGAGAGGACAAGCTGGATACAGAATGCCAACCGCAGAACATCCCTGCTTCAGCACAGGCGGTGCAGTAATAATGACTGAGCCACTGAATGAGCTGCCAGTGCTGAAGAAGGGATATCCATAAAACCTGACCTGTTAGTAGCCCTTGAGGACGGGATGTTGGCCGCACCTGAGTTACAGGGACTAGCAGAATTGGGTGTGAGTGAATAAGTTAACAAAACACACAAAACCCCAGCAAGCTCTTTTTGGGAACCCCTGAGCCCCCACAAAATATATATGTATACTGTATAAGTGCCAAAAAGGAGAGCTATTGAGCGTGGCATATGTATATGTCGTCTGTTGTGAGTGAATAAGACAGGCTTTCCAGGCCACAAAAGTAAATACGAATGTGCTGAATAACTGTACGATTGCTTGAGCAGCAAAAACAAAAGTGAGTCAATGCACTTGTCACCAAGACTAAAGTGATAAGAACCTGACAGAACTTGATTGGACCCAAGTGTAACTTTAAACGTAACTCATGATCACTGATTTACTAATTAACAGATGAGTAATAGTTAACCCAGTATGGTTCAATTTAAACACCCGCACTGCAGATCCTGTAACACTGATTCTGAACTATGGTAACCAAAAATAAAACACAAGAGAAAGTGTTACTCTCGTCTTAATGTAATAAATGTACAAAATAAATACTGATATCGAATTTAAAAATACCACCATCAAACAAATACAATATTGCACGCAAATATTCTCCGACACAGAGCTCCTGATGAATACTCAAACTCACCATCCTTTGGTATTAGGGGAAGTTAGTGTGGGGTTTACTGTCTTGAGTTACAGTAGCTAAAATTTGAAGGGATTAAATACGTTAACTTTTAGATTTCCAAATATTGTGACTATTGAGGAATTTGCTGCGATTTAGATTTTTTCTATGCAACATTACACCCTCAGTCCCTAATGGATCGCTTTCATGCTGAATCTGACATCATACAGGAACTGCCAATGCGCTTCTTACATTATTTGTATGTTACATTTGGCATTGTATGCAGCTTCCACTGGGTGCGGCGCAGTACAAAGGCCACATTATTCCGATACACAGGCTGATAAAATAACTTGCCCAAGGTGATACGGAGTCACTGAACTAGTTTTAACCTCGGACGTCCTTATTCACAGTCCTGTGACTCACCGGGGGATAACTTCCTTCTACGTCATTAAAGAGAAAATATATTTTGCTTTTCTATGCAAAGAAAAGTGCTTTAACAAACACAACTGCACTGAGAGAGCTGAGAGAGGCAAAATATACAAAGCAACAATCTGAACCCATTTCTATGTTTATGGCTGGGGCAAAAAAGCATGGTGGGGGAGGGGGAGGGGTGGGGGAGGGGGTGTTGCCTTCTCTACTACTTCCCCAGCTGTCCCAACTGCACTCATGTGCAACATGTCTGCACCTCTATCAGAGGTTACACTAATGGGCCATCAGGTGGCACTGATGGGTATCGGCGCCGTGGGTTCCGCAGTGTCAGGGCCCAGCTCTCGTGGCTAGGAGCTGAATGGCATGGCGCAGATAGTGGCAGCCCTCATGGGGCTAACGTGGACGATGCAGCGGGGGCTGGAGGTAACCGGCACTCTCTCTCATGTCCCTACACCCGGTGCCTCTAGTGACTCTCTGGCTACATCCGGGGTCTATATTTAGGGGTCAAATCTCAAATCACCCTCCTTCTCCATCCACACCACAGACACTGCCCGTGCCAAGGGTGAGGCGTGGCAGACCTCGTGCCAAGAGGAGGAGCTGAACTCTCCGCTGCTGGTTTTTAGTTTATTTTATATATATTGTTAAAAAGATAAACATTTTGCATTTCACATGCAGTGAATTAACTGTGTGCAAATAAAAGCTATTTCCCCATTTTCTGTCTCTTGGTAATGCTTTATTGTACACCCGTCCGTAATACACTCAATATTATATACCATAGCACGCCACACACACATATCCTACGTTCCCTTTAATCAGTAAAAAACATAATATATTTTATTACATGAAAATTCCATCTATTGATGTGTTTCTGCCATAAAAAAAATATAGGCACCCCCTTGAGAAAGGTCCTATTCCAGGACCGAAACGTCGGATTGGGTGACTTATCTTTTTTATTCAGATGCCCAATACAGTTTTTCATGATTACTGAACCGAGTGCAGTCTTTCTTTACCGGACGAGAGAATGGTAATGTTGTTTTTCTATTATTTGAGACTAGCACCTGTCTATATGAACCAGTACATTGAGTGCAAGCTGTGATGTTTGTTTATATATATATATAT
>CM071582.1:1398389-1428061 GCA_036426205.1 Ascaphus truei | reverse complement strand
TATATAGATATATCTTATATATATATATATAGATATATATATATAATAATATATAATATAAATATATAGTATATTCACTGAGTAATCCTATTAATAGAGATAGAGAGTAGAAATAGGATTATTAATAGAGATTTAATGTGCCATGAATGGAGACTGAGACCTGCATGGAAGAGAGGGAAAAAGAAAAGGAAACGGTCAATGCGCCATTTTGACTGTACCACTTCCTTTGTACTGTATTAGTAACATCAGTTTGAAACACAAATATAAAGCCCTGCTTCTGATAACATACGCAGTAAGTCACTCATTAACAAAACAAAGAGTACACATATTGTCCAGACTGGATTAATTATGGACGTTTCCCCCTATTACCGTCTAACTAATTCATTTAATACAAGTCCCAATATCACAGCAGCAGTGGGCGGGAGATCCGATACCAGAGCGTGGAGATCCGATAACAGAAGCATGCGGAGATTTTCGATCTACACAGAGCAATGGAGATCAGCATACACAGAAGCTATTGTGGAGATAAGATACACGAGAGTGCAGATCAGATACACAGAAGCCGTGGAGATCGTACACAGAAGCAGTGGATGATCCCCTTCCCCGACGCAGTGGAGATAAGCTCAAGAGCAGCCTGGACGATGTTTGAGTCCGATATCTAGCACATGCAATGCTCACCTGTGGTTGATCCAATACATCAGCACAGAGTGGAGATCCGATACACAGAATGAGTGGAGGATCCCGATACACAGAAGAGTGGTAGATCGATCCACAGAAGCAAGTGGATGATCCGATACAAACAGAGCAGTTGGAGCTCAGATACACAGAAGCTAGTGGCTTGAAGACAGCTACACAGATTCAGCACCGTGGTTCATGATTCCGATACACAGACAGGTCCAGTTTGAGCTCCCTGTTAACAGTTAGCAGTGGAGATTCGAGAACAGATTAGCAGTGGAGATCAACACAGAGCAGTGCGACGATCTGATACCATGATCTAGTCCACGTGTGAGATCCGAACACAGACGCAGTGGAGCGTTTCTCTTTCGCTAAACAGAAGCAGTGGCGATCAGCTCACACCGGCGTGCAGCTCAGATACAACCGTATTACGCCGTGGATGAAGCGATTCACATGAATTGATCAGTGGATTGGATACTAATACACAGAAGAAGTTGTATGGATAAGTCCCAGAGCAGTGGAGATCCTATTACACAGACTAGGACAGTGGAGCATATTAATACACCAGATAGCAGTGGTAGACTCCGATTATCACAATGCTTTAGTGGAGATCCGACTACACAGAAGATTTTAGTGGAGATTCGATACTACGAAGCAGGGAGAATCAGATCCAAAGCGCAGTGGAGATCCGATACACAGAATGCAGGGAGATCTTACACAGACGCAGTGGCGATGCGACTTACATCAGAAGCCAGGGATGATCAGATACAAAGAGCAGGGAGATCAGATACACAGAATTTGCGTGGATGATCGATTAAACATTTTTCGAAGCAGTGAGTCGATACAACGAGCCGTGTAGATAGCATACAGAGCAGGTGGGATAGAACACATGAAGCGTTAGAAAGGTCTAGTTGAGATCCAATACACAGAGCAGTGGAGATACCGATTTTACACAGAAGCAGTCGGAGATTTCCTGATAAACAGAACTGCAGTCGGCGAGCGTCGATACCCAGAAGCAGTGGGTATCAGTACATCACGAGCAGTGGAGATTCCCTCCCCCCTTCCCGATAACCGAATTTTGCAGTGAGAGATTCCGATACCATTCCGAGAAGCAGTTGCGCGATGCTACACAGAAGCAGTGGAGATCCAATACAAGACAGCGGTGGAGATCACGATACACAGAAGAGTGCGTGGAGATCACTGATACACAGAAGCAGTGGAGATCAGATACCAAAGTTGGGGAGATACCGAACAAGAAGCAGTGTTTAGATCAGATCCAGGGAACCTACACAGAAGAGTGGAGATCAGACTACAGAAGCAGTGTGAGATGCAGATACACGAGAATTGAGTTGGAGATCCGATACACAATTTTAGCATGTGGAGATAGGATACACAGACGCAGTGTGAGGAATCCGATATCCATCCGACACGGCAGTGGAGATAGATCATACAGAGCAGTGGAGATCAGATACAAAGAGCAGGGTTTTTAGCAGTTGGATGATCTCAGAACCACGAAGCCAGTGCCTGAGATCAGATACACCGAGCCGTGGAGGATCGATACACAGAAGCAGTGGAGATCAGATACACAGACCAGTGGAATGATCAGATACACCGTAAAGCAGTGGGAGATCATACACAGAGCATTGTGGAGATGCACGATATCACAGAGCAGTGGAGATCAGATCACGAAGCTTAGGGGAGATCGTACACAGAATGAGCAGTGGAGATCAGATCCACAAAGAAGCAGTGGAGATCAGATACCAGAAGCAGCGGAGTTCCAGGATACCACAGGAAGCAGTGGAATCGTATCCAAAGCAGCAGTGTGACGCTCTAGATACACAGCAAGCTAGGGAGATCCGGTTCTCTTCTGATACACCAGAAGCGTGCTGACATACCTGCATACATCACGAGTTATGGGAGATCAGATTCCTAATAGAAACGAGGGCGACGTTTTATAGAGAACACAGAAGCTTTAACGTTCTCTCCTATACACAGCGCTTCGATCCAGTCCCCCCCCCCTCCCTGCCGGTAGTGTTCTACAGCCTTCTGGGCCGACGCGCGACTGGCACTTGTTTGTGCTTGTTAGTTCTCCCCCGCCGGGATACACAGAAGCAGTGGAGATCCGATACACAGAAGCAGTGGAGATCAGATACACAGAAGCAGTGGAGATCAGATACACAGAAGCAGTGGAGATTCGATACACAGAAGCAGTGGCGATGATATACACAGAAGCAGTGGCGATGAGATACACAGAAGCAATGGAGATCAGAAAATAATAATATTAACATGTTTACATGCTTACAATCTATTTAATACACAGAGCAGTGGACAGGTTCGGGCCAGATCAGTGTGGATGAAGAAATTAACTCCTTTAGTGCTGAAGGAATCTCTCATGGAATTTGTTTTCCACTTGCTGGTTGAAGACCGCAGCTTAACACCTGTTATAGGAGAGACAGAGCTCCAATTTCTCAGCACGTTCAGCACGTCGGAGTTGCCCCTGGCAATGTCACTTTGTTTTAAATGTCTGCTTTAAGAAAGGAAGATAGATACAAATGCACGCGGGCACAAATATGTTGCTTACAAATAATATAATGTGTTTTTTTTTTTTAAATTGCAGTTATTTAAATAATTTGCCAGTTTTAAAACACAAGGTTACCTGAGGCATGTTAAGGAGATAGGAACGTTTCTATTTCCTTTACATAAATGTGATCAATAATGCGTGCTTTTGTATAGTATCAAGTAACATTATTATTATGATATAAATGTCCCGTTTCATTATCTTTTTACTGTGGCTCGGGGCCAGTAATGGATCAGCTATATCAGCTGGACACAGAAGAGGAAGTCTCTTTTCCATTCCAGTTTGTGTGTAGCTGCTCCCTTCCAGTTTCCGAGGGACACAGCACTTACCCACCTGTTCCAGCAGCTACTGTACTGTATGTCTGTCCTGGGAGGAGGTGAAATATATCCATTCCCTTACACATGTCACTGTATGTATACAGGCAACCAGGTCTGCCAGCCGGGGAACAAACTCTCTGGTCTGCCACATGTTAGAAAGATGTCCTATTTACTCTTCCAAACAAGTGACAGACACAGAGGGGCCTATTCTATAAGCCTTCATTCAAAATAAACTCTGGGCCAGTTACGCTGCTAGTTTTTTGAGCGTTGCTATCACGGTATTCAGAAACAACGGCAAAGCGGTCAGGAGCACACTCTCATCCAGGTTGGGTATATAAAAAGGAAGAAACAGAACACCAAAAATATGTAGCACAGCAACACGTGAAGGATGCAGCAGTAAATAATGATGATATTACTCACATTTTATGCAAGCAATATATGCCTTTCGGTTATTCAGAGTGACCAACTCAGGTTGTAGAACATCCACTGGAAGGGCAGGACACTCCCAGAAAGCAGACAAAGGAGAGGACACAGGATCGTGCAGATAGCTTTATAAGCATATAATCAAGTGCAGGAAGTGGGACCCCCTGGGTCAAGGAGAGGGGGAGAAAAGTCCAGGAGAAACCCCTCTTTCAGCAGGCCCTTGTGGCGGTCATCCACACAGCATCACTGGATTTGGGGGTTCAAACGTCCTCGGTGGTCCTCCACAGCACCTCTGCTCATTCAGCTTATTTTTGCCTCGAGTGTTGCCCTACCCGTTTCGTCCAAGCGAGGACTTCCTCAAGGGGCATAATAATCCCACTCACTGATGTCCTCTCCTTAAAAATGTTGAAATACGTGCCATTTCCAACGTCATTAGGGTATGCGTTGCAATAGCAGTGCTGCCGCCGCTAGCGTCTGCGTACCAGGAGCGCATGATGTCATTACGTCCTCCTACCGGCATCCAGCCAATCAGCATCTGATCACATAGTGCCTATAGTCTCCGTGTCTCAGTGCCGGCTGCGCGCCCCGCTGAGCTAGAGCCCTCCGCATAGGCAGGGACAGGGAGAACAGTGGCTATTACCTAAGGCATAATAACATTAGTGGATAAAGAAATTGCAGCCCACCTCGCAGAGTAGGCACCAGACTCCTATTGGACACACAGCTTCACTGGCCACATCCCCATGTCGGTGGCGCACCCCAAAGTACAGAAGCAGAAAGCCTCAATTACCTGTGAAAGCAAAATTCCAAAAACGGGCGAGTAGCCGGCGACGTGATGATCGCCTCTCTTAAAAGGGCTTACCCTCATTGCCCATTGACTGCCAATGTATTAATCTGTGCCCCTTTAGGGTACAGATAAACACAGTGACAGGCAATGCTTTTTTATTTTGCAGAGTTGTGCTTTAATCTGGTGAAAATGTTGCATTTAATTCTATTTTTGTGCATATCCAAACAATGTGAACTTTCATGGAAACTTTGCATTGAGGCGAATTTAAGGAGAAAACAAAAAAAAAATGTTGCACCGCAAATATTGACGACATTTGCACAACTCTAATAGCGATGGATTGCAGAGCCCTCAGGGATTAGTAGGGGTGCAACCTACTGTCCCCGAGGGAAGCCGCGGGAATTCCCATCTGGAAGTATGGACCCAGCACAGGTCGTGAGGCTTTATGTTCCCCAGAGCTGCTGCACTTTGGGGGTTAGGGGGTTGCAGTGGCTCTGGGGTCAGTAAGTGTGGCTACATCTGTACATTTTTATATGAATGAAATTGTAGTTAAAATCCTCTGGTTCCGTAATTTAAAGCAGAACAGTGACATTTCAAGAGATCTGTCCTCTATAATTTAACCTACTGTATGAGGACTTCCCATGCTGGTCCCCTAACAGGTAGCACAACCTAGAACAAAGGAACAATGAAAAAAAAATATTAAAAAGAAAGGTGTTTAGTAAATAGTGTCAAAAAGTGCTTTGCTAAATAGGGAATCACAGATGGCAAATATAAAGTGCTATTCTCTGCATTTATTAACCATAACATACTGTTGGTCGGATTATAGATTAGGTAAAACAAGGCACCTCCCTGGGGCCCCCTGAAATTATCTGCAGATTTTCAAACAAAATTCGATCTGTAGATGGGAATTCAGAGGTTAATTAGACAGTTATAAATTTGGACAAATGTTCCTATATCCGCCACTATTCTCGGACTTCGTTAAATTTGCCCAGGAATGTTACAACCTTCAGCTCCGGACCCTGAGATATGAGTTTTGATGTAGAGGAGGGAGAGGAGAAAGACCAACCAGATTTAGTAGTGTTCCAAGTGCTGTATATATCTCACAAACCCACCTTGAAATGATTTGTGTAGAGACACATGTGCACGAAATGCAGCAGACCTGGGAGATATGCAAAGTATATTTAAATGACTCACACCTCATGAGAGATTTGCACAAGGCCTATCCTATGTCTCCCTGTGTCTCTCGCGCTCACTGTATCTATGTATGTCTTTGTGTCTGTCTCTCTGTATCTGTGTGTATGTCTCTCTGTGTCTCTCTCTGTATCTGTGTGTCTCTCTCTCTGTATCTGTGTGTATGTCTCTCTGTGTCTCTCTGTATCTGTCTGTGTCTGTCTCTCTGTATCTGTGTATTTCTCTGTGTCTGTCTCTCTGTATCTGTGTCTCTCTCTCTCTGTGTCTCTCTCTGTATCTGTGTGTATGTCTCTCTGTGTCTCTCTCTGTATCCTGTGTATTTCTCTGTGTCTGTCTCTCTGTATCTATGTGTATGTCTCTCTGTGTCTCTCTGTATGTCTCTCTCTCTGTATCTGCCTGTGCCTGTCTCTCTGTATCTGTGTCTCTCTCTCTGTGTCTCTCTCTGTATCTGTGTCTCTCTCTCTCTCTGTATCTGTGTGTATGTCTCTCTGTATCTGCCTGTGTCTGTCTCTCTGTCTCTCTGTCTCTCTGTGTCTGTGTGCATGTCTCTCTGTCTCTCTCTGTATCTGTGTGTCTGTCTCTCTGTGTCTGTGTAATTCTTTATGTGTCTGTCTCTCTGTATCTGTGTCTCTCTCTCTGTGTCTCTCTCTGTATCTGTGTCTCTCTCTCTCTGTATCTGTGTGTCTGTCTCTCTGTGTCTCTCTGTATCTGCCTGTGTCTGTCTCTCTGTCACTCGGATTGTTGTGTAGTCTCTATGTTGGTATCTATCGGTATCTGCCTGGTCGGTATCTTGTATCTGTGTCTCTCTGTGTCTCTCTGTATCTGCCTGTGTCTGTCTCTCTGTCTCTCTGTATCTGTGTGTATGTCTCTCTGTGTCTCTCTGTATCTGCCTGTGTCTGTCTCTCTGTCACTCTGTATCTGTGTGTATGTCTCTCTGTGTCTCTCTCTGTATCTGCCTGTGTCTGTCTCTCTGTATCTGTGTCTCTCTCTTTCTGTGTCTCTCTCTGTATCTGCCTGTGTCTGTCTCTCTGTATCTGTGTATTTCTCTATGTGTCTGTCTCTCTGTATTTGTGTGTATGTCTCTCTGTGTCTCTCTCTGTATCTGCCTGTGTCTGTCTCTCTGTATCTGTGTATTTCTCTATATGTCTGTCTCTCTGTATCTGTTTCTCTCTCTCTGTGTCTCTCTCTGTATCTGCCTGGGTCTGTCTCTCTGTATCTGCCTGGGTCTGTCTCTCTGTATCTGTATCTCTCTCTCTGTGTCTCTCTCTCAGTGTCTTCCTCTGTATCTGTGTTCATATCTTCCTCTGTATCTGCCTGGGTCTGTCTCTCTGTATCTGTGTATTTCTCTCTGTATCTGTGTCTCTCTCTCTGTGTCTCTCTCTCAGTGTCTTCCTCTGTATCTGCCTGGGTGCCCCCTGAAAGGCTCTGTGTGCCTCTACTGGGTAGATCCATCAATCTCTGATCCGGTGTTAATTGTTCTTCAAGTCAGTGGCAGTCAACGATGGAATAAGGTGCAATACCGTGGCTTAGTGAATCCCACCTTGTGTGTATATATGAATGTGTACAGTAACTGTGTGCCGCATGTAAGTGTAAGGAGAGGGATGGTGGAAGCCCAAACTGGTGCCATACCTACTGACAAATACAGTATAACCTTAATTCTGCTCTGGTATTGTTATAATTGTTTGCACTGTTACAGGGAGAAGGAGTGGCTCAGTAAGTGAGGGCACTGACAGAAAAGCATGCCACTGAGTGTGAAGCAGGAGAACATGGTTCAATTCCCCGTGTCGCCTCCTTGTGACCTTGGGCAGGTCACTTTCTCTCAGACTCCAAAAACATCAGTTATAAGCTCGATGGGACAGGAACTGTGTCTGTAATACACACTGCATAGTGTGTGCTATACTGTCATTGTGATGCGCTTTGTGTCCCATGGGGAGAAAAGCTTCACAAATTATTATTATTATTATTACTACAGTACTGTATTTGCCCAATGCTGGTATGGTAAGCTAAAATAGCTATATCCGGGGTGTAGCACCTATACAACCAAATATGCAGAGGCTTCACATTCAGTGGCATATAAAGACATAAACAGTATGTGTGGGTATGTATCTTTGTATATGTGCATATCACTGTGTCTATCAATGTGTCTGTGTACATCAGTGCCTGAGTGTGGCAGTGTGGCAGTGTGGCAGTGTGGCAGTGTGGCAGTGTGACTGTGTGTATCAGTGCATATTATTGACTTTGTGAAGGGGTTGCAGTGTATTGTGGGCCGCACTTTGCAGGGTTCTGTGCTTACACAATGTCTGACTCCCTGTATAGGATTATTTCAAACTTTGCCTGGAACATATATTTTTGCTGTTGTTTTTTTCGTAATAATAGATTTATTAGTAGACATGTTGGTCTCAGAAAGGCTGTTGCTTGTATTATAATATCCTGTTTTGGGATCAGTATGTAGTCCAAAGCTCCAGTAGCCCTATGGGCTCTGGAAAAGTGTATATGTGCTGTAAGTTGTAATACATTTTAGGTGACCCAATCAAAAAGTTCTATCAGTATACTTAGAGAGGTACCCACTAGGTTTTAAAACCCTGGATAAATCTTAACAATTCACCATAAGATGTCATTTGAGAAAGTTACATTTTGCAATCTTAGAAGCTCGTGCATCAGAACATTGGTTAATTATTTGCACGTTGGGTCCAGAACAAGAATTCTACAAATAATGTATCTTACATAATGCACAAAAGGATAAGCAAACAAGGCAAAGATTACATGTGAAAAAGATTACAGCTATGAAAGGAAAAGTGGGGACAGGTATCAGGTACATATAGTGTCTGCATTGATGCTGCATGAAAATGAATTGAAATGTATAATTAAACAATTACAAAGATGCAGAAAATACAGAATATCCAGCAGATGGCGTATATGGTCTACAGTCATATTTAATACAAATATAAGTAAGAAGAAGAAAAAAGGACAAGCAAAGACACTTAAGGAATATGTTTTGTTGTGGGGGTTTAAATAATACAGTGTGCCTGTTAGGGGTGGTAAGTTTGTGATATAGAGCCTGTAAAGGGCTTGGGGAGGGGAGGAGGGAGGACCTCTGGGAAGGAGGAGTGTCAGTGTGACTGAGGAAGCTGTAAGTACAGTAGGATAGTGACTGTGGGATAGGGGGAGGCAGAGGATGCAGTGCAATCCTAACAGTACATACAGTAGCACAGGAGCAGGCTTCTCACTGCACAGATCTGACAGCTGGTGGTCAGTGGCATTGCACTGCTCTGACCTCTAGGACAGTATCACCTCAGTGAGTGGAACCATATTCTGGTGGAAGCTGCTCATGGCAGAGTGACCACTCAGGCAACCAGCGGCTACTGCTTCACATCAACAAGAGGTCAACGCCTGAGATCAATTTAACACTAACAGCAGGTCAGTTATCAATTGAATATGTTATTGATCTCTAAAAGCTGAGTGTTTTGCAGTAACATGGATACTTTCAATTCAAACGCTGTTCCCATCATTTATTTATTAGGAGAGTTTTTTTCTATCACACTGGTATTGGTCAGAGTGTGATGGTACAAGGGGTCACAGGGCACCACTAATTACAAATCCAAGGAGCAGCTCATTTTTATTTCCACAGTTGAAATCCTACTTTTTAAAGAAATTGGGAGTGATTTTAGAAGATGTTTCTCTATTACACTACTTACTGAAACCACAGTATGCTGTGCAACATGATACAATGTTGCCAGTACTTTAATACTCTTAAAGAACTAATAATGCCTTTAAAAAATAAACCAAGGAATACATTTTATTGATCCCAATGGTGTATTATAGAGCGGGGGGCACCATAGTGTTTGAATTAGTAGCGTGCAGAAAGGAGCAGGGCGAATGTTATTAAACCGGCTGGCGCACACCTGCGCGTGTAATAATGCCTGTAATAACCCGTGTAATAACGCCTGTAATAACGCCTGTAATAACGCGTCTAATACGCCTGTAATAACGCCTGTAATAACGCCGGTAATACCGCCTGCTACGTCTGCATATCAACATTGGACTCATTGTAAGATGCATTCTCAGCCTGAACCTACATTCTATTAGAGTAGCGGGGTGGGCAACTCCAGTCCTCAAGGGCCACCAACAGGTCAGGTTTTAAGGATATCCCTGCTGCAGCACAGGTGTGTCAGTCTTCAACTAAGCCACTGATTGAGTCACCAGTGCTGAAGCAGGGATATCCATAAAACCTGACCTGTTGGTGGCCATTGAGCACTGGAGTTGCCCTCCCCTGAGTATTTACAACACTTACGCTCTTTAAATGATTCAATAGTCTAAAATCGAGACTATCCACTTTTGTTCGGTCACATGACAGTGGAATTTGGAATTGAATTAAGATGTGACGCCTGTAGATGGAAGTTTCGCGGGTTTTAGGGATGTGCAGTATATGATGGTCTTGCTCGCTCAGTAATGGTAAAGTAATAGCTGTTATTTCCTCAAAGGAAATAAGAGTTCTAAAATATAATAGAATCTCTAATTGGTGTTCAGGTAATAGGCATAAAAAGGGGTTCATGATCCTACACTTTCCGTGGCTAATACTATACACCTGATACACCAAGCTTGGCCCCCCGCAGACACACTTACCAGAACACCCTCTTACTGTCTCTGTATGTTCTTTCTACTTACCAATTAGATTGTAAGCTCTTCGGAGCAGGGACTCCTCTCCCTTAATGTAACTTTTATGTCTGAAGCACTTGCTCCCATGATCTGGTAGTTATATTTGTTATTTATATGATTGTCGCGTATTACTGCTGTGAAGCGCTGTGCACATTAATGGCGCTATATAAATAAAGACATACAATGCAATACTGAGTCGTGTAGAAATGCAGGTATATTAATAGACATTGCTGGGACAGTTTTGCTGAGTGATGATGCAGTATTTAAATGTTAATTGAAAATACAGTAAGAAAAATGTAATACAGACACCAAAAAAACTATTTCCCCACATGGTTCCCATTCACCATAGAACTGGATTACACTGGCCCCAAAAAAGTCATTTAAATAAAAGAGGTAATTGCCGCCTTGTCCAAGTAGTCACATAACTGTGGTAATGTTGTGACATTTCAGAGTTTAAAATTGCTGTGTAGTGTCTCTCAGGTGTATTGTTATACCAAATACTTTCTCTAACTAAAATACTCATGGGAAGGAAAGGAAGGGGCAAAAACCAAGAAGAGAAAAAAGGAAACCTAAAAAAAGAAAAAAATGAAAAAAAAGAAAAGGCGCACCGCAACAATAAAGAAACAGGTAGAAAAAGAAAGAAGCAAAAAAATAATATAAAAAGAAAAAGAGAAAGAGAAAAAAAGAGAGACACGAAGAAAAAAAAAAGGAACAAAAAGATAAAGGAAAGGACATAGAAAAAAGAGAAAAAAAAAGAGCAAAAAAGAAGAAAAAAGAGAAAAAAAGAAGGAGAAAAAAAGAAAGAGGAAAAAAAAGAGAAAAAAAGGAAGAAAAAAAGAAGAGAAAAAACGAGAAGAAAAAAAAAAGACAAAACGAGAGAAAAAAAGAAGAGGAACAATAATTTAACTTTCTGGTAGCCCCACGCCCTTTTACGAAAATAGAAAAAAGAAGAGAAAAAAAAGGAGTAACAAATAGAATAAGTCTGACAAAAATGATTTTAGCTAGTTTAACCAATCATCCTTTATTACTATTAAGACGTAAAAGACAAAGAGAAAAAACAGAGAAAGAAAAAAATACATACGAAAAGAGAAAAAAAAAAAGCGGAAAAAAATAAGAGAAAAGAAGCAAGTCAAGAGAAAAATTACAAAATAAATCGAAAAAAAACAAAACGAAACAAAAAACACTACCACTCAAAAACAACCTCATCGCCCAAACTACTCCCACACCATGCACTATCCACACACCAACATCTCCCCCCCCTCCTACTCTCCCCCCCCCCTCTGCTCCCACCCCTGAAATCCAGTTTAAGGTTTGCTTTAGTTCTTCTACAGTATGTGAGCAAACAGGTGTAAGGCCGGTGGACTTTAGCAAACCCCCAAGCACACATCCAGGGAGTTTGGTGTCTAGGAATAGCTGCTACTGCGCCAGGGAATGCCCTGCGATTACAGGTGTGGGACTTCTGTCTGTTCACTCGCCCATTTTATTTAGGATTATTGGCAAAAATCTTACATAAATTCCAAAATAAAATGAATGGACTTTTGATCCTTGGTGCTTTAGAATTTCTGGTAACGCATTTATTTATAAAATGTTAGAGTAGCGGTTCCCCCGGAACTCCCCCAGGGTCCCCTGATATCTGGGGGACCCCACCCGGTTCCCCCGGCACAATGTATGTCCGCCAGACTGGAAACACGGGCGCAGGGTCACCGCTAGAAACCCACGACTGACTTCTATTTGTCGTCACGTCCGGCCCGGAACCCACCCCACTTATAATCCCCCCAGTGCTGGTGCGTGGGAATCAGGGGAGCCCCGGGTGTCGGGGAAGCACAAGGCAGCTCTGGGGGTCCCTCCGGTTTATGTACATAATATTTATTTTATAAAAGCAGCTCGGAACGCGGCTTTTAGTGATTTATTTTAAAGGGTTATATTTGGGCAGTTTTGCAGATTGGAGATTAATTTGCAATTCTAGCAAAACCTACCTAAAAACACCTCCAATATGGCACGGCATTTCATGCCATGTTTACTAAGCAGTGTTACTTCATAAGGCTGCGCTTATAGTGCCAGCGACGAGACGTCACGTCAAAACAAATGCATTGCCGCCATCACGTGCGCTTATATTAAGCGTGACGCGACAGAGAGACGGAGTTACGGCTTGGTCGCGATCGTTGGATGTCATCTCAATTTGATTTTTCCAGCGACCGCAGCCCGACGTCGCCGCCGCGTCGCCGGCACTATAACCGCAGCCTGACGTCACCGCCGCGTCGCCGGCACTATAACCGCAGCCTGACGTCACCGCCGCGTCGCCGGCACTATAACCGCAGCCTGACGTCACCGCCGCGTCGCCGGCACTATAACCGCAGCCTGACGTCACCGCCGCGTCGCCGGCACTATAACCGCAGCCTGATGTCACCGCCGCGTCGCCGGCACTACACGTGTAGCCTAAGACACCTTACAACTCTTCTCAGTAAATATGGTCCTTTACAGACCATTTAAGTGAATTGGCTTCCAGCGTGGGGAGGTGTCTTACGGGAGTAGCACTGTTTAATGAATATGTACCTAAATACTTTGCATTATTGGAGAGTTGTGCTAGGATGGCCAATTAATCTACAATCAGATCTGTGCCTGATTGGCATTCACTGGTGAATGATTTGCACATCATTGCTTGTAAATACTAACTGACACAAGATTGCCAATAAAAACTCAGCCAGTAACGTTTTGCTGCTGGTTCTTATGGTTCATTATAGTTCTCACAGTGAAAGTCTATAGTCAGTCAATATAATTCAGGACAGGGCCAATCTAAAGCTGTAAATTGGATTCTACTCTTTAAAACCATAAAATAATAAATACTGACAAAGTTGTGTGCATGATAAAAAAAAGTAGCTAAAAAATACTTAAAGAACTGACTTTAATGGGAGAAATATTTTTGCTTCCCTTTAAACGAGATGTTCAACAATTGTATCATTTTCTCTATACATTGACATTGTTCCATTAATTGTACATCATCCAAAAGCATACTCTTGAAATATATATATTTCTAATAAGCTCGTATCAGGGCTCCATTAGGATTTAGGAACATATATATTTCAATACTATAGTGTTTTGCCATAACATTGCCATGCCTCCTTTCTGTAATGTTACATATTGATAAGTGGTCATTTGCTGGTATTAGGAATAATTCAATGGTGCTTGCATTGGCGTTACATGTCGTTCATTTAATACCAGCAATAACGTAAGGATTTCACTTTTGAGAACATGCCATTTAGAACTAGATTTACTACTTTAGCATGAAAACCACATTTTTTAGATTGTACAGACATTGCAAGCGTTATTTTACCTACTAATAATGCAAAATATCACATTATAAGGCAGAATATCACGCAATATCCCTCGGCTACATCTGTATGTTTAAGGGATGTGTTTAACACACATCACAGTTAGATATTGTGGCATACAGTATGTGCAGGATTCTTATTATCGCATTATTCAGACACCAAAACGATGCACCCAGCAGAATAATGTGCTTTCTGGTCAGCAAACACTTAAATAGGTTATTTATAAGTAATAACAGACGAAGAGTAGATTTTTTTAGCACTTTTTATACTTACACCAATGACAACACAGAACAACTCTTATTCCTACTGTAGACCGATGCAATTCCCTGTAAGGTTCACACTTCCTGGGTAAAGAAATGGTTATGTGCTACTATATACAAATGATACATCGTCTCACTGGGGCCGTGACGCAGAAAAGCATTAAACATTCGCTTTGTAATCTGTTTACTTCTACTGATGACTTAAACATCCAAACAAAACTGATTTTTCACGTGTAACGTGCTTGTATGAAACCTCAGCCCTGCTAATATTTAAATAGATATAACCTTTTGGACCCAGTTTAATGTTTGTACAAAGAGCGCTATCGTAATGTTCAGTGCCACCATAAAGCAGAAACACAGGGAACGGACATGCATTGATTGCATGTTTTCTGCAACAAGACCGGCCCGGTCCCATCATTAAATCATTTGCCTTTCTCACTTTCTTGTGGAATGTGTCAGTCTGTAAGATCATAGCTTTATCCTTCTATTATTACAGCCATTCGTACGCCCTTTAACATTTACCAACTTACCTTGTTAAAGTTACATTAACATACTGTATTCTGTATTGATCCAACAAATTCCATGTTTTTTGCTATTTACTCTGACTTTCCATGGTCACAACACAAGACAGAAAAGCCCAGTGCTACATCCAAAGTGACAAAATACTGTGTATAGTACAATAATTCCGTGCTAATATTCTCATGAGTAAGGGTCATTTAGTTAAACCCTTTGGCCAAAGCGTTAATTTTCCATGGTCAGCCTGATCTCGTACTCCATATTAAAACCCTGTAGTAGCTTTTTATGAATGACAAAAGCTAAATTAAATGTATAATTGTTGGTCTAATTAAATATTGTATGCATAAAATATGTGTTCAACTGGCTTTGGTTGTCGACAAATTGTATGCATCTCTGAGCATTCTGTAAATGATGTGTGTGTGTGTGTGTGTGTGTGTGTGTGTGTGTGTGTGTGGCTCTGTGTGTGTGTGTGGGTGTGTGTGTGTGTGTGTTTGTGTGTGTGTGTGTGTGTGTAAGCCGTTGTGCTCTTCAGTACAATACAAAGTTCTCTTCAAATGGACTAAATGTTAAAAAAGGTAAAGAACCCCCAGTTTATCCGCTTATGGTTTATTTTGCAAATAAAACCTTACAATTTATAGTTGAATTCTGTTTATTTAAATAAAACAGCTCAGAAGAAAATAATAGACATCACTCTTAGGCCGCGCTTATTGTCCCGGCGACGCTGACGTCACACTGACGTCGCTGAAAAAATCAAATTGAACTGACTTCCAGTGATTGCGACCAAGCAGTCGCGCTGTCGCGCCGTTCCTACTATAAGCACACGAAACAGATTCAATACATTTGTTTTGATGCGACGTTGCGCCGCGTCGCCAGGACTATAAGCGCGGCCGTACTTGTGACACCAGAGTTACTGCTGGCGGGCTACAAATTCTAAAATAAAATGCAAAGTGAGGTGAGTGGGACGGTGCCCAAGGGGTTAAAAATCTCGCAGCAAGAAGCAACAAATGCAGCAAAACTTCAAATATAGTAAATAACTAAATAAATGTATTATTCACATAATAAATGCATTTTTCGACTCCTCTCTCTGGGTCTTCTTCAGGGCGAACAATGCTACCTTAAAATGTGGCACGCCGAACAAAGTCTTCCTTTCACAGACATCAAGAGTAATCCCGTACCAGCAACGTAATAACACACGAGTGCACTATATTTGCACTATATTTGCACTATATTTGCACTATATTTGTCTACTAGCTTTACTTGCTGAATTGTTTCCTAAGAAATTGTAAGAAATATAATTCCTCAAACACCAATACTTGTGCACTATTGAGATAGATGTCAGTGATAAACTGTAGTTACTTATATGTGGTATGTAAGATATATAAAATACTGTGAATGATAGTTGTACATATTTTACTGCATCACAGCAAAAAAAAAGAGATTTTACAGTTAATTGCCGGTGGTCCTAAGGGGACTATGTTTTGGAGCAAACAAAATAGGGATCTTTTAGTGAAGTGAACAGATGTTATAGGTCATTGGTGGGCAACAAGTGGCCCGGGGGCTTTACCTGCAGCCCCCAGCCGCTGGCTCCCCCAGCAGCTGGCTCCCCCAGCAGCGCCCTCTCCCTCTCCCCCCAGTGCCGTGGGAGCGTCGCTCCCTGCGCTGCTAATCACCATGCTTATCAAATCTCATAGCATTTGTGCTTAGACATTAATTCCCACTAAATGTTGTTTAAACTCCTTAAAACCTGCAATAAAACAAAGAGTTCGAGATAGAGGGCGCAAGAGAGGGATATTTTCGATATTGCATCACTAATAATATATTGCCCGTCAATCCCTTATATTTCCCCGTCAATTTCCCTATCAAAATGTATTATATATGCCCAGAAATGCAATGGGGTTTTGTATTATCTTAGTAATTAACAGCTGTGTAACAATGGGCAGACAATATGTTGCATGGCTGCATTTAAAGCAACTGTACTGTACCCCAGTTAGCTAGGAGGTTTTGCAACAAGTTTTTAATCTGAGAAGAGACTCATAAAAGCTTAGAATTATATTCGAGGGGGGTCGTTAAAGGTCAAACTGCTCTATTTGTAGAGTTTATATTCTGAAAACCACAGGATTATGAAAGTTGCCCATAGGCTGCAGATGGCCAAAAGTTGAGGTCATGAAATCTTTCATCAGAAGGCTTCCTATTTCATTAGTATACACCGTTTCCATCACGTCTCGTGGGTGAGATTTTCAGCTCTGATTTCTACTAGAAACTCCATGATACTGTATTGTAGCTACAATAGTTAAAAAATAAAACAAGTATTTTTTCTCTCCATAATATAAACCCTTTACCCACATGAATTTTAGTAAAAGATGCTTATTTTTGTTTAACAAACCATTATATTATAGCTTTTACATGTAGCCATTGAATAATAACTTGCAATATATATTGTGTAATTTGTATATATTACTTTCTAGGAACAAGATTTTTTTATATCAATTAAATAAGGGTTTTCATACGGAAATAGATACTCGGTTAAGTGAAAAGGTCTTTTAGGCCATTTATTGAATATACAAAAGATTGACAGACACAACGTTTTGAGGGGTTATCCCTTCCTCAGGTCCAGTCACACCCCGAAACATTATGCAGTGATGGTTTGTGGGCGATCCTGTCGCACAGATACTCAGCGCCATGAGAAATAAATCAGAACGGGAATGCAGGACAAGTGTATCATTTTCTGGATATCAATTAAATAAAGCATTGAAAAGAGTAAAGTTAGTAATTTATAAAGGGCAGTGAAAGGGACAGATGTAACATTTTTCAGGATATGCTATTTTTTTTTTAACATTTCTTAAATGTATGTTGCAAATAGTTTTACTTTTTATATTCTCGATATTGTAAAATACATAAAAATATTTTTTAAAAAACAGAATGAGGATTACGATGTTTTTGTACAAACCATGCTCCCCCTTTTCTAATTTATGTACCCCAAAACTCTAAATTGTTCAATAAAATCTGAGATTAAAAAAAAAATGAATAAAAAGTATGTATGATGAATATATTAATACAACAGGAAAATATAGAAAATAGCATCAGATTTGCATTCTGTCCTATTTCATTAACAACCCACATAAAATGTTTAGTTTAGGGCTATTTTCAGTTTCTAGTCCCATTAATTGCTATGGGGATTTTCATCCAAAAACTACCTTGGCAGCTACAGATTTAGTGCCTTAGGCTGTTACGGTCCCGCTGCCTGCGCTGCCTGCGCTGCCTGCGCTGCCTGCGCTGCCTGCGGTGCACGCGCGCCTGCGTGGCTGGCGGCACGTGCAGCCGAATTCCGCGTTCTGCAGTGAGCTGCAGGGGGAAAGAAAGGGGGGGGACCTGACAGGGGAATGACGGGGCGCGGTCATGACATCACCAGGCAGGTTCGCCTTCATTGGCTGAACCGCCGGGGGGCGTGGCCTAGCGCTTTATCGCCCGTGTCCATCTCAATTTTCGGGTCTGGAAGAAAAACTCGCCGTGCGGCAGTCCCCCCTCGCAGCGGGCCTGGCCCCATTGAGAGGCGGCTTTTGTCCCCGCAGCGCCCGCCATAGCGAGCGCTGCAGTAGCCAGTGGGGACCAAGCCTGAGTGTTAGTCAGGAGGAGTACACACTGTTTCATTTCTCATATGTCACTAGTCAACTTGCAATATATATTGTGAAATGTGCTACTCTTTTTCCAATACTTCTCTATTAATGTATATCGCCTGCTTTAATTACAACTCTTGTGGGAAGGATGGGGTGCCTGTAATTAACTTGTTATTTAATGAGTCTGGGGGCTTCTGTATCATTTGGGGATAGAATTAGTTCAGCATAAGGGAAAGGTCAGAGCGAAAAGCGGATTAATAATTGGATGAATGAATAGTGTGAGTGGTTAACCAGAGCACTTTTACAGAAGCATTAGCAAATATACCTCATAAAATACACAAACTCACTTTAGGGGCAGCAGCAAATGGAATAAGTGAAAGAAAAGCATTGCAGTTTCCATATGTTCCGTTAAGGAACCACTAGGCAGCCATCTTACTTCTGTGATGTTACTTGTTACATTACAGTGTATCAAGATTAGCACAATTTCGGCAGATTATCCCGTACTATTGGCCAAACAATGCTATTCTGCAGGGTGCTTTATGGCCCCAGAAAACGCCCTGGGCCATGTTTTGTTCTTTTCCCTTTGGTGCTGGCACACACCTTACAGCGCCATTTTATTTAGCATTTTCGATTTTCTACGTACTTTATGCGCTCTGTTCCTGCTCTATCTAACGCTGGTTTTGTTTTTTACACAACAATGTGATGTTCCCGAGATGTAAGCGCTTGGAATATTTGGTGTCCGGGAAGCTAAAATGGATCTCTACCAAGAGCCCTGGCAGTGTTACTGTGACTGGTAACCTGAGAAGAGAGAGGTTAAGGAAGTCAGAATTATTCGCACAAAGTAGAACAGCGCACGCTCGCAGCCGTCACCGATGATGGAACAGAAGGGGAGGAGTCATCCCCCTCTTCCCATCCACCATCAGTGCAGATCGCGTCCTGAGCTTCATCGGCGCACAGGGCGCTTTCTCCCCATAGAGAAGGAGTATCTTAGTTTTGCACTTAGGGCACACATGACATAGTAGCTATGCCCCAGGGCACTCAAAGGGTTAACGTACCTATTACACATTAAGCAAATTCTGTGTGACATGAATGTGGAGTTCAGTGTGAGGAAGAATTGCATGAAGGAGCGTTATCACTGCACAGAAAGTTAAGAATGTCGCAGTTGTGACTCTCGCAATCACAGTTCTGGGTCACTGAGCTCTAAAAATACTAAGACAGGAAAAGTATACAGGGATATACCAAATACGTAAAGATGGGAAGAATGGGGATCCCGGGATTAATCCGATTGCCAATTCTTGGAGTCGGAAAGGAATGTATTTTTCCCTTATGAGATATCATTGGATGATATGACACTGGGGTTTTTTGTTTGCCTTCCTCTGGATCAATAAGGAAGTATAGATATAGGATAAAGTATCTGTCGTCTAAATTTAGCATAGGTTGAACTTGATGGACGTATGTCTTTTTTCAACCTCATCTACTGTGTAACTATGTAACTATGTAACTATTGCAGTGAAATCTATTCTTGCTTCTGGTGGGGGTTTTTTTGGGAGGATCACAGTAGAAATGTGTTACTGTAGCCACCTGATGCATTTCTAAAATAGTTATACAGCTGCAAACCTTACAAACCTTGAATTTAGCACAAGTACCTCACGGCCTCAACCCACACAGTAATCAGATCTAAGTCACAACCACCCCATGCCAGGGTTAATTTATAACTAAAATAAATGATTGTATGAAGAGAAAGGAGTTCAATAAGACATACTGTATGTTAACTCACGACAAGGAGAAACTGCCTGATAAAGATATCTTACCTGGTTCCACTGATTTTATGGCTGAGGAATTTGATTATAGGTGTTTTCAGGGCAGCAAATCACAATCCTGTAAAATACTAATGGGCCATAGAGATCGTTATCACATCCAATACATGTTCACCGCAAATCTCAGACCTGCCCTTTGTAAATAATCTTTCCGTCTCCAGCACCAACGCTTCCAGCTTCACACCTACCACGGAAATACCTGCAGCATGAATACAGGCAGCATGGCCAGCTACATTAGGGGGTTTTTCATTTTGACATTTTACTGGGTCCATACAGTCAGCAAACAGTGGGGATTGGAAACCCGTTCTCAGGCTCAGCCTGCCTTGTTGTCTCCCTGTATTGTGTTATATATTGTGTATATATTGTACATAAAAATGCAACTGAAGGTTTAATTGATTTGCGTTATTGTAGCGTAACGTTGCGTTATTGTAGCGTAAGATTGCGTTATTGTAGCGTAAGATTGCGTTATTGTAGCGTAACATTGCGTTATTGTAGCGTAACATTGCGTTATTGTAGCGTAAGATTGCGTTATTGTAGCGTAAGGTTGCGTTATTGTAGCGTAACATTGCGTTATTGTAGCGTAACGTTGCATTATTGTAGTGTAACGTTGCATTATTGTAGTGTAACGTTGCATTATTGTAGCGTAACGTTGCGTTATTGTAGCGTAAGATTGCGTTATTGTAGCGTAACGTTGCGTTATTGTAGCGTAAGGTTGCGTTATTGTAGCGTAACGTTGCGTTATTGTAGTGTAACGTTGCGTTATTGTAGTGTAATGTTGCGTTATTGTAGCGTAAGATTGCGTTATTGTAGCGTAAGATTGCGTTATTGTAGCGTAAATTGGTTATGTACGCGTAACATGCGTTATTTGTACGCGTAACTTGCGTTATTGTAGCGTAAGATTGCGTTATTGTAGCGTAAGATTGCGTTATTGTAGTGTAACGTTGCAGCCTTCGCGTTCCTCCCATCCAGACCCCAAGATGCGTATTCAGCGAGAGTTTAGAAAAGGAAGAGAGAAAAGAAATGCAAGTTTAGCTACTGTATGTCTTACCTAACGCAACGTCAAGGCCGCACCTTCGCTATGACCGTCTTTAGTGGATATGTGATGTCATCACCTCCTTTCCATGTCATTTTGCTGTAATTCTCACTAATGTCCTTTAATGTGAACACTTTGCACATTATAGGAGAAAACACGGCTTTATGTTATTGTTCTTTGAAGATACACCATTTATCTTAATGGGACATTACATTAAGTTAACTTGACGCCATGTTGGAAGGATTAATGGAGCTTTGCAGATCTGGGCCAAAGAAGGGTTTTTCGCGGTCTCTCACGGGCTTTCTGGGGCGAAACAATGAAACCAAAGTTACCAAGATTCACAAAGACACCAATGGAAGTTTGTTCCAGTTTTGTGGCTGGGGACTTTGATAAATGACCCAGTACGTATTGTATATTCTGTGATATGTGTTATAGTGGTTGGAGAGAATTTGTGACATTGATTAGGGATCTTAAAGTATTAAAAAATACTATTACATAACATAGTATTTCTTATGATGTATCACAAACTATTTGTTGTCTCAGAGTTGCACGAATGTTACAGTAAGAACATGTTGACCCATCGCCCCTCCCCATTATCTTGGCCATTATTCTGGCTCTAAATTTAGCCTTTCTGTTGACTTTGTGTCAAATGTTATTTGATTTAAAATACAGGGTGTGATTTATTAGTGTTTCACTTATGATAGCTGATTAGGTGCTGAATGTGTGAATAAGATGCGTCATAGGATCCTGAACTGCTTGATAAAGGCATATCTCCCACGTAACCACGGGCTATTATTACACTGGAAAAGGGGTCTTCTCTTCCTGAAATGGGTTTGCTGACATTTTACAACAATAAATGTACAGTATCAGTGTCTCATATTAGCTCATATTTGACAAACCAGAGATTCCACTTAAAGTAAATTGCATGGGAACTGATGTCAAGACAGAGTGTTAAATTAGGTTCAGAGATTTTGGGCCACATTTGAAAATTGCAATTATAGCTACTTTGGAATTATATACTGTATGAATATAGTGTATATGATTGGCTGCACCTTTTAAAGATGTATACAGTATACAGTATCTATTGATGCAACAATAATATTTATGAAAAGAGTAGACTCTTTTCTGAATTAACTATACATTTTATTTAAAACATTTTAGCAATAGGTATCCACTGATATAATCCCCCTGTGATCAGACCGGGATATGTTAAAGATGTGATACGATTCCGCATTTGCTTCCTTTGTATTACTTCGCAGATCTATGGTTGCTTGACATCTCCCATAACCGCCGTCGCCTGTAACTAAACCGAAGGAAATAGACATTTAAGTAGCTATCAATGCTACTTTTTTTGCTGCCATTTGAAGGTGTTAGATCCACTCTCACCAGCTTTGTTGTTTAATATCTGACTTTGCACTATTCTCCTTTCTTGAGATACCACAAACCCTGAACAACATTAGATTTTTAATCATTTATGAGTGTCACTGAATTTACTGTATATTCTTGAAATTGATTGCTACAGATTATAGATTGTCATATGTTTAATTCATGTGGCATAGAGCTCTAAGAACCAATGAATTCTAATGATCTATAGGAGATTGGAATAATATGTAAGTTTTATGGTGATTGGCACTATATTAAGTTATATTTGAAAACTTGTCGGATTGATTCTAACTACATCTCTCTTTTACTCTTTCGGAGGAGTCACCCAAAAAACTTTGCATTGCCCCGTTTAGTATATTTTGGGATTTTAGGATGTTTTTTAATTGTATTTAAATTGATTATAATATATAATATTTATGCCATAAGGATTTCACAACCATATTTTATGTTATTGCATTGTATAACTCTCACAGTTTTGGAACGATGTATGCCGTTTTTTGAACATTACTGTAGCACTGGCATCGCTGCCCAATGAGGATACAGATTCGAGGGCTAGATGAGAAACTCCAATTAGACTAAGGATATTTAAACCTTTAGAAGTGGGTGGTGACCAATACTCCTGAGGAAGAGAATCTCGCGAAACGCGTAGAGTGTTGGAGTTTCACCGGTGACAGCCGAGGATCTGGGCAGCACGAGCAGTGTTTCTCCCCCCTCCGTGTAGCCGAAACTGGAAATTGCGAACCGGATGTGACATCACAGGAAGTGACGTAACGTGACCCACGAGTGTGGAGGTGAGCGGGGAATGTCTAGCAGACGGTGAGACTGCCGCTAACCGCGGTCCACAGGACATCATATACACCAATGCCCGTATATATCTAAGCTGATGTAAGCCTTGATGTGGAAGTTTATGTGGTAAAATATTGCTGTTACTATCTACACCATTGCTGTGTTTTTACTTTCACATGAGCACATCACCGAATCCCCCGCTACATCACCAAGATCATCAGGATTGCCACTGATTTGGATTTTGCCTTAAATACCTTCCAACATTGGGAGTAGGACTATTGGAGGGTGTTTCTTTTGAGTACACTATTGCACTGACGTTCCTACTCGATACAGATTTTTTATTATTTTTGTACAGTCCCCCGCTCCTCTTGCTTTTGAAGAGTACGTTGTGGAGAAGACTTTGGAACAGTCTTACAAGGGTTGAGTGGAGGAGTACTGTGTTTAAATATAATACTTTATTGCACTTTTTGGTCACTTGTTTTTTGCACAATGTATCCACTGTGCACTATCACTGTGAGCATTTTGAACTCCACCTATTGTTTTGCTGTTTTATCCAATGTGAAAAATACACCGTGAAATACTCAAATATTCTCTTGAAAAAGGGTTATTTAGTTAAACCCTTTGGCCAAAGCGTTATAAGCCTGTGAGCCACATGAAGGCGTGAGCAGTGAGCAGGTTCTAACACCACCTGATAAAATTCTCATTTACCTCTATTTGGAGGGAGAATGACCACATTGGCTCTGTCCAAACACAGGAACATGAAAAAGACCTGCTAACTTAGAAAGTGGGGAGGGGCGGGCTTTAACCCCTGGGGGGGGAGGGGCCACCAACCTCCAAACAACTGGTAACAGCTGAAAATTAAGGTTCATAAACACACAAAGTCCCAGCAAACTCATGGTGGGTTTTGGGGTTTCTTGAGCGTGCTGGGATTTTGTGTGTTTAGTATAATATAATAATTATAATATAATAGCAGCTTAATAGTAATATATACATATATTGTAATAAAATCTGGTAGTATATCTACTTTGCAATGAAATGATATCTTTCTTCTGAACCTCATACAGTAGTTTTCCTCGAGCTTTGGTAAGACCGCTACCTCATGTATTTGGGAGAGATACGTATAATAAAGTCACGTCTTAATGCTTTGCTATCGCCATTTGTCTTATCCATAGAGGAAGTTCAGTATCTCCCACTGGGACAATTACGTGTTAACTTGATGCTAAAATAAGAAATGTGAGGGAAAGGTTACATCCTAATAAGCAAATAGAAATTCTCATGGAGCTTGAAATCCTGCCTAAAAACATGTTATCGGATTGCGTGTCATGCTGGGTTACTCAGTCCAGACCCCAGACCTCTCTGTTACTGACTGAACAAAAAGCGTTAACGATGTTTTAAGTGCTAAAGGGAGCTTCAAAGCTCAGTAACGAGGCGCTGAGCGCTGTTTTCAGCCGTAATGAGCCCTTGCGTTACTATAATGGACATTAGTGCTAATGATATGCTAAATGGGTGTTCCCTCTCGCAGCGGGAGAGAGAGTTTCAGTGATATATATATATATATATATATATATATATATATCCTCCCCTGCCATCCTGTGCACACAAAAGAGCACAGCTGAGACACCTGGGATACCTGGGATATATGCTCATTTGGATATACAACGTATAATTAAAGGACTTTAATTAGCATATTTCTGTGTATCTGGGCCTTAATCATCTATAATGATTTCTATGTAGTTACCTATTATTTGGACAACTGTAAATGATCTTAGCCATGATCTCAACGACTTTACGCATAATCTAAGAATCTTGCTCATGCTTCAAAGACATTGGAGCACCCACAATATATTTGTTCTTCTGCCAGTAGCAATTTTATTCAAAAACCGCAGATGTCCTTTGTAATTGAACATTACAATTCACAAAATCCTTAATGATGAATAAACCTTTCCAAATAGTGATGTACTGTAGCTTGTGTTATTGGTCATTTCATGCGGGATAACTGCCCTAGTACATATATGAGTTATATTGTAATGTATTTCTTTTCTGCAAATCTGGGACAAAATTGGAGCACAAATCAGCAGCAGATTTGTAAAAGAAAAGGAATTCCACAGAACGCGAATGAATGTTACCTTTGGTTAATGTTTTGCAGATTTTGTACACGTTTTCACTGGCGCCGGAGACAATGTTTGGGGTTACTCGGTTTGAAGGGAAAAAAGGGATTGACCTGAAAGTCCTTTTTGTATTTAGCTGTAAATAACAGCCATGGACCACACATATTTTGTATACTGTATATAAATAAAATATTGTTCTTAAAGCAGTTATTTTTATTTTTACTGAACAGTTAAAAAAAAGTTGGCATTTTAAGTTACGGTAGTTTAAAAGCCACTAAATGGTACAAAGTCCAAATGACCTGGGTCTAATCCAGCACAGGACACTGAGGACAGTCAGTTTGGGGTTATTTGGGGTTGATTGAGAAAGGAAGTGGACAGTTGAGTGGGGTGGGGAATTAGTAGAGGTTATTTAACAGAAAGAGACATATGCTACTGTAGAAGCACAGAAAAAGAAGAAGCAGGGAAGAGTCCCACTATACCCCTTGTTACATAGTTACACAGTTACACAGTTACACAGTTACATAGATAGATGAGGTTGAAAAAAGACATACGTCCATCAAGTTCAGCATCTGCTAAATGTAGAAGACAGATACTTTATCCTATATCCGTACTTATAGTATATTGATCCAGAGGAAGGCAAACAGAAAACCCCAGTGTCATATCATCCAATGATATCTCATAAGGGGAAAAATAAAATCCTTCCCGACTCCAAATATTAGCAATCAGATTATTCCCTGGATCAACATCCTTCCCATGTTTACTAATTTGGTATATCCCTGTATACTTTTTCTTTCTAAAAAGAAGTCCAACCTTTTTTTGAACAAATCTATTGTATCTGCCATCACGGTCTCCATGGGTAATGAATTCCACATTGTAACTGCCCTTACTGTAAAGAACCCTTTCCTTTGTTGCTGGTGAAATCTCCTTTCTTCCAACCTTAAGGGATGGCCCTGAGTCCTTAGTACTGTCCGTGGGATGAATAATTATTTTGAAAGCTCCTTGTACTGTCCCCGAATATATTTGTATATAGTTATCATATCCCCTCTTAGACGCCTCTTTTCTAACGTAAACAAATCTAATTTAGCTAGCCTCTCCTCATAAGTTAGATTGTCCATCCCCTTTATTAATTTGGTGGCCCTTGTAAAAAAATAAAGTCTGGGGTTTCATACTTTACAGTTTTTTGTTCACTTTTGTGCACTTGTTAGTATAATAATGTTACCTCTTTGGTTTTTTAATGGTAATTGTACCTGCCACTTTGGGGATGTACACAGGGACACTGTAAATGGGACTGGCTCTTTATTTCTTTGGTGTGTGGAACAGCCTTTTATCCTTGCTACCCTCCCCTGCCTGACTATTACCATTAGCCACAGTTAGGAGGCTGGATGCCTAGACAGTGGAGGAGGGGCGAGCTGTGTCTCCCTGGCTGGCCGTGCTCCATTTGTGGATGCCGCACGTGCGTTGTGCGTCCCCTGCTTGCCAGAACGGATGCACAGTGGTCCGCTTGAGGCCTGTGTGTTTGGCGCATGCTCGGCAGCTCTCTGATGTACCTGTGTGCTGCATGTATGCGCAGCATGCTCAAGGTGGGTCTGTGCCCGGTACGCATGCATGGAGTGTGCTATGCGCATGCGTGGTATACGACTGGGGGTTTTGCTCGCTCTACGCATGCACGGACACCTGTTGGAGCCGTGACATCAGGGGAGATGCAGAATTTGCGCTGTGGGGCACCTGTAGCGAGGTAACAGGCGAGTACTTTGGGTATATATATTTGACTTTGGTGCTGATGTTAAGCCCTCACCTTGATAAAGACTTCTTTTGCAGTCGAAATGTTGGAACTGGATTTGCTAATAAACTATCTTTTTGCAAGACCGAGTGCCTGGGTGCTTCCCTCCTGCTCCGTGATTTCTATAGGGTAGTACAGGATCTCCCCCATCTCCATATGTACCGGCAAATTGCCTTTATTGCTACCTTAATTGTGTGCCTGTAACCCTGTCTGCGTACCTTGTTTTGTCACCGATTTGAGATGGGCTTGTGGTTCAGCTAGGTAACATGTAATATAAAGTTATTAAGTAATATAGGGGAGCCAAGAACCTCTCCAATAGATGGTGGGGGGGGGTCAGATAGTGTCCTTGCAAGTGTTGTTAGAGTTCACCTGTCTTAAAGAGTGTGTTGTATTATGAAAGTGTATTGGAAAGCATACCCAGCAAAGCCTGGCGATGATGTTGTTATTTTTATAGCAGTACAGGTGTGGCCTGTTTTGATCCAAATAGTTCATGTGTATTTTGTCAATTAGCTGGTTATGTTAGGTGGGAACCGTGTGCCAAATATCAAGGTCAGAACAACAAACTCCATTGAATTCTATAGAAATATATTCTCTGATAAATCTGGTGCAATTTCTTTGCTACATCTTTGGCCCAAAGAGAATTTGCTACATTACCGTGTGTTGCAGGGAATATTCTGACTCTCACGCACGCTACACTTAGCAAAGTGTTTATCCATGCATACATGTTACTTACACTTTTAAATGCTGATACCAATTAGGATCTTTATTATTTGGCTAATACAGTAGGCCCAGGTCTGCAGGATAGATTGAAGTTCCTTATAATTTTACAACCTGAAGGATCAGCATCAGAAACTATATACAGTAGTTGGTAAGAATGTTATTAATACAGATCGCTGATGGATGGATATGATGGTTCTCTCATTACTTTATTGCACAGTATTGCTGGAAATGATCTAAGACATTAGTATAGATAACCCGTCCGTGTGTCCCTGAGTGCATCGGGTTTCACAGGTTCATGTTCTTTAAGAGGGTGAGGCTGTTAGTGCATATGACTGACGTGCAATGATGGCGGTGTGATGTAAATATGAGCCCTCGAGGCAGGGTTTTGGATTAAGAGAACATTTCAAGTCTGGGAATTAGGCTGTCGGATGTTACTTTCAGTGCGAGTATTGGTGAACATGAAAGTGTCCCATGAAATAAGTAAATTGCATTCACTGTTCAAATTAGTAGAATAAATCACGTTATATAAAATAGACGACAGTATATGTTGGTTGGAGCTTTCAGGCTACTGGTCGTAGACACCTGGGTAACCGCACATTACTGTAGATACAGTACACGTGAAATTCAAGTAGACAGAAATGAATTATCAGGAAATATGCCTCCAAAATTGCCGGCTTTGCGGGGCCCAAGGTGGAAAGCTGGCCGCGGGGCCCAAGGTGGAACGCTGGTACCGGGGGCCCAAGGTGGAACGCTGGTACCGGGCCCAAGGTGGAACGCTAGCAGCGGGGGCCCAAGGTGGAACGCTGGCAGCGGGGGCCCAAGGTGGAACGCTGGCTTTGCGGGGCCCAAGGTGGAACGCTGGCAGCGGGGGCCCAAGGTGGAACGCTGGCAGCGGGGGCCCAAGGTGGAATGCTGGCAGCAGGGGCCCAAGGTGGAACACTGGCCGCGGGGGCCCAAGGTGGAACGCTGGCAGCGGGGGTCCAAGGTGGAACGCTGGCAGCGGGGGCCCAAGGTGGAACGCTGGCAGCGGGGGCCCAAGGTGGAACGCTGGCAGCGGGGGCCCAAGGTGGAACGCTGGCAGCGGGGGCCCAAGGTGGAACGCTGGCATGAGCATCGGGGGCCCAAGTGTGAACTCGGCACTCGGGGGCGCCAAGTGGAACGCTGGTCAGCGTGGGCCCAAGGTGAACGCTGGCATGCCGGGGGTCCAATGTGAACGCTGGCACGGGGCCCAATGTGGAACGCTGGCAGCGGGGGCCCAAGGTGGAACGCTGGCGCGGGGGCCCATGTGGAACGCTAGGCAGCGGGGGCCCAAGTGGAACGGCTGCTCGGGGGCCCAAGTGCAGGACTGTTGCAGCGAGGGGTTTTGGGGGGGTGGGGTGGGGGGGGGGTGGAGCCACAGGTGGAACGCTAGCAGCGCGGGGCCCAAGGTGGAACGCTGGCAGCGTCCCAGTGGAACCTAGCACGGTGGCCCAAGGTTGAACGCTGCCGCGGGGGCCCAAGGTGGAAACGCTGGCGTGCGGGGCCCAAGTGGAACGCTGCTTTGCGGGGCCCAGGTGAACGCTGGCCAAGCGGGGCGCCAAGGGCTTGAACGCTGGCCTCAGTGGGGCCCAGGGTGGAACTGCAGGCAGGGGCCCAAGGTGGAACGGCTGGCAAGGGGTTGTCCCGAGGTGGAACTGGCGCAGTGGGCCCAGGTGGAACGCTGGCG
>CM071582.1:1172961-1398301 GCA_036426205.1 Ascaphus truei | reverse complement strand
GACGGCTTTTCGGGGCCCAAGGGGGAAAGCTGGGCCGCGAGGGCCCAAGGTGGAACGCTGTGGGTAACGGGGCCCAAGGTGGAACGCTGTACCGGGCCCAAGGTGGAACGCTAGCAGCGGGGCCCAAGGTGGAGCTAGCAGCGGGGGCCCAAGTGGAACGCTGGCGTTTGCTGGGGCCCAAGGTGGAAAAGAAACGCTGGCGCGGGGGCCCAAGGTGGAACACTGGCCAGGCCGGGGCCCAAGGTTGGAATGCTGGCAGCAGGGGCCCCAAGGTGGAACACTTGGCCGCGGGGGCCCAAGGTGGAACGCTGCAGCGGGGGTTCCCAAGGGGTGGATGGAACGCTGCAGCGGGGCCCAAGGCCAAGTGGTGGAACGCTGGCAGCGGGGGGGGGCCCAAGTGAACGCTGGCAGCAGGGGGGGCCCCACAGGTGGAGGTGCGCACGCGGGGCCCAAGGTGGAACGCTGGCCGGGGGGCCCAAGGTGGAACGCGGCATCGGGGCCCAATGTGGAACGCTGGTCAGCGGGGGCCCAAGGTGGAACGTGGAGCGGGCCGGCGGGGGGCACGGGGGCCCAAGGTGGACGCGGGCCAGCGGGGCCAAGTGGAACGCTAGGCAGCGGGGGCCCAGGTGGAACGCTGGCAGGGGGCAAGTGGAACGCTGGCCAGCGGGGGCCCAAGGTGGAACGCGCAGCGGGGGGCCAGGTGGACGCTGGCAGCGGGGGCCAAGGTGGAAGGCTCAGCGGGGCCAGATGACGCTAGCGGGGCCCAAGGTGGAAACGCTGGCAGCGGGGCCCAAGGTGGAAGCCTTGGCCGCGGGGGCCCAAGGTTGAAACTGAGGGCCCTTGGAGGCTGCAGCGGGGGGGCCAAGGTGGAACGGGTTGCTTTGCGGGCCCAAGTGTGGAACGCTGGCAGCGGGGCCCAAGGTGGAACGCTGGCCGCGGCCCAAGGTGGAAAGCGGTCAGCGGGGGGACCCAAGGTGTGACGCTGAGAGTGGGGGCCCAAGGGGGAAAGCTGGCAGCAGGGGCCCAAGGTGGACACGAGGGCAGCGGGGGGCCCAAGGTGGTAACCTGGCACGCGGGGGCCCAAGGTGGAACTCTGGCAGGGGGGGGCCCAGGTGGAACGCTGGCAGGGTGGCCCCAAGTGGAACGTCTGGCAGCGCAAGGGGACCAAGAGGTGGAACGCTGGCTTTGCGGGGCCCAATGTGGAACCTGGCTTTGCGCGGACCAAGGTTGGAACGCTGGCAACCGGGCGGGAAGTACTGGCAGTGGACTCTGCACGGGCCCAGGAATGGCAGCGGGGGCCCAAGTGTGAAGCTGTAGCGTAGGGGCACCCAAGGTGGAACGCTGCATGGCGGCAGGGCCAAGGTGGAACCTGTAACAGGGGCCCAGGTGAATGGTGATGGAACGCTGGCTTTCGGGGGCCCAAGGTGGAACGCTGGCAGCGTGGCGGGCCCAGGTTGGTAAACGCTGGCAGCGTGGGGTCCAAGGGTGGAACCTGGCGCGGGGGCCCAAGGTGTAACGCGTGGCAAGCGGGGGCCAAGGTGGAACGCTGGCAGTCGGGGCGGTCCCAATGAGTGAGGGACCAGGGAACGCTGCAGGCAAGGTGACACGCGGCCGGGGAACAAGGTGGAAGCTGGCTTTGCGGGCCAAGGGGGGAACGCTGGCAGCGGGGGTCCAAGTGGAACGATCTGGAAGCAGGGGCCCAAGGTGTTGGAACGATTTGGCTTGCGGGGCCCAAGGTGGAAACGCTGGCAGGGCGGGGGCCCAAGTGTGGAACGCTGTGCAGGGAGCCAAGGTGAACGCTGGGCTTTGCGGTGACCCAAGTGAACGCTGGACGGGGCCCAGTGGCAATGAAAGTGGCAGCAGGGGCAACCAAGGGTGGAATGGCTGTCTGCAGGGGCCCACAAGGTGGAAAGCTGGCCGCGGGGCCCAAGGGAACGACTTGCTTGGTGCGGCCACAGGTGGAACGGCTGGCCCCAGCGCGGGGCCAGGTGGAAAGCTGGCGCGGGAGCCCAAGTGGAACGCTGGCAGCGGTGGGCCCAAGGGGAACAGCTGGCTTTCGCGGGGCCCAAGGGTGGAAGACCCCCCCACCTTACACGCAGCGGGTGGGGCCCCAAGGTGGAACGTGGCATCGGGGGCACAATGCGGTGGACCCAATGCTGGACCAGTCGGGGCCCTAAGGTGGAAAGCAGCGGGGCTGGCACATGAAACGGGCTTGCCCCAAGGTGGGAACGCTGGGCTTTGCGGGGGCCCAAGGTGGAACGATCGGCGCGCGGGGGGGGGGGCCCAAGGTTGGAAAGCTGGCGCGGGGGGGCCCAAGGTGGAAGCTGGCTGCGGGGCGGCCCAAGGTGGAACGCTGGCAGGCGGGGCCCAAGGTGGAACGCTGGCACCGGGGGGCGGGGGGGGCCCAAGGTGGAATGCTGGCTGCGGGGGGCCCAAGGTGGAACCTGGCCGCGGGGGCCCAAGGTGAACGCTGGCAGCGGGGGCCAAGGTGGGATGGAACGGGCACGGGGCCCACAGGTTGGAACGCTGGCAGCGGGGGGGCCCAAGGTGGAGGAAAGCTGGCAGCGGGGGCCCAAGGTGGAAAAGGGCAGCGGGGGCCCAAGGTGGAAAAGTGGCAGCGGGGGGGCCCAGGTGGAACATGGTACCGGGCCCGTGTCGCTGAACGAGCAGAGTGGAGGCCCCCAAGGTGGAAAGTCTGGGCTGGGGGGCCAAGGTGGAACGCCTAGAGAGGCGAGGGGGCCCAAGGGGGACTCGGGGCGACCAGTGCGAAAAAAGCTGACGGAGTAAAACACAGCGGGGCCAAGGTGAAACTGCTGGCAGCGGGGGCCAAAGGATAACGGACAGGGTAGGTGGGGCCAAGGTTGGAAACGATGGCAGCAGGGGGGGGGCCCAAGTGTGGTGGAACGCTAGCAGGAGGGGGTCCCAAGGTGGAACGCGCGCAGCGGGAGGGGCCCAAGGTGGAAGCTAGGCAGCGGGGGCCCAAAAGGTGCGAAAGCTGTACCCCGGTACGCGCAGAGGCGGGAACAATGGTTGGAACGATGGGAACGGTGGGGAAAACAGGTGGAAGCTGGAGACCGGGGCCCAAGGTGGGGGAAGCCTGGGGCAGCGGGGGGCCCCAAGGTGGAAGCTCGGTACCGGGGGCCCAAGGGGTGGAACGTGGACTACGGCGGGGCACAAGGCGGGGAACAGCTGGCGGGGGGGCCTCATGAACCCGTGGTGGAGGGGCCGGGGGGCCCAAGGTGGAACGCGTAGCCGCGGGAGACACCAAGTGGAACAGGCCTAAGGCGGGGGTACGGGGTTTTGGGCGGTTGGAGCTAGCGCGGGACCCAAGGTGAAGCTGGCAAGGGGCGGGGGGGCCCAAGGTTGGAATCGCTGTGCAGTAGGGGAAAAGGGCCCAATGGTGGAACGCTGGAGCGGGCCATACGCCTGGCCGGGGGCCCAAGGGGAACAGCCCTGGCAGCGGGGGCCCAAGGTGGAAGGCTGGCAGGGGCCCAGGTGAAGGCTGTGGCGGGGCCCAATTTGGAGGAAACCGCTGGCAGCGGGGGGCCCACGGTTGGAACGCTGCAGCGGGGGGGCAAGGGGGAACGCTAGGCGGGGGGCCCAAGGTGGAACGCTGCGGGGGCCAAGGAAGCGCGCGGGGGCCCAAGGTGGATACGCTGGCAGCGGCGGGCCCAAGGTGGGAAAGCTGGCCAGCGGGGGCCCAAGGTGGAAAAGCTGGCAGCGGGGGGGCCAAGAGTGGAAACGCTGGCAGCGCTGGGGGGGGGCAAAGGTGAAAGCTGGCAGCGGGGTGGAGCGACAAGGTTGGAAACGACGGAGGAGGCGACTGGCGCAAAGGTGGACAGTTCAACTACTTAAAGAGCGGACGGAACTGCGGATTGATGCGGGCCAAGTGCTGGAACGTGGCAGCGAGGGGCCAAGGCGGAAAGGCTGGCAGCGGCAGGGCCCAAGGTGGAAGCTGGCAGGGCGGCCCAAGGATGAAGCTTCGGGTACCAGGGGGGGCACCAAGGTGGAACCGGGGCCAGGCGGGGGCCACAAGGTGGAACGTGGCAGCAGGGGGCCCACCAACCCTGTCAAAAAAAGTTAAGGGGACTTACCCATGCACAAGCACTTGATCCATCTGGCAACCATTGGCAAGTGTCATTCATATGGACGGCAATGGGCAGTCATTTGATGTCGGGTCACATGGCAACGCGCCACTACAGGAGATGGCCCGTCGGAAAAGGTAAGCTAAGAACCTGTGATCACGGCTTGTACACACACACCATCCCCCTCCCCCACCCTACCTCTCTCTGCTGGTCCAGGGTCGCCACACGCGAGTCTATCCCAGCTTCCAACACACCGGTCAGGTGGAAGTTGGCATCCCGGCAACCGACAAGAGGAGGGTGACGCAGGAGCCCGCGAAGGCGGGGGTCGGCCAGGCGAGACCGCCCCGCTCGCCTGACCTAAGCGGCCCCTAAAGAGATATAAATAGCTTTGACCATTGACTGACCACAAGTCTGCTTGTCACATTGTGTCACACAGCCGGACATTGGCACAACGTGCAGCCAGTGATGACTTCTCCATTGAATAATAGCGCACTGCGCTCGGGAGATCTCACTGGCGTTTATATTGATCACTGAGATTTCTAGAACGCTGAACACTAGAGTCTCATCTTCGAAGAACTCTTTTGTTGGCTATTATCACAACCTACAACACAAGTACACATATCCAGTATACTACTGCAACTTTGAACTGGGATCAATAGACCAAGACATGTAAGCTGCATATCCCAGGTACTCCCCCCGCCTCCGTCTCCCCGCGCCGCCGGTATCCGCCGCCGTACCGCAGCCGGTCTCCTCCCGACCGAGTCTCTTACCCTCGCCGCCGGTCTCCCGCGCGCGGTCCTCCCGCGTCTCCTGCGCCGGGTCTCCCTCGCCGCGGTTCCCTAGCGCCGCCGGTTCCCTCGCTGCCGGTCCTCTTCGGTGGTTCTACCTCGTGGTGGGTCTCTCCCTCTCTCCCCTCGCCCGCCGGTCTCCCGCGCTGCCGGTCTCCCCTCGCTCCGGTCTCCTCGTGTGGGTCTCCCATCGTGCTGGTCTTCCTTCTCCGCGCCGCGAGTCTCCCTCGCCGCCGGTCTCCCTCGCCGCCGGTCTCCCTCGCTGCCGGTCTCCCTCGCTGCCGGTCTCCCTCGCTGCCAGTCTCCCTCGCCGCCGGTCTCCCTCCCTGCCGGTCTCCCTCGTTGGCGGTCTCCCTCGCTGGCGGTCTCCCATCTCTCCTTGCGCGGTCCCTCGCCGCGCGGTTCTCCCTCGCCGCAAGAGATTCTCCCTCGCCGCCGGTCTCCCTCGCGCCGGTTCCTCGTGCCGGTCTCCCTACGCTGCCGGTCTCTCTCGCTGCCGGTCCTATCGCCGACGGCTCCTCGCCGCCGGTTCTCCCTCGCCACCGGGTCTCCCTCGCCGACGGTCTCTCGCCACGGTCTCCCTCGCCGCCGGACTCCTCGACGTGCGTCTCCCCGCGCTGCCGGTCTCCCTCGTGAGGTCTCCCGTGTCGAGCTCTCCCTCGGCTGCGGTCTCCCTCGCTGCCGGTCTCCCTCGCCGCCGGTCTCCCTCGCCGCCGGTCTCCCGCGCCGCCGGTCTCCCTCGCCGCCGGTCTCCCTCGCCGCCGGTCTCTCTCACTGTTAGAATTCCTAGTGAGGGCAGTGTCGTCATCGTCATCAGATGAGAATTTCCGCTTCAGCAGATTCTGTTCTGCAATATAGTTCTATCCCGGCCACTAGGGATTTTCTACCACACGAAAAAAGAAGTTGAGGGTCCAGACCAGCAGGGATGTACTATACCAGGGGAGCGCAAACTTTTACTGCTGCGCCCCCTGTCTGGCCTGCCCTGGTGCTCGCACCCCCCTCCTACCTTGCAGCTGCGTCAAATGATGCTGTGGGGTAATGTGACATCACATCATGTGACCTGCGGCGTCATTTGATGCGTGTGACATCACGTCAATTATGCCGCTTTGCCGTGGCGACACGTCACAGCGTCTGAATCATTGTAAGTTTATTGTTGCAGAGGCATTTCATTTAAATGCCTTGGGGAAGAGCGAGGGGCCTCTGCAACCGTCCGCGCCCCCCCAGAAAAATCTCCCGCCCCCCAGTGTTCACCCCTGTACTATATAGTAACGGGCTTTATATATATATATGAAATGTTTGTCTGTCGGGATGTTTGTTTCAACCACCTTGATGGGTATCATCAGTGTAACTTTGGTTTATACTTGCTTTGAAATATTTCTAGGCTGGGTAGATTTACCATATCACATTTTAAGTTATGGTGAGGGGGAAAAGGCAACAGAAAACCTCCACCGTTAGCATATAGCCAATAAAGAATATCACAGGTCTGCACCCCCGCCTTTCAACCATTCTCACCTCGCACACAGTGCTCCAACTGCAGCAAGGGATTCTGGGAAATGACATGCAAAGGAGCACACAATGTGTCACCTTTTGCCTGGAATATCCATTCACATGAAGCCCATTTAAGCAAATACATCACTGTTCACACAGCTTTTAAGCACAGCATGGGACTAGCAAAGCAAGTCAAACCACTCACAGACATGTTTCAGGCTTGATGGGTATCATCAGTGTGAGGTTGGTTTATACTGTATATATACTGTATATATATATATATATATATATATATATATATATATATATATACATAATTCTAATAATAATAACTGCCTTGTGCTGAATGTGAGAACAGCTGTTTCCCTTCAGTTTGGACTTAAAAAGCAGAATTCGACCATGGTCTTTGTATAAGATGAGTTTGTAAGATGCAACATATGTATTGCATGTTCATGCATTAATGCAGCTAATAACCAAACACATGCAAAATGTCACTTTATACAGAATTGTATAAATTGTATAATTGCATTCAACATAATGTTTTCAGCCGCATACATTGTGCATACAATTGTTGACATAACTAATATAAGGGGAAAGAGTTTGTAAACCACATATAGAAACTGGTTCACCAGCTGAAGTGTTTCAAGACATAGCAAAAAACCACTGCACAGTCACATGACGCAGTGCTGTCACATGACGCAGTGCTGTCACATGACGCAGTGCTGTCACATGACGCAGTGCTGTCACATGACGCAGTGCTGTCACATGACGCCGTGCTGTCTACAGCATGGAGAAAAAGGCTACAATATGTCACATGAAAAAATTTTGCAAGTTAAAAAAACTGATAATGACAATCATTTTTTTAATTAGAGTATCTTATTAAAACAGCATTAAGGGTGTTGATGCATACAGAGACGCACTTACCAGAACTCCCTCCTACTGTCTCTGTACGTTCTTCCTACCTACCAATTAGACTATAAGCTCCTCGGAGCAGAAACTCCTTTTCCTAAATGTTACTTTTATGTCTGAAGCACTTATTCCCATGCTCTGTTATTTGTATTATTTGTTATTTATGTGATTGTCACGTGTATTACTGCTGCGAAGCGCTATGTACATTAATGGCGCTATATAAATAAAGACATACTGTACATACATACATACATAGAGGTAGCAGTGCTATTGCGCCCGTTAATACAACGCGATGCTTTAATGCTATCGCAATATGTATCGCAAGAAATACCACGGCTCCTTTGAAGATAATGGTAATGAATGTGTTCTCATTAGCGCACAATATTTTCAGCGTTATACCTGCTACATCTGTACACCAGTTTTTGTGGCATGAAATACTGCGCAGTATTTGCCATAGGACGATAAAAAGCAGCAACCCTACAATTAATAAATAGTGCACTGCACACCAAGAGGACATATATATTTTGAGTTTTCCATTGTGTTGCATGCAATTTCAGCAAATAAGGTATACGTTTTGGATATTTGGTTCAGTAATTTAATTAGACATAAGTAAACCTCTGAAATGCAACACAACAAAGGTATGTAAACAGGCTCACCGTCAGGCGGCAGAGCTGGGACAGCTGTCCTGAGTCCGGTGGCTGTTGGGGGCCAGGCTGTCCGGCGCTTGAACTTGGGGCCAGCCAGAGATTGGGCCCAACTTCCGTGTCTGACCGCCGGGTGCCAGCTCTGCCCAGCTGCAGCACGGCCTTCACCACCAGCCTCCCTCCCCCCATCTCCCTGCGCGCCAGTTGGCGTCGGAGGGTTGGGTATGCCTGGAAGTTGGGCCCAACTTCCACATCCGCCCATGGGATCAGCACGGCGCCCTCTTGGGGGGGGAAACTGTGTGTGATTGTGTGTGGTGGGGAATTGAGTGTGATGGGGTAGTGGGATTTGAGAGAGAGAGAGAGGGAGAGATTGAAGGTGTGGGATTGAGTGAGAGAAGGGAGCATTGAATGAGAGGATTGAGGGAAGAGTGAGTGAGTGAGATGGAGGAGTTAGAGGGGTGTGTGAGAGAGGGGGCAAGAGTGTAAGAGGGGGAGAGCAATAGGGAGGACGCAGAGTGAGGAGGGGGGACCGAGTGAGTGAGCGATAGGGAGGGGAGAGGGGCTAGTGAGGGATCAAGAAAAGGGGGGAGTGAGTAATCAAGACAGGGAGGGGAAGAAGGGGTATAAGAGAGGGAGTGGGGAGAGGTGAAGGAGGGGGGAGAGATGGGGGACTGAGAGAGTACATGAACATGCAACACATCAAATGCACTTTATGACCAGACGTCCGGGTTTAGCCGGGACAGTCCCGTTTTTTCAGCCTCTGTCCCAACTTGTTGGTGTGCTGTCCCAGTTTTCTATGCCGTTGGCCGTGCATGCATGATCGGCACTTGCGGGCTGCTCATGCACATGCGTGATCCGCACATTCTGGCTGGCAAATCGCGTATGCGTGGTCAGCAAGCGCTCTTTACGCATATGCAGTCAGCGCTCACTGTTCGTGAATGGGCAGTTGGCGAGCACCGACTGCGCATGCCGGCATCTGTCTCGCTTTTTGCCGGGACAAATATGGTCCCCCTAATTACAGCCATCCCCACACTTTTATATAGAGGGAGCGGAACCTTTATTGGGTAAACCAGCAATATTGTCTGAAGATGTGGTAAGGATAAGCACTGTTCCAAAATACTTCTCATAAATATTTATCAGGCGTTATATAGTTACTGAGCGTTCATAAAGGGAAGATAGAATTAGCACAACCTTATTAGAACGCCATCTTTACATTTCCATAAGAAACCTACACAGGGACAATGTGTAATAGGTTTAATGATTTCGTAGGGTATATCCCACTCTCACTTGGGACATATTTGTTAGCGGTAGGGTAAAAGTCAGACAGTAATTTAAGAATGAAACAAACAATATCAGGACATTAGTCTGCTTACTGCATAAAGTGGTTAGCAGTTCATCTGGAATGTTTGACGTACAATGCATGTGACTAGGGTTTTAAAAGGTTGGTTCCTTGCAATCCCATTGCATTACTTTTGGGACTATTGTCTCATGCCCATGGAGATATTTTCTAAAATTAGATCCTTTTCCTTTCCAAGGAGGACAGAGGTTGGAGTTGCAGAACTGACCACAACTATTTGCCACTAGTTCATATTTTTCTTTCGTTGCTTAATGGACTTACAACAATCCTGTTTACTTAAAAACTGAAGTATTTCTTTTAAATAATGTTCAGAGAAAATTAAGGGAATTGCAGTTTGCGAGTGAGTTGCTTTACTGAGGAAGTATTAGTAGCTGGGAGTTAAGAGGCTGCACTTATTCCCATGATCTGTTATTTGTATTAATTGTTACTTATAGGATTTTCACGTGTGTTACCGCTGTGAAGCGCTATGTACATTAATGGCGCTATATAAATAAAGACGTACATACATTTGGTATGTCAGCGTGGATTCTATCATGTGTCTTAGGCTGGGCCATTGTGCCTCCACCCGTGCGGAGGCGTGCGGAGGCTGTGCAGTGACCCGCATGAAGCGGGTGCTTTCACTGGCCATGGTGGATGTGCCGTGGGGGGTGTGCCTAGGGACATCCTGGAGCTGGTTCGCCCTCATTGGGCGAAATGAAAAGGATGATTTTTACAATGTAGCTTCTGTTAAATACTTCAGACAAGTTAGCTGCTGTTGCCTGAGCATCCTCCCTGTTTGCAAACATTTATTGCATCGGTACTTCCAGCTATGTTTTGGAATACAATCGGAATCATTAAATATAGCTATCACCCATCTGGAGACCAAAATGATGGCCCTAACATATTCACGTGTAACGAACATTTTTCTGTATTCTTGTATATTTTTACAAAATGGTCCCCAAAATTGTATATCTGCTATTTAATTTTGTTATGTGGACCTATTTAAAATGTACACATCGCAGACTTCATTGTTCCCTCTGATATATAATGTTGGGATATAATATAATGTTAGATATTGCACCAATTGTGCCATTACATTCCAAGGAAACAGGGGTATGTTATCTGGGTCAAAGTTACACACATGTACTGTATATTGAGTTTCAGAAAATATTTGATCTCTGTGCTGTTCCTATAACATAGGGCCTCATGCAGAGAGCATCGTTATTTCAAAATTCGCCATTTTTTGTACAATTTCGCGCAGAAACCGGCAGAAAATGGCGAGTTACGAAAAACGCGCCATTTTGTTTTTTCTATTGCTTAAACTCGCCTCGCGGCTGGCGAGAACCTCCATCTCGCCATTTTTAAAACTCTCCGAATGCAGAGAGGTACGAACGGCATGTAGCGGCTGTTCGCGCCAGGGAAATGGCGCGATTTTCTCATTTTTGCCGCGCCAGGAAAAGTTGGCAATAAAATGGCGCTCGCCGCCTATAGCAAAGGGGGAAAAAAAGCCGCGATTTTTTTTTTTACACATTTCTGAAGCGCGCATCTTTCCCATTCAAACTCGCCACACGCATCCATGTTAAACATAGCAGAATTCGCACTTTTCTGCATATGGAGAATAAAACTCTCCAAAAAAGCTACTTTTTATGAAATTCGCCAATTTGAAAATTCTATGCTCTCTGCATGAGGCCCATAGTGGCTTGAATTTCTTGAGTCTAAATTGGATTATTTTAGTGTCTGAGACTTTTGTGGCAATGCTTTGTATTCTCATCAAGTTTAACAATTTGCAGGAATGCAACTAAATTCCTACAATGTTTTCCAACCCTCCAGCTTTGATATTTCTAAAACTAATGTGGATTTTAAAATACACACTATGTATTAAAATGTTACAGGTAGAAAGGGGGAAATGTGTCTAACTGACTTTGTAAATGTCCTGCAGCACGAGATCATAAGACGATATCATCCTGTAACTTGGAGATTGGTTCTTGTATTTGATATTTACCGGTATATGATGGAGGCAAATCTGTTCACAAAAGATCATGTTCAGAAACTTTTACTGATCCATTAGCCATAGAGATAAATGGTGCCACGAGATTCGGGCCTTATTTGTGAAGCAGTCTTGTGACATAAGGCACTTCTGACGCTGGAAGACACCATTCAAGTCAATGGGCTGTAAGGCGTCTTCCAGCGCCAGAAAATGCCTTCTGACAGAGGGCTGCTCAGTACATGTGGGCCTAAGTCCCTTTAAATGACTCCTTTATCATCTAATTATTTCTAAAACAACCATTTTTGATACATGGATCCCTGAAACGTTCAGATTCCATTGGAAGACGGCGCGTTTCCTGCTGCACTGGTGACTATTAACACATCTGTTATTTGTTTTTCAGAAAACAACAATGGTTGACACTGAGATTCCGTTTTGGTCCATGAATTTCGGAGTCAGTTCGGCTGACCTGTCCGGCCTGGATGACCACTCCCATTCCTTTGACATTAAGCCATTTAGCACCGTAGATTTTTCTACCATTTCTACACCACATTATGAAGACAATCCTGAAGAGAACACATTCTTTCCCAGAAATGACCAGACAGCCACTGATTATAAGTATGATCTGAAGCTACAAGAATGCCAAAGTATGCTGTCTCCTTTCAAGTTCCAGGTCCATCTTGTGTAATGTCTGGCATAGAGAGACGGTTTAACTGGTTAGCTTCATTGCTGCTATGGCGTGCACCGTATTTAAGTTTTATATCCTTAATATGACATGTCTGCTCAGCTTGTGAGGGTGAATTTGTACAGAACCAGTCTCACAGAGATGCTCCCACCCTTTCCTCTCATCCTCTGTTGCTGGTAGCAATTAATTAAATTATCCAACATTAATATGAGTAGCGCTGAGCAGAGACCAAGTTGACCAATGTACCAGTATTTCTTTTTTATCACCATTAAATTTGCAAGCGATCCTGCTGTGATAGCTCAGAATAGGGTATTTCTGCATTTCCAACGGATATACACATATTCATAGTATCCATCAGCAGAGATTCTCCGTGAGAGCTCAAGGTAACACTATTTCAGATTCTCCTCTCTTACGCCAGCTTAGCTGGACATCTTCATATCCATGGATATCCTATAAGGGAAAGTGTGCAGATATGTTTAAATCAGGCTTTCAGCTGTTGTGGCAGCTATTGGAGCAATGTATAAAGCTCCCAAGATGTTTGTCTATGCTACAGGTTTAGCTGACTTGTGTCAATATAAAAATCCAATGGAAACTACTCATTAGATTACAGCAGATCTCTCACCCGAAGAGAGTTACGCTGGCCATGTATCTGCCGGGTATGTTAGATGCAGTTAGAATGGGACAGAATGCTGTCTCCAGACACAGAGTTTAACGCACCCCAATATCATGTGCACAGTGACTATTATCACCCCTAACTCTTCCTATTACTCCATATTACCGGTGTCAAAATCCTGATGCACTGAAAAACATTATTAAAATCCCCTTGCAAATCTGCTGTTATTAAATTCCATTACTAATACAGCAGGAGAGGATATCATATAAAGCAGAATATAATGTACAGTACATAAACAAACCACATTACATTGACAAATAAATACATGCTTAACTAATCATATGGGGATTTTTAACATACAAAAGTAATATTTTTCCATTCTGATTAATTCTATAGTAAACTTGTTACTGTGTAATAGACGTTTGTTTTTTTAATAATTGACCTAAAGTTAATTACTTACAATACTGAAGATCTGTTTGAATGCACAAGCAGCTGTACAGTACTGTTTGTTTTAAACATTAAAAGTATAGTCTTTTTCGTGTTTTTTTCTAATAGATACAATAAAGTTAGAGCCTCCGTCACCGCCTTACTTGCCAGACAAGAGTCAGGCGTACAGTAAATCTCAGGATGAAACCTCCAATTCGCTGATTGCCATAGAATGCAGAGTCTGCGGAGACAAGGCGTCTGGATTCCATTATGGCGTTCATGCATGTGAGGGGTGCAAGGTACTGTAAATACACAGAAGTACAGTATGAATGCAAATAGTGGGAGGTAGTATAAAGGATTTGGGTTGTAACACAGACATTAATACACAGAATACAAATATTAAGAAGAGTATAGTATAAATGGGTGGATTTCCCAGGGTCAGTAGTTTCCCTGTATACTGTTCCGTACATCCACACCCTGCTCAGGTAAAAAGGGGCACCTTTAGTTTTTCATAAATTGTTATATATTTCTCACTCAATCCCCATGGAAATCTGTGAAATTCTAGGTCTGCTCTGCAGATTAACACTATATAGAAGCGCAATGTGGACAATCAACTGGTAACTAAATGTCAGTATATTATGCCAGCAGGTAGCAGATACGCTGCGGGAGGTTCGTGTTCATTTAACGAGAAATAGGAGTTTTTCCTTCGTATCTCGTAAATGTGTTAAACTGCTGTAATCTGGTCTGAAACACTGAGATTACTATAAAGTGTGATCCCGCTGCTCCGACTGCTCCCGCTGCTCCCGCTGATCCCTCTGCTCCCGCTGATCTGAAACACTGAGATTACTATAAACTGTGTGATCAAAATGTCCTTCTGCTCAAACGCCCAAAGACGAGAAAGCCCCTGTCTGATTGTATAACCGATAACGCGCTGATCCCGCTGATCCCGCTGATCCGACTGCTCCCGCTGATCCCGCTGATCCGACTGCTCCCGCTGATCCGACTGCTCCCGCTGACCCCGTTGCTCCCGCTGACCCCGCTGCTCACACTCCTGAACGAGTGTTTTACGAATTCGTTTTTTTCAGTCCTCCTAACGAACATTAATTATCAGGAAACATGGTATATAAGTAAGCTCTGTGGACCATAATCCTTGCTCTGTCTCACCCACATTATAACGCGCTTATCTTCTTCACTAAACAGCACGTTGTAACTATGCACCTGATGAGGTCATCACGCCATCACCAATTTCAAAGAATATTTATTAAATTATCAAATAATTCTTAAATGTAATAATGTGCTGACAGACCTAAAATTGCTCCAATTTTAATGGAGATTTTGTGATTTTTCTGCAAGATATGATGAAAAATAAAAGGGGTCCCGATTATTTCTGAACACGGCAATAATAACACAAATGAAAGGAAACTTGTAGATTAAACCTATGAGGTTCTGAAAGCTTTGTATATTATAATTTCATAAATTAAGAACCTTAACGTCATTACTCTAAAATATAAAACAGTCTACAAGGAATGTACGTTTCTCACAGACTAGTCCAGCTGCTAGACATTTTAACTACATTACGGGTAACCACTGTAAGTGAAAATTAAATTACTAGTGAACATTAAATAACTAGTTTTAGGCAAACTTACAAAAGATGTCAGCATACAAACATTTTTGAAAAGTCATACATTTGAAGAAAAAAAACCTAGGAAATTCTAATAAAAGGATTAATAAACAGCATTGTAAATCGTGGGGAAATCATATATCTACTTTCGTTCGCTGTTTGTTTCCCATTTCACTGGTTACTTTTCTTCTTGAATCAAAGCTGTGTACATAGACGGGCAATTGGAAAGTTTGTAAATACATTTATAACTCTGTAACTATGTACAGACAAAGAGCAGCAATCTGTAGTTCAGTACGACAGAGTAACGTACATAGAGATCTGTCATTTTACTGCAATTTCACCGTAAAGACTGAGCTATTAATATAGTCCTTTCCTCCAGTGAGATTTCTTACTTGTAACAGTATGTGTTAGTCTGTTAATATGTGTGTAGTTTTACCTACATGGGACGGTTCTTTAGAATATCCGCTTCCTAATTAAAGCATGATGATAATAAATAGTCTAGTACTAATGCCTCTCTCTGCCTTGGAAGCGTGAATTGAATCCCAGGGCAAACTCTGCTGTGACCGACTTTAACTCCCTCTTCTCCACGTACCAACAGTTAGATGTGCTTTACTGGGCAGGTAGTACTGTATACACTGCAATGCTATGAAGGAAAATATATGATTATTACCATAAACGAAGATAAATAATATTATTACAATAAACACAGGAAATAACAGCCCATTTATAAGAATCCTACAACAGATATAAACCAGCATATAAAAACTTGACATTGCTTTTTCTCTTGAGAATTTCAGATTTATTGTTTAATAGGTCTCTTCTTTAAATGTTCTCCAGTACACGTGAAGAAGAAACCGCTGAGGTTTTGAAAGCTCTGTGCATTCATTTCATCTATGAAGATTCTGAATTTTGGTTCCAAAACTACAGTGAATCTACAATTCTCCATGACAAATACTGTATGGTTAATAGAACTTTGAACTACAATAAATGTCATTAAACCAACAAGATAGTTCTTCAAATATGTCATCTCTCTTGCAGGGATTCTTCAGAAGAACAATCAGATTAAAGCTAATTTATGAGAGGTGTGATCTTAACTGTCGGATTCACAAGAAGAGCAGAAACAAATGTCAGTATTGCAGGTTCCAAAAGTGCCTGTCCGTTGGGATGTCTCATAATGGTGAGTATCCATACCCATTACAGGTTGTACTTACTGTATGCTTATCTGCATGTATTTAGGAACTATGTATTAGGATGAACCCCACTATATACACCATGCATTAGGTAAACCTGTATCTGGTGTGTAGCGTGTGCATGAAATGAAGGCCCAGCTTTAATAAGCTCTGTTAAATGAGGGCCTAAAATAGGAATGTGCATTATTTTCCACGATTTTACTAACATAATTATATGGAAATGTTACAGCCATCCTTGTAATGTATTAACCCCATAGTAGAGTAAGTGGCCAGCTACTTATGGGTAAATCACTGGCATTTAATGGGTTATTGACCACTTTATATATGTTGACATTTATATTTTGATTATGTTTGTATGGCACATTTTATTGGACAATGGCCTACAGTCCTTCTTGGCAGCGTTGGCTACTTACCTGGGGTTTGTACAGGTGTGTTGGGGCGGGGGTAGTGGTGTTTGGTTTCCTGGGAATGGTGGTTAGGCTCAGCCGGTGGCAGGAAGGTAGGGGTTAAACCCTTGTTTGGCAACGAATGTCATGCTAGCCCCTTTGGTATACAAGGGGAGGTGCGTAGTCTAGTGTTAGCTATATCTTATAAACCCGTTAGAGCCCTTTGTGGCCCGTTGGTCATTGGTTGCCCATGACTAGCTGGCCACGTGGACTTCTTCTAGGTATTCTATTTCTCATTACTAGAATCCTAACGTTATTTCCCAGTGTTCACCTTAACTGCGCTTAGTGAATAGGCGCCTGTATGCCTATGCTTTTGACTAATTTGCATATCATGTTGATTAAGGTCCGTTGTAAATAACACTATGCTTTTTACAGGAGTAAGTTTGGGTGCACGTTACGTGAATACTGCATTACTATTAAACGTAACCTAGCGTCACATTAACTAGCAGAACTTCCTGACACTGGGGGTAAGGCTCCGGGTATAGTGGGCGCTCACACTACGGACATGGCCTAAGGCTTTGCTCATTTATGTCCAACACATTTTATTGAAGTTTCATTAAATATATGAATGTATGTGGCTTATTAATGTAGCAGTATTAGTAATAAGAAAAGGAGGAGACCAACAAATGAATTAACCTGCTAGTTATGTGTACATTAAGTAACGCCTCTCTAAGTCCTCCTCTTGTTATTTTCATGTATTAAATAGCATATTGATGGCGATGGGCGCTATGAGATGCATTTCCTATAAATTACGTGGCTTTTAAACGTAATTTAACAGACTTACTTTGTTTCTTTATTGTTATTGTCATAAGGTTATTTATTTTTCAGAAAATCCAAAGGTCAAAGTGTAATGTTAGTGTGTGGTGCAGAGTGCTCCTGTATTCCTATTTACACGCCCGCGATGTTAGTGTGTGGTGCATATTCCTATTTACACGCCCGCGATGTTAGTGTGTGGTGCAGAGTACTCCTGTATTCCTATTTACACGCCCACGTACCATTACTTTGATTTATTGACACACATAAAGATTTTGTAAAGGAAAGTGAATTATTTCAGAAAGAATCTCTCCCTTTGTTTTCATAGCGTAACTCTTTCTAAAATGCAATTTGAAAGCATTGTCCCAATGTTTAATAATTGAAGATTTTTGTGTTAATCAAACACAAGGCTGCAGTGTTTTTAAGCCACCGTGACGACTGTTAAATGCTAGTAAATTCATCTCTGTCTTGACCTTCACTTGACATTGCAATAAAATATACAGTAACTTTAAAAAATGATCAGAGTTCTGTTATGAAACAAGAACTGTATAAAACAAAACCATTTTTAAGACAAATATTTCTCAATAATACAAATAAACATAAGAACGTTATAGGGAAATATGTGTTTGGAATGGAAAGGGGAAACTAAAATATATTTTGTAGGCATTTTTATTGCCTTTAAATGCATAATGCAGGAGTATTTACTTGTTTTCCCAGCCCGCAAAACAAAAATGAAAAATGTTTTAGATTATTTTATTAATGGTAAAGTAGAATTAGCAAATACTTTATTTATTAATAATTGAAATAAAAAAATTGGGATTTGGGATTTTCCCCAATGTGAAAGCTGATCACGCTAAGTTCAACAAAGTAACATTTTTCCAGCAGAATTACGAGAAAAACATCATTCCTGCATAAGGTACGCATGCTGCAGGAAAGGGCCCGTGGGCTGACTGCTGCGGCCATTGTTAAGATTCTGGGGTTATCATATTTCAGCTGATGCAACAAACTGCATGCACAGTATCAGCTCGTCCCCGCTCGATGTGAACATCTTGTGTGACTATAAAAAAACAGGCATTCCGATGTACAGTAACCATGTTTTTTTCTTATGATATGAAGCAGTCAATTATTTAACACTTGAATGTACATTTTGGAGTGGGAATATTCTGATAATCGCTTCAATTAGTACAGCCACTTTAGGGAATATTCTCATTTTGCTTTCACTTATTGAAAATCCTCCTTGGGGTTCACAACACATGCGTAGGAAACAGCCTTTCACATTTATAAAATATTAGCTATCATCTATCTAGCTACAGATATAGCAGGCAGTATTACAGGAGGGAACGTGTGCATTGGGGAGGAATACCGTGAAAAATAATGTGTGCATTAAATATTGAGAGACAGAATATATATGTGTAGGAGGACATATGCAGAGGTACACAATGGAGACTGTTGTAAGGTGAAATTATAACAAGGCTTTATTGTGCCTGTCGCTTAAAACACAGCAAAAAATCAACATAAGCGAAATAGTGAGCCAAACAAAGAAAACCTATCTCTGCTTTGGAGACTATCTACACATGTAGCTTAGCCCTCTCTGACTGGGTTGGTTAGCTAGGCTCTTTACCAGCCCCAAATCATGGAGACATTTATCAATACACAGACCTAGATTATAGTCTTATACGAAAAAGTCTTATCTGTTAGCTGGGCTGCTGTAGGGGAAGCTTCTCTGCTCTCTTGGAACCGCACCCTTGTGTGCACAGGAAATGTGAGGCTCCAAGTTTAGAATCTTGTCCCCTTTGTCTTGTGGTCAGCTTGTCGCTCAAGACATCTGTTTTTCCTTGGTTCAGCCCAGTTGTGGACTAAGGAATCTCTGCTCTGTCTCCAAAGTTCAGCTCAGGTGTGAGCTAAGGAGTCTCACTTCCTGTCTCAAAAGACAGGCTTTTCTAAGCCATCTAATCAGGCAGGTGGTGTTAGTTAATTGCCTACCAGCAGTTAACCACCACACTGCTGGATTAGAGGCACATTTGTGAACAGGGATAAGTCCCCTGTTACAATATGCAACATGCTTTTTCATATGTGTGTGTGCGTGTGTGCGTGTGTGCATGTGCGCGTGCTGTCCTATTTCACTAGAGTCCAAGGATATGCAAAGTATATTTTACTGACTCCTATTAGCATATATCCCAGGTCTGCTCAGTGTCACCACAGGTGTTTCTCTGTGAATTGTTTCGAGGTGGGTTTCTTGGGGTTTATATAGAGAACTTAAGACTCTAGTAAAATAGAAGTCTCTTCCCACTCTCTCCCCCCTGTGTGTCGCAATGCGTATGTCGCGCTACAATGCGTCAGCTGGAGCAATTATGTTTACTATATCTGTATGTCACAACATGAAATGAAGGCGACATATACTCACATGTATCTATTTGTACATGTGATCCAAGTGCAGAGTATGTTCCTCTTTACTACAAAATATGCCACGGCTAAACATGTTAACTCTAAGCACATAGCCCCCGCCATGTCCGCTGATCCTATGTAAATACTAAGCAAAGAAATGGCAAATGGATTATTTCTGATGCTAGAAAATAGCAGCTTGAGATATAGATAGATAGATAGATAGATAGATAGATAGATAGATAGATAGATAGATAGATAGATAGATTAACAATACCTGTTTCAGAACTGAGTGCAGTCTCCTGATTTCATGGAATCTACACGGTATCGTTACCTTATAATTATTTATGGGACTTGCACCTACCTATACACCCTTGCTTATGGAAGTGCCGGCTGACTCTGTATATTGTAGATAGATAGATAGATAGATAGATAGATAGATAGATAGATAGATAGATAGATAGATAGATAGATAGATAGATCTCAAGCTGCTGCTTTCTACGGTCGCTGGAACAATCAAATGGACTTGACTTCCAGCGACCGCGACCAATCCATCGCTCTGTCGCATCGCGCTTACTATAAGCGCACGCGATGGCTTCAATACATTTGTTTTGAAGCGACGTCGCGTCGCTATCGCCGGCACTATAAGCGCAGCCTAACAGAAAATGTGTTTTTAAGATGAATCCTGCTTAAAGTGTTTCCTTTGTACTGTTAAACCCGTCTGACGTGGGAATTACCACCTTTCTTCATTCAGCAACTCACATCAATGTTTTGAAAGCTAAAGTTTTGTTTTCTGTTCACACACAGAACCTGCGGTAACGGATCCGCAGCCCGCGCAATATCCTACGTGTGTGTTTATTAAATAAATCAGTTCTGTAGTATTGGATAATACTTACTAACTTATTATTTAAAAATGTAAATCAATGCCATTTTGAATGAGTATTAATATACTGAGCATCCCCTGATTTCTATAGTAGGCTTTAGCCCACCTCCCCAGCAGTGCAAGATCTTTGCAACACTTTACTATTTGTGATAATTTGTTGCCAGTATTCCCAGTAGTTGGAGCTGCAAACTGTAACAATACATAATGTAACCTTAGTACAGGGGTGTGCAAACTCCCCCTCCCCTCTTACCTGTTCTCCAGCATCTCATCTCTGCGACGTCATGTGACATCAACACTGCAGCGTCATGTGACAACACGTTGCCATGGTGATGCGTCGTAAGGAGACGCCGGAGAGAAGGTAAGAGGCAGTTACAGATGCCCCGCGCTTTCCCCCGGCAATCAATTTAAATGTTGTGGGGAAGAGCGCGCGGCCTCCTCTGTAAGCGCCACGCCCCCCTTAGAAAATGTTGGGCACCCTTGCCTTAGTAATATAAGAATACATTGTAGCTGCTGAGTTACACTGACTGAAGGATTGATTTGAAACTGAATGGCGGCCATTTAGTGAACCCTATCAAGCACAATTTTGCTTATCGATCACGGGAGAATGAATCGATCGGCAGCTTAGGCAGTTAGTTTTCAATAAAGGTAATCAAAGACTGTATATATTAAAATATATATATATTAAACTGCTTGGATTGCTTCTTTAAGCGGCATATGTACGTGACAAAGATGGTTTAGGCATAAAAAGTGGAATTACTATCAAATAAACAACACAAGAATGGCATGTTCTGAATACTAGAAGAACTACAGGAATAACACCATTCCTTCAGTGGGACGTGGAGCGCTGACAGGAAACAGGCTTATCTGGCTGAGAGGACAAAGCGGAGGTGGAAGCAATGAGTTCGCATCATATAACAAACCTTCGTTACCCCTTCAGGGCTGGAAGAGACCCACAATGCCATTAGCCCCTCCAATCCTGCAGGTGTTAGTAGACTTATGAAAGCGCTAGGACAAACTTGCAAATTACTTTTCCGTGCTATTAATTAAGAAGCCAATATTTAACCCTCTGGGTGACTGTAATTTCCAGAAATGTGTTAGAAAATGGACAAAATCCAAATACCAGAGTAAAAAAGCATCCCGCGGCTGCAGGCGGCTGACATGCGCACCTCTGAGACGCGTCAGGGCTGCAATATCCTCCATGCATTAGATTAGACCAGCGGTGCGCAAACTGTGGGGCGCGACCCCCAGGGGGGGCGCGACACTGCCGACGGGGGGCACGGGGTTTACAGAGGCCCCGCGCGCTTCCCGAAGGCACTTAAATTAAGTGCCGGGGGAGCTGCAGGGCCTCTGTAAACCTAACTTACCGTGGCTCCGGCGGCTTCCTCCCTGCGTCGCCATGGCAACGCGGCGTCAAAATGACGCTGCGAGGTCATGTGACGTCACGTTGCTATGGCAACGTGACGTCATTACGCCGGAGCGCGGGTAAGTTGGGGTTGGGAGGGGGGCGCGGGAGTGAGGGGACAGCCGGCAGGGGGGCGCAGGGAAAAAAGTTTGTGCCCCCCTGGATTAGAAAATCAGACAAGCGCACTTCTTATATTACGTAACAAAGAAGCCGCAGGGTGTACGTGCGAACGCGAAAACCGCCAATAAGGAAATAACCCCCAGGGAGGTTTTGTTCTTTGATTTATTTGGTACCCTTTTTTTCCCACAGGTTTGCAGCGAAATTAATAAATAACCCCCCATATTTTTTTTTTACATTTGGTAAATAAATACATTATAATCAGAAAACGTAGGTAGTATGATACCTTTTACTGGACCAATAAATAGTTTCCAGCATACAAGCTTATTCTCCGAGTACCTTCCTCATCATCAGTTTGGTTTTATTAAGAGGTATCACACAAGCTATTTGTCTTTTATTTCCCTTTTTTGTTCCACGTGAAATAAGTGACCGATGAGGTCAGTATTCTACACTGAGGTCCTCGTGTGTGTCAGCGACGATGCTGCACCCGATACATCATTGGAGCCACGTAAACGTTAATCGGGGTAACTGCGTGTCTCGTCTAAGCGCTAACGCACAGGGGAGTTTGTATACCAGTCTCCCCGCTGCAAAACAGTGCAAAGTGCACACGATCTGCGAGGAAATACATTCACAGGGAAAGCAATTGGAGTTTCTTGGTTGATAAATATGCAGCTGTACTATTTGTCTGGTTTTGCAGCCAGGAGACTGGGATAAGTGACCCCTGTAATGACATTGACCGCAGGATAAGTGACCCCTGTAATGACATTGGCCGCAGGATAAGTGACCCCTGTAATGACAGTGACTGCAGGATAAGTGGCCCCTGTAATGACATTGGCCGCAGGATAAGTGACCTCTGTAATGACAGTGGCCACAGGATAAGTGACCCCTGTAATGACAGTGACCGCAAGATAAGTGACCCCGTGTAATGACAGTGGCCGCAGGATAAGTGACCCCTGTAATGACAGTGGCCACAGGATAAGTGACCCCTGTAATGACAGTGACTGCAGGATAAATGACCCCTGTAATGACAGTGGCCGTAGGATGTGACCCTAGTAATGACAGTGGCCGCAGGATAAGTGACCCCTGTTATGACAGTGACCGCAGGATAAGTGTCCCCTGTAATGACAGTGACCGCAGGATAAGTGACCCCTGTAATGACATAGGCCGTAGGATAAGTGACCCCTGTACTGACATAGGCCGCAGGATAAGTAACCCCTGTAATGACAGTGGCCGCAGGATAAGTGACCCCTGTAATGGCAATGGCCGCAGGATAAGTGACCCCTGTAATGACAATAGCCGCAGGATAAGTTATAAAATCAAAGTTTCCAGCTTCAAAACTGAGGCAAATTCATAAGAAAAAGCGGTTCTATTTAAAGTAATACTTGAGCCTGATGAAGGACGCTGAGAGGCTGGAAAGCTTGGAACATACAGCATCAACTACTTGTTGGTCCAGTAAACGGTGTCATGCCCCCTAATCCCTCTCACCCCCTAATCCCTCTCACCCCCTAATCCCTCTCACTCCTGTGTTACTATTTAAACTAAATGGATTCTCCGCTTTGATAGATCTGTACTTTTGTACCAGATTTGCAGACAGTGAAACTCTGATAAATAATGTCCACGGTCATTAGAAGCTTCTTATATTCTAATCTATATTGTTTAAGATTTTACTGGAGAAAAAAGTGTTTTGTGAAATGAATCGTTAAAGTGTAAATTCCATTGAAATACCTGCCCACCTTCCCATGTAAAACCTGTTTCTTTATATTATCTGTGTTAGCGTCAGCTATAGAAACAGAAATACAGTAGGTTTTAGTCATTGAAATTCAACACTCAACCAAATAGTTTTTTTATATCTTTATTACTTCTGCAGCTATGGATTGTTGATTACCCGTGCAAACAAAGGGCATGATATATTGATAAATAATTCCTCAATTACTAATTGACACTAATTACCCAATTATTGCGCTCGTTTACCACTGGAAAATGTGTAATTATTTAGTGACCAACCCAGAAAGTAACTGTTAGCAGCTAAGCCAGGGGCGGACAACTCTAGTCCTCAAAGGCCACAAACAGGTCAGGTTTTCAGGATATCCCTGCTTCAGCACAGGCGGGTCAGTCTTCAACTGAGCCACTGATTGAGCCATCTGTGCTGAAGCAGGGATATCCTTAAAACATGACCTGTTGGGGGGGGTCTTGAGGACTGGAGTTGAGCCCCTTGGGATAATGGGTTATTTACTAAAGTGTCCCGGCTGCAAAACGAAGACAAAAAAAATTGCCCCATATTTATGAAAAGGAAAAAATTCGGACACCAGATTTATTAGGGAAATGGGATTTTGTGCATTGATAAATGCAGTGCATTGTTTGCACAAGTTCTGCCCGGGGACATTAATACAGAACTACTGTGTTTACTTGTTTTTAAATGTTCTGGATTCTTTGTTTTGATGACTGTTTAAACAGCAATATTTGTTTAAAATCTGAAATTGACAAAAGCAGAATCAAAGAGTAGAAATGGAAGTTGAAATACCCAAAAATATTTTTGGGGATTATCTAAACTAATTATATGAACTGGAAACCTCTCCCAGAATTGTTTATTTTAAGGAAACAAAACATTTAAACCTTAAATTCTCAGGTACGATGAACCCCGATTTCAGGTAATGGTAAAAATAAAAACATGAAGAAACAAGAAAAAAAATACATCGTTATCGTTAGGAAAATTAGATAATGACCAGCTCCCAATAAGATGCAGAACTGGACACTGTCCCAGCAGATAACACATCCTGTTATATAATGCAGAATACAGCAGTGTTTCTACAGCAGAATGAGGCTACACCTGTATCATTTCACAGATCAGATGTGTTGTTGAGAATTAAAAGCGGAGTCTTGTACCACTAGGGGGCAGTTGATAAATTATCTTAGTTGTACATTTGGTGTACCGTTTGGCAACTGGTTACAGTATATAAGGGCCACCATACAATGTAACAATATGGTTCTTCAAATTGTAAAAATTAAATTACTTAACTTAATTATAAAAAGCACACATATATATGAAAATGCCTCTCTCTCTCTCTCTCTCTCTCTCTCTCTCTCTCTCTCTCTCTCTTTTAGCAGCATTTAAGTCTTGAGTTTATGTAGTTAAGATTATTAATAGAGATAATTAATATGTTATTGGTTTTCCAATCTTAACACTTTTAATTATTTAAATATTTTTATAAGTAATATTTGACGCTGTCACATTTAATCACTAAAAGCGCCCTTTTCATATATACTTTAAGGTATTGCAATTGAATGCATATAGTGTCAGCCTCTGTACAGAGACTCTGATAAAGATAGTGTACAAGAGATGATGCAAAACTCCGACCCACAGTATTATATTTGCATCTATTTAGAAGCTATAGGGAGAATGTCCTCCAATTCCAGTGCATCTGAGTGTGAGATCTTGAAAAGGATAATAAATAAATAACGAATCTTAAAGGACCTGGAACCGGTAAATGAACAGCTGGGTAAATCTTGATTGTGGAGCTCATTGATAGGTTACCTGCTGCCAATGTTGTCGGGGGAACCCTGCCTGAACTAGCCGGTGTAGATATACATCAGTAAATTCGGCGTGTCCCTGTATAACTGGCAGCAACCCTAGAGAATAACATAGTCCTCCAGTAACATAATGGTAAGATGATTACTCACATAAGCGCTGTCGGTAACGTGTGCGCATGCCTGTGGATATATTTATACTGGGAAAGTGACCTCAAATATACAGCAGTAATCAAACAAGCCCCAACACACGTCCAACCCCAACGCACGTCCCACCCCAACGCACGTCCAACCCCAACGCACGTCCAACCCCAACGCACGTCCAACCGCAACGCATGTTCAACCCCAACGCACGTCCAACCGCAACGCACGTCCAACCCCAACGCACGTCCAACCCCAATGCACGTCCAACCCCAACGCACGTCCCACCCCAACGCACGTCCCACCCCAACGCACGTCCAACCCCAACGCACGTCCAACCCCAACACAATGCAATTTTGGCTAAAAGATTGAACTAAATGACCCAAACTTATTAGAAGAAAAGACATTGAAAGTAATGCAATTATGTATGTATGTATGTCTTTATTTATATAGCGCCATTAATGTATATAGCGCTTTACAGCAGTAAAACACGTGACAATCATATAAATAACAAATAGTACAAATAACAGATCATGGGAATAAGAGCTTTAGACATAAAAGTAACATTTCGGAAGAGGAGTCCCTGCTCCGAAGAGCTTACAATCTAATTGGCAGGTAGGGAGAACGTACAGAGACAGTAGGAGGGCATTCTGGTAAGTGCGTCTGCAAGGGGCAAAGCTTTATGTATCATGTGTATAGTATTAGCCACGTATAGTTAAGCAGGTGGGTCTTAAAGGTGGATAGAGAGGGTGCTAGTCGGGTATTGAGGGGAAGGGCATTCCAGAGGTGTGGGGCAGTCATTGAGAAAGGTTTAAGGCGGGAGAGGGCTTTAGATACAAAGGGGGTACAGAGAATTCATCCTTGAGCAGAACGCAAGAATCAGGATGGTGTATAGCGAGAAATTAGCGCTGAGATGTAAGGAGGAGCAGAAGAGTGTAAAGCTTTAAAAGTGAGGAGGAGAATTGAGTGCGAGATGCGGGATTTGATAGGAAGCCAGGAGACGGATTTCAGCATGGGAGACGCTGAGACAGATTTAGGAAAGAGTTGAGTGGTTCTGGCAGGAAGGCCGGACAGCAGGAGGTTACAGTAACCGAGGCGGGAGAGAATGAGGGCCTGAGTCAGCGTTTTAGCAGTCGAGCAACAAAGGAAAGGACGTCTCTTTGTAATATTGCGGAGGAAAAAGCGACAGGTTTTAGATACGTTTTGAATGTGAGAGGAGAAAGTGAGAGAGGAGTCGAGTGTGACCTCTAGGCAGCGTGCTTAGGCTACTGGGTGAATGATGGTACTTCCAACAGTAATGTGGAAGGAGGTAGTAGGGCCAGGTTTGGGAGAAACTATGTGGAGCTCTGGTTTTGCCATGTTAGGTTTTAGTCGGCGGAGGGCCATCCAGGATGATATCACAGAGAGACATTCAGAAACTTTGGTCTGTACAGCAGGTGTAAGGTCGGGAGGTTGAAAAGTAAATGTGTTATATTGGATGTGCATTGGGGGTTTCTCTTTGTTTACCTTTATATAAATATATAAAGTAATGAGAGAAAGTTGCTGGATGATTTATGAAGTGGTTTTACCAAATTCCCAACGGTAATCCCCTTGAAGGAACGTGTGAAAACGCAACTTTATTCCCAAATTCAGCAAAACGCTCCCAATTCTTATATTGAAAGATATTCAATCTTGTTTATATGATTTTTGCCAGAAAACTGCCAAATGATTGTGTAATTCTTCCTCTTATTTTACCTAATACAAATACACAAGAAAAATCACCAGAAATAAGAAAGCACTCAGAAATGTCTCCTGATTCCAGGGAAATTTTCAAAATATTTTGCCGGTCATGGCGGTTTTCTATTTAACCCCGTGCAACGCTGTGTTTTGCAAGCACCTCTGGCAGTGAAGGGGTTAACACAAAGAGCCGTGTACCGTATTCAAGGTCAAGGACCCAATTTCTTATCAATATGTTTAATCGTCTTTCATTCCCAATGTTCTATAGCTTTAACCCATAATTGTATTTGTAGCGCGTTTCACGCCCCTTTCACAAAACGTATTTGATGGCTATGCTCTTCTATCTGCAGCTATTGCAAAAGGCTGCGTTTGGTTACATCTGATTACTGTTGCTAATAATTTGTTAATATGTATCTGAATATATTGTTGTGGTGCCAAATATAAATGTGGTCACAGTTATTGGGCATTTTTCATGTTTTGTTTTGGATGCTGGGAGACGGGTTATTGGCCGCTCCCCTGTCCAGCTGTGACTGGTACAAGTTGCCACAGAACCTTGCGATGCCGCAGTGAGAACTTTTGTGAAAAAAATCCCTTGTTTTCCACAGTTGCTATTACAAAATAGGAAACAATGTCTAATGACAAATAAATCATAAGACATATTTGTTGCAAGCTTCCAGACAGCTCACATTTTTTACCAGGCTCACAACCCAAATAATTGCTATGAAGCTGCTGGATATTTTGTTGCGCAAATTTCCTCACTTGTCCTAGAAAGATTAACGTTCTGTATAATGTTGTCACATGGTTACGTTGAAATTAGAACTATTTATTAGACAAATATAGTTACTCAGAATATTAGGGTGTGGGGGTTATATTAGAGTCCTTTGCTGATACTTTTTGGCAAATCACTATGGCAGCAAAGGCGTTCATTTGAAAATATTCCCAAGGGGGGGAACATTTCCTACAGAAATAATATAATTCACAGAAAACAGCAGCACAAAGTATATCAAAGTCCAAATAATAAACTGCACCTAGTAAAGTGCAAATATAATATGATATGCAAATGCAGAAGTAAAGTATGAAAATAAACATTCGGTTATATAAGATGTGAACAGTTTGTTAAATAATTCTCTTTTTCTTTTCTTTGCTTCACGCTGTGATGGTTTCACACACGTAATGTTTCCCCCCCCCCCCCCCCCCATTATGTAATGAAAGTAGAATTCGGTACCAGATACTGGTACCAGATACCGACCAGACTGCTGCTGCTATTTTTATATGCTAATCACTAAATTACTAGGTTCTCTAAACGTTCTGTATGAGACACAGGCGCTTTATGTCACTACAGGACTTCCCCTTTTTAAGCCCTAAATGTCACTGCGGAGTAGGAAGGGCGCACTTTAAAATGTTATGTTTTGTTTCTTTTCCTGCCTAATTTCAGTCAGTATCACACGACCGGTAAGATTCTGTTGTAAACAATATAATTTCAACTGCTTATCTGGAAAATCCTACAATTCTGCCCCAATCATTTTATTAATGATATTCTACTAACATATTGCATTAAACATATTGCATTAAACATATTGCATTAAACATATTGCATTAAACACATTGCAACACGAGTAAACAGGTAATTTAAAAAAGCAGATGATACAGGAAAGGATATACCAGACATAAAAGTAAATATATAAAAGAGGAGGTCTTTGTCTGACAGAAGTTGAAATGAAATACATCATTGAGTCATTTCTATATGGCATTCGCCACAAGGGCTTATTGATGACCATATAATTACAATACTAATGGAGAACACTGTTAAGAGAATAAGAGATATACCGTAAAATAAAAGGTTTTGTCATCTTTGCAATATATGTGGTAGTTGCAAAACATAAAAAACACCATGAATCGGCGTCTTACTGTGAGCGCCATGAATCAGCCACATTAATAGCACGTCAAGTTTAGGGCAGACACATCTGGCGAATAAAAATAACACTTCAATGTAGAACAAAGATAGAAAACGGATGAGTGTGTCCATATCTTTTACAGGTCTCCAGACCAGCATAAGGCCTGGGACCCGCTGCGCTCGTTGGCGCGGGCGGCAATGTAGCGAGTTCCCCACCAGCAGGGGAATCCTCGCGAGCCGGTCCCGGTCCCCACTGGCGGCACAGCTGACTACACGCTGTGGCGCGTCAGCCGCTGGAGACACCAGAGAATGGTGTTTTCTAGCTTTGACGCGTGACGTGTGTGGCTGTGAGCCAATGGGGAGGGGAGGCTGCGGGAGGAGGAGAGGCTTCGGGGAGCGGGGAGGAGTGTGGAGTGAAAGCAGGTGAGTGCCTGTCTGTATATGTGTGTGCCTGAGTGCCTGTGTGTGTGTGTATGTGTGTGCCCGAGTGCGTGAGTGCGTGAGTGCCTGCCTCTGTCTGTGTGTGTGTGTGTGTGTGTATGAGTGCGTGAGTGCCTGCCTGTGTATGAGTGCGTGAGTGCCTGCCTGTGTGTGCGCGCGTGTGTGTGTGTATGAGTGCGTGAGTGCCTGCCTGTGTGTGTGTGCGCGTGTGTGTGTGTGTGTATGAATGAGTGCCTGCGTGTGTGTGTTTAAACTTACTTTCCAGCTCCAGCCCGAGTCCGTGGAGGGAGGGGGGGGAGAGTAGCGGGTCCCTCCGCTCAAGCCACGCCCCCCCTCCCTGTCAAACCGCCCACCTCCCGCTCCGGCTCCCGCTCCCTACAGACCGCATATCGCGGTCTGTGTATCTCAGCGCACCGCCTGTCAGCAGTGCGGGTGCGCTGACTCTGGGAGCGGGGCCTTAGCCTTACTCATCCCATTGTCACAACACACAATGGTTACGCTGCAGACAGGGTCCCATGTCAGAAAATGCACAGGAAGTGACATACTGTACCATTGACCTCACTGGCATGTTTCTACCCAGAATCCTTCCCTGCAGCGTAACCACTGTATGCCGTGGCAATGTGGGAGAATGATGCAGCTTTGGGGGCATGCAGCTATGCTCATGGGTTTCCCAGTACTCAGATATAGATCAGAAAGCAACAAATACAATTGGCCATAATTTAGTAGGGATTCAAAAACACCTAAACAAAGAACGATGCAGCAATTCCAAGGGGGTTCTGGGGCCCCAACAATGTTTTCCCAAAATAGAAAACAGCTGCAACGTTTCCCAGGGAAGTAAAGAGCCAGGATGAGAAAGGAAAGGTTTTCAGGGTCTACGCTGGACTGTGACTCTATGTGGGAATAACTACATTACAATCTTTACATTATTATATTATTATGTTTAAAACATTTTCTACTGAACAGACAATTTTGCTTTGTAGAGGTTTTCATGTTCGGTAATATCAAAACCTATCACTGCAAACTGGTGAAACCCGTTGGGGCCTTTATACCAAGATCATATTTGTGCGTCAAAACCTTCATCAAATGTGCGTCATATGTAAGAAGACTTCAAACATTTGATGCATAATTTGTTGTCTGAAATAAATGTTGACGCATTGTGTCATGTTGTATACCTGAATTTAAATTAAAACAAAATTATATGTATTTTTTCATTTAAAACTAGTGTTAGTAAATATCAATTATTAGTGTATAGTATTTATTCCAATCATAATGTAAAAATAATACATTGTTCACCTATTTAATATAAAATCCGCCCGCATCAGATACATTTTGGTTGATACATACGGTAGCAATCTTATTCTGCACTAAAACTAGTAACAGACGTTTCCGTGTTTACGCTATGTTGAACACGGCGAACAATGTCAACGCACTTTCTACCTTTTTGTACATACCATTAACAGCTGTACGCTTAGCGCGTCTAACTAGTGCGCCAATAAAAATGAAAAGACGGTTTTGATGCTGATGACGCAGATCGAGACATTTCAAATGGTGTATATAAGCGTACAAGAGTGCAATTTAAAATGAGATTTATAAGCGCAAATGTTGCCCCCAAAAAAGCCATTTGCGATGCTTAGATCATGGACCCCTTTAAGTGGTAAGACTGGTCTCAGCTAACATACGGATTCTGTTTCTTCAGCTATCAGGTTTGGCCGCATGCCACAGGCGGAGAAGGACAAGCTCTTGGCTGAGATCTCTAGTGACATCGATCAGCTGAACCCGGAGTCTGCCGACCAGCGGGTCCTTGCGAAGCACTTATATGACTCATACCTAAAGTCCTTCCCTCTGACGAAAACCAAAGCAAGAGCCATCTTGACAGGAAGGACGACAGACAAATCCGTTAGTACTCCTTAACTAGAAGTTATTCTGTGTTTGTAAATGATTTGCCGAGCTGATAACGCCCACCTCTTCTCTGTGGCTGCTACATGTAAAACGATGGTGTCTGAAACACAGGAAGTGTTCTATACTGTATGCCATAGTTACTAAAATTACGTGAAGGTCACATCTCCCCTATGTAACTGGTGAATCACAATTCCTCGCGAACATGAATTCAACATTGGAGCACATTTTTTATTTTGAAAAATTTCACACGTATTTCACACGTATTTCACACTTCTTTTACGGTATATCAAACAACAAAGAACATTTAATACTTTTCTTGTGCAATTATGTAACAAACATAATGTTAACCCCCTAAAAAAAAATGAAATTTCAATTCTTTTTGCGTACATTACATTAATATACCAAATACTATCAAATTGTTGCCATGGTAACACATGCTTTGGGGGATTAGTGGTTTTTAACTAATGTCTTGGTTTGTAGCCATAACATGTGTTATGTTAGCGCTGTTCCTTTGCTTGCAGAGTATTATAGCGCCATCAATAATCATACAGGTGAATATCATTGGACAATCATTTTGAATCCAGTGTTAAAGACAAAAATAAATCTATATTAATTGTTCACAATATAGAATAATATAAGTAAGAAAGTTACTTTATGTTTTCTATGGGAGCGAATGACACAATATTATATAACCAACACAGGAGGCTTCTCGCAGACACACCAGCACAAGGGCCGGTACTGGCCATGGTAAATCCCATATCATCGAGGATCATTTATCAGTCATTGGTTTTCAAGTTCCTATAATTCTGAGAAGGGTCTGTCCCAAAGTGATGATCACGGATACTGATCAGTGACAGCCAATCTCTAACATTCCCTTTTTGTTTTATATTTGCAATTTAATAGTAGAATCAGGTCAACGCAAAACTACAGTGGAAATGAATGATTGTAGGGAGCAGTTATAGAGTAACTGCGATTACAAATGGAATGGAATGCCACTTGTCAGGTTCAGGCTCTATATGGACACGTTTATAGATTCACTAGTAAGGTATTGCTAAAGAGCTGATATCTTACTCGAATATAGGAGGTTATCAGCTAATACGTTGTTAACTTATCCCCTTCACAGTCAAAAGAGACAGCCACGCTGTGCCAGCCACAATTTACCAGCTACGCTGTGCCAGCCACGATTTGCCAGCAGGAGAGATACATTATACTGTATGTCTGCAGAAACAATGACTTTTGCTTCTAAAATTGGACACATTATTAGTACTGACTATGTATTAAGATTAGTTTTTTTGTGTGCAAAATTGACACATATCAAACTTTATTTCATTCAAAAACCAGTGCAACAGTGAGTGTGTGGCACAGGGAAAAGCCAGTGCAACTGTGAGTGTGTGGCACAGGGAAAATCCAGTGCAACAGTGAGTGTGTGTCACATGGAAAGGCCAGTGCAGCAGTGAGTGTGTGTCACATGGAAAGGCCAGTGCAGCAGTGAGTGTGTGTCACATGGAAAGGCCAGTGCAGCAGTGAGTGTGTGTCACATGGAAAGGCCAGTGCAGCAGTGAGTGTGTGTCACATGGAAAGGCCAGTGCAGCAGTGAGTGTGTGTCACATGGAAAGGCCAGTGCAGCAGTGAGTGTTCCCAGTCTGTAAATAATCCGTTCATGTTTGGTATATCTGTACTACGTATTGTGGACTTTGCACATCACATTGTTTACTATAAGCAGAGTTTGAACTCCTATTTGTTTTAATTGCAGATCAATTTGCGTCATCTAAATGAGATTGTTTAAGTTAGCGTATAACTTACTGAATAATCACTGCCGGTGCGGGAATGCAGGAACTATTAATGTTGATATATGCTATGCACAATTTAAATTCTCCCATCCATGAAAATTAAATATGTCTGCTAGATGTTGCCAAACGATATTTCTATTTGCCTTTGAATATACGGAAGCAGCGCTGCCACACAGACATTTAAATAGAAATGTTGGAGCATCGTTGACAGCCTTCAGATTAATGGCCAGTTACCAGTGAAAGCCCTGTCAAAAAAAGCTATTCTGAGAAATTGGTGATAGGGACAAAGAAGAAGATACTGTACTAATGTGTGGATGTGTATCTTTATATAGTGCCCACCCTGTACTAATGTGTGGGTGTGTATCTTTATATAGCGCCCACCCTGTACTAATGTGTGGGTGTGTATCTTTATATAGCGCCCACCCTGTACTCAGCGCTTTACAAAGACAATACAGTATAGGGAATTATAATACAATAAGCACAACAAAGTCGGACAATAGGAAAGGGAATCCCTGCCCCGGAGAGCTTACAATCTAGTGGTATGATGGGACTTACAGACACAGCAGGTGAGGGAATAAGTGCAGTAGATGGCAGTGGTTAGTCAGAGTGACTGTGGGACAATAACCATGAGTCCAGGCTATACTAATGAAACCTTATATAAATATATACTATATACTATATATATATACCAAACTTTATACAGTATGTCTTTATATTACATACGTTATGATGGGTGCAATATATATATACCAAACTTTATATAAGTTATGGTGGGTGAAATATATATATTGTTTATGCACTGCTGTGGTTAAGTACATGGATTCATACCGTATATTACACATTGAGTAAAAGATAGGCCTAAAATAAAGCAGATTACTTTCTACATTATAGAAGCAGTCTCCACTTTTTGCCAACCCCGGGGTCTCCTCGAGGATGATCCAAGTACCCTGACCTCCACAGACCCCACAGCTTGTGAGATTTTGTAGTTATTTGTGTCAGTGTTCAAAATATTGTTACGTGTCACCCATAGAAAGTCCCAACATCGCCTCCCATTGGAGAGAGCCTGACTCTGCAACCACATTGTGTCCACTGAGTAAGTAGAGTATTGTTGCCTGATGGACAAATCTAGATATATGTTAAGAACTTGGGGGTCCGCCGAGCTTAGGGGAACACAGATACGATCACTGGGACTCCATGGTTCAAGTACTATAACAAACTTAAAAAAGCAAAAAACACAAAATAAACACACTTTCTAATTCACGGAAACACAACATTTCATTATTATAAACCTCCCATTACTTATATAAGAAGAATTCAGCTCAGAGGTAACAATAATGACATTAGAAGTGAGGATTTGCTTGATTTAGGGTTACCTTGAGGTGGTGAGCAAGCATTTTATACATTGGGCCAATTCTATAAGCCTTCGTAAAAAAATAGCCTGGCCGTGTAATTTGCCAGTCTTTGGAGTGTCACTATCACGGTATCAGAAAGCCTCGATTACCTGTGATAACAAAACTCACAAAATGGGCGAGTAGCCGGCGACGTGATGATCGCCTCTCTGAAAAGGTCTCACCCGGCGAGTTCTTTCAGCTGCAGAGAGAGAGACGCCTCTCCCGGCGCATATCTCACCAGCGATCAAAAGTTTTTAATATAAAACGTAATACTAGTGTAGATGAGCAGGGGGTCTCCGGAGCAGACCCCGTGCTCCCCTAGATACAGGCCCTGTTATGGGGTGCGGTATCTCCTATGTGACGTGGGGCATTTAAATGCATAGGAGTTACCCGCACCCCATAACGGGGCCTGTATCACGGGCAGCAGGGGGTCCCCGGACCTCAAATCAATGTGGTTCTGCTCCGGAGACCCCCTGCTCATCTACATTAGTATTACTTTTATATTAAAAAAGCTTAATTACCTTAGTGGCTAGGGAGCAATGAGGGGAAAGGGGTGGAGAGGAGACAGGTATGTTTGTGCGTGGCTGAGATTACCATAACAGTATTTCAAAAATACCACACACCCAAAGAATACTAAGGGAAGACTTGTGAGAACATCCCATCCTGTGCACAGACTTCCAGAACAGGAGCTCCCACAATGCCAGGCATTGCAGAAGAGCATGCTTGAGTTTATGATACAGATGTAGCAGGCATTCCCTGCGGGACATAAACAACGCGCCAGTGGGAGAATTGCCCATTGTTTTGAATATAACGTGCGATTTCACCCACGGGCGCACGCCAGCAGGTGCAATTCCGACTGCTACATCTGTACCACCAATATACTTTGGTTAATACCATTCTGCTTGAGGAGCTGGTAGCATGTGCTGGTGCATAGGGGAGGTTCACTGAGCGGAAACTATGGCAGCGCAATATCTCGCGTCAATGGCAGTTAAGACAGGTCCGCAGGGCAATAGCCTGTGTGAGAGGTTAGTGAATCCTTTTAAATGAATGGTGAGCACTGAATTTTCCAGTAACGTTATGAAAAGAGTGCACCCCCCAAACATTGTTACAGTTCCACATTTCCACAATGCCAGTTTTTATTGTGATGTTGTGTGAGTTGGCCAGGTGCAAATCACTTTAGGACAACAGTGAATGAAAAATACCATAGTGCATTTACAAAGTAAGACACGAGTGAGTTGTAATTGTTCCCGGATAGTGCAGTAAGTAGATATGTATGTACATTTGGTATCAGAATATGTTGATCCCTTGGGCACTTACAAGCTTTTTGTTTGACTTTATTAATCAGTATTCTTTGTAAATAGAGATCTTATTGGTGATATTAATTCAGATTGTTTCCAGAACGCCAATAAATTGTATCTGGCACATCATATTCTAATGTGTTTTTTGGATGATTTATTCCACTTGGGTATATCATACGTAAAATGTTTCACACAAATGATTAAGTATTGAGTTAATTTACTCTTGCCCCTTCAGCACTGTTGTACGCTATCTTTGATAACAAGTATTTAATGACTGCCAGGTTCAAGTATGTTCTGGTTACTATTGCACTGTTTGGGGAAGTCTATTGCTTAACAATACAGAATTCCTGGGCCATTAACGCCGGAATGTAGACAATATTTCTAACTGTTCTAAATGTTTAGCTTGTGATGTTATTAATAGTCACTAATGGCTATTAACGTTTAGAGGCATTTTCCATATAGTCCGGAGAGGCCGTTCCAGTCATTTTCAGAAGAAATCCTTATTGACGTCACTGGGGATTTTTGGCTGACCACACAGAGCGTCTTCTTCGGACTATAAAGACAAAGGCCCTTAGTGAATGACCCCAGAGTAAAATGGTGCTCATTGGTGAGTTTTACTTTTACAAGTTCTACTTTTTATTTACAAACGTGAATGTGTTTTATTTTGTATGTAGCTTATATAACTAACATTGGGCTCTTTTGTTCAGTACATTTCTGTGCATACAGGGGAGGAATCTATATTCGGAAGTTCTAGTTAAATTTTTATAAATGGTCATTTATAGTCAGTCTATAACTTCAACACAATAAAGCCACCGTATCTCAAACAAGAACGCACAAATCAAAAGAAAACTCACCTCCAGCGTGACACACAAAACATCAAATTCCTGTCCTCTGACAAAGTCATTTGTGGTCACAATTCAGAGTGAGAATGAGTGAGAATGAGTGAGAATGAGTGAGTGCATGAGTGTGAGTGAGTGTATGAGTGTGAGTGGGTGTATGAGTGTGAGTGAGTGTATGAGTGTGCGTGAGTGTATGGTTGTGAGTGAGTGTATGAGTGTGAGTGTGTGTATGAGTGTGAGTGAGTGTATGAGTGTGGGTGTGAGTGAGAGTGAGTGTGAGGACTTAGATTAGGTTCCAGGGATCCATTTACAAATAAATGGCCATATTATCATATACTGAGCTGTCTTCTGCCATAAGACATCTTTCGGCCCTGGAAGACACACTATGGCCCATTGGCGTTAAAGGTCTCTGACTTGGTCTTCCAGAGCACCGCGCAGTCAGTATGCGCTAATATGTCTATGCAATGGGAATAGTGATGAAATAAAAGTATTTGTCCTGTTATGTTGGACTTCAGAAGTCTGTCTTCCTTTTGATCATTGTATCCTTGTCTGATCTAATATAATGTGCGTGTGATAGAATGAAATCATTCGGCCATTTCACACCTAATCCAACATTTTATTTTTATGTTTCATATTATAAGAAATGTTTATTATATTATTATAATTCCAGCGTGTATACAATATTTACTGCTTTTATGAGTGTCAAAAGATGGTCCATTTATGAGTTAATGCTGCTTTAGTATCAATATTGGAGTGGTTCAAGTGGAGTTATAAGACCTTTATTTAATAAATGTACATCAATATTCCTTTGGAAGTGAAAACCTCTGAAGGATTTAACAGTGCAGTATTTGATTAGGTTGAAAAGAATAAACTCAAGGGGATCGGACTGAGGTTTCAGTGGCAACCATTTACTTGGAACTAAGAACATATTAACACGCATGTTCCTTCCATTTTAGCCTGTTGTTATTTATGACATGAACTCATTGATGATGGGAGAAGACCAGATCAAATACCAATATCTGACACCTTTTCAGGAGCAAAATAAGGAGGTTGCCATCCGGATCTTCCAGCGCTGCCAGTCCCGCTCAGTAGAGGCCGTACGTGAGATTACCGAGTTCGCCAAGAACATCCCAGGATTTGTAAACCTTGACCTGAATGACCAAGTAACTCTCCTGAAGTATGGAGTTCACGAAATCATCTTCACCATGCTCGCGTCACTAATGAATAAAGATGGAGTTCTCATAGCGGAAGGACAAGGGTTTATGACCCGGGAGTTTCTGAAGAGCTTGAGGAAGCCGTTCTGCGAGTTCATGGAGCCCAAGTTTGAATTTGCCATAAGGTTTAACGCACTTGAACTTGATGACAGCGACCTCGCGATCTTTGTAGCTGTCATAATACTTAGTGGAGGTAAGTGATGCTTTTGATATCCTTGCAATGTGTTTTCTTTTTCTAACTAAAAATTCAAGTTCAAGCAGCAATACTACAGCCCCCCCTTTTTTCTTATTTATACGTAACGCCTGTGACAATGTATAACTCTACACTCTCACCTAAGCTGGCAATCGTTTGTTGCTCCTGTTATAGATCTGTTAAAATTCTGATTGCGTGCCTAACTGAATGGCTGTTTCAGTTCCAATCAATCCTTCAGTCAGTGTAACTCATCAGCTACAAGGTATCTGGATATTACTAAGGTAACAATGACTATTGTTACAGTTTGCAGCTCAAACTGCTCGGAATATTGGCAAACAATTATCCCGCCAGGCACTATAAGTGTAGCCTTAGTTTCTTTATTATGAGCCTCTATCAATCAAGCGCTTTCTTTACTCTTAGCGTTCCATGTCCTTATCAGAGGGACAATAAAGATAAGGGGGTGGGGGGGGGAGATAGGGGGGCTCCAGCTGTGCAAACCCTTGTTAAACACTCATTGACATGGCAAATGGGAGTAGCCAGTGGAAATAAAACCATTCTCACGTCTAAGATCTTCATGTTTACAAACTAATAGAAAAAATGTAAATACTTTTAGGTGTCGGATTTTGGTAAAAAAAAGAAAGAGGCTGAATTTAGAGGTTTAGAGGTTGAATTTAACCTCTTAAATATGTCACTGCCACTAATATACAGTACTTTGATCCTAAGAGGGATAATGTCTTTCAGGTATTTATAACATACTGCACTTTATCACAGCATAAGGTAGAACAGTTTGACATCAGTTTTTTCAGTACAATAGATACAACCAATGCAATCTTTTTGGTGACCACTCAGCCAGTCCCAGCTAATAATAATTGAAGAAATAACTGCAGAGATACAAAAGTTGCATGGCTGATTAACAAAGAAGTTCTGAAACAAATCACAATGGCAGCCATCTTTTAAACACTGTCAAACATACTCCAGTATTACATACTCAAGTATTAGCTCTTTAGCAAAATGACATTTGTATTGAACTTCAGTTATGTGATCGGAATAAAACAAGTAGGAGCAATTAAAATGAACCAGACATATGATACACCTTAATCTAAAAGAATATGCAACTAAAACATATCCAGTTATATATCCACTTATCTATACTGCTGTATATCCAGTTATATATTCTGCTATATATCATGTTATATATCCAGTTATATATGTTGCTATATATCCAGTTATACTGTATATCCTGTTATATAGACACATATATCCTGCCAGATATCCTGCTATATATATCCACTTATATATCCTGCTACCGTATATATCCACTTATATAGCCTTCTATACAGACACATATATCCTGTTATATATTCAGTTATATATCCTGCTATATAAACACTTATATATCCTGCTATATATATCCACTTATATATCCTGCTATACAGACACTTATATACCCTGCTATATAGACATATATATCCTGCCAGATATCCTGCTATATATCCACTTATATATCATGCTATATATCCACTTATATATCCTGCTACATATCCAGCTTCTGTTACATGCCCATTTTTTTTAATCAGTGCTGATGTTTGCACAGATTTCACAATATAACATAAAAGCTAGTGTTTGGGTACAAATATTTAGTTTTAGCCATGTAGGGAAAAGCTTATTCCTATCTCATTGCAGTATAAAAATACAGTTTTTAGAATGCAACAATGTTGTACATATGTTTTGTAATCCCTCCACGTGCAATCACACAATATATGTATTATATGCAATGTATCCATAGTTGCTATGGCGGTATGTCTATTTTTACGGTATGTGAGGAAGCAGATGCTTCAGAGATAGCTGTTGAATGGATTCACCCAGGTCTATATGCCAGGTTTGATATGGAGATTTAATATGTTTAACAACAACTCAGGAACAGCTCTCTGACACGTCGCGTCCCACTCCTTTGCAAGGTCTGGATTTAAAGCCATTTAAATAGGGGTTCCACATGGCTCAGACAAGTTTACCCCAGTACAGTACTTAAAGAGAAGATCACAGAATTATCCCCTGTGTTCAGTAGATGTCACACAATGCCATCCAGCGAGTTACTGCTTTCTTTCTAAAAACAACATGCTGTTCATAAAAGTCTCCTCTGATCTCAAATGCAAACCTTAACACTGGTTATGTCCAGATTCTTATGCAATGTCCCTTTCTTTTATTAACTTCCCATATCTTCCTGTAATCATATCAGCCAAAAGCATACACAACAGCTCAAGTGCAAAATGTGAGCGTGCATAATTCAGGCCATAAAAAGTGTTGTGTGCAAAATATTTAAACTCATCCATGGGTGTAGCATTCATATAATCAAAACAGCACAGGCATACAACACTAGCTGTACATAACTATATATTAGTATTATGGGTGTGTGTGTGTGTGTCTTTGTACATGTGTGAGTTTGCACATGCACAGCATAGTAATCTCTGTATCATTGTAGAGTATGTCAATCTATGTTTGGACAAAAAAAAGAGCAGAAAAAGCAAACATAAAAATATAAATCTGGTGCTACTTTTTACTTTTTTTGTCCCAGATTTGCAGCAGGAAGACTTTGATATAAAGTCCCAAAGTGTATCAGTGCCTTTGCATGTATCCTTGTAACTGTGTAGGCATCTTTGTGTCTGTGTATTAGCATGTCTCATTAAATGTGTGCAGTGAGATTAAAGAGCATTACTGTGCAGTATGTACTATCTTTATGGGTCAGCAGCTATAAATAGGGGATAGCACCATTAACCACTTAATTGCCAGAGGGTCTGGACACCTCGTGTCCTGCAATGATTTGTTGGCCAAGTGGAAAAAGTGTCTACTTACAAAATATGAATCCCTGTTTGACTCCTCTGTCTGGCTGCTCTCTGCCAAACCCACCACTGGTACTCTCTAAGAGTCACTCTCCCTACACATTCTGAGACTTCACTTAATATCAGACTATGGTCTCTATTTATCAAAGTTTCCCAGCTGCTAAACGGAAGCAAAACCAATGATTTCAATGGGTTTCTTCTTCTTTTCTGTTTGTTGCTTCCAGTTTTGCCGCAGAGAGAGAGTTCCCTATTAATGGTGCCCACCTATGGATAAGTCTCGCTCTCTCTGCTGGAAATGTCTTCCTTTACTGCACATTGCCTCAGGTACATTTCTCCACGTGGATATTCCGAAGAGATCCACGCAACAGTCTTTTCTAACATTTTCATTCATTATTTGTTTAAAAACAATAAACTTAAATATATTGTCTACAATAAGATTCATTAGTACAGGCAGTCCTCGGTTATCCACCGGAATCCGTCCTGGAAGTAGCGTTTGATAGTCAAACCGTTGTAAAGTGAGTCCCATGTTAATCAGTGGCGGTGACCGTCGGATAACGCATTCAGGTGTCGAAAAACGGCCCTTGCATTGGATATGCCATTCGTTGGAAAGTGAAACGTTGGGTAGTGAGGACCACCTGCACATTGTGTTCATCTAGAAACCCCTCAGACACCGAGAGATTTAAATAGCATTTTCTGTTCCACACAACAGTCACAATTCAATGAAACACACTCTATATAATAAGAGGTGCTGGAAGCAATGTGCAGACTGTAAACATGATGTATTTTGCATTATAATTGGCTTTATTGGTTAGTCAGTAATAAAGCTACAAGCAAATACATCATTCATTTAATTTGTCATTGTCACACAGACATGAGTAATGGTATCTGAAGACCAACAATGATCAATCCACATGTTTTTATTGACATGGAGAATCACTTAAATCGTTAATTTAGTAATTCCCACGGGCAACAAAAAGCCAGAATATTTACAAGTGAAAATGTGAATATCTGTACCTATGATATTATGGGACATATTTACTAAGCAGTGTTATGCCATTTGATACTGTATGCCCAATTCAGGTTAATGGGCCAGAAGGTATCTGATTGTATAGCACTGCTGAGTAAATATGGCCCTATTTGTATATAGTACTAACAAATATAGTATAATTCATTATTGAGGTTTTCATGTCAAAATATTGTTATCACGTGGAACCCATGATGGCAAGCTCTGTGAAATAGGAGGTCCATGATAATGCTATACTATACAGTAGATATATTAATACGTATTACTACGTATGTAGAGCTGCATCAATACTGCCAAGTTAAGGATCAATCATGCCAAATTGGTAAATTGGACGCAGGGGATCCTCTGAATTTCTCTACTTTCAGCTTGGGGGACCCCTCTGGTTCTTGGGATACATTCAGTTCTTGGTGCCAGCGTTCCAGCTGCAATACGCCTGCTGGTCTCATCCAATAGGAAGCCACAAGCAGTGACATTGTGGCTTCTTATTGGTCCGCGGATTCCTCGGCAGTACTGGCACCGTCACCGGTATATATCCCGGAAGCCAGGGGCCCTCGGAGCGGAAAATAACACGGGCAGCTCTGGAAAACCCCTTGATTGCAATTATGTAAACATATTATAGACGGGGTTTCTGCCTTAATAATTAGTAACTTAAAGACGCAGGTCCTCTAACAAACAACAACAAGAACATGCCCTTATTATACACCGTATAATGTTTCTGTACTATATATTCATGGAGTTAGCTTACTGAATATAGTATTCTTGAGGGAAAATAACAAGTAGTAAGGCGTCACTATGTCCAGTGCGTAGCGCATACACAGGATTGTGCGTAGTGCGTACACAGGATTGTGCGTAGTGCATACACAGGATTGTGCGTAGTGCGTACACAGGATTGTGCGTAGTGCATACACAGGATTGTGCGTCAGTGCAGAACAGGATTGTGCGAGTGAGCTAACAGGATTGTGTCGTAGTGATACACAGATTGTGCGAGTTGAGTAGAGGGAGATTAGGTCAGTCACTAGTGAGGGGGCAGTCGAGGGCCAGGAAGGGGGACCGTGAGGGGAAGTGAGGGGGCAAGGTCCCGGGCACTCGGGGTTTGGAAAAGGGCGACCAACCTGAACTCGGGGGAAAGGGAGGGCGGAAAGGGACTTTCGATTAGGGGCATAGGTGATGGGGGAAAGGGCACTGTCTCTCAGATGTCATCTTCAATCTGGTGGCGGTGGAAGGGAATGGGGCAAGTTGCTTTAGTGCTCGGGAGGGGATCAAAGGGACCACGCTTTTTGGAGGCCGCTTTGGGAGAAAGGGACGGGGAAAAGCGATTGGGGGAATGTTTCGACGGGGGTAAAAAGCTGACAAGGGACAGGTGGACGGCGGCGGACTTATTGGGAGGCCCCTCTTTGTTTGTTCTGGGGCAGTGAGTGGGGACAGTGAGGGGAACAGGGAGGGGACAGTTGCTTAGGGGGCTTGTGAGGGGGGCAGTGAGGGATTCAGTGAGGCGGGCCAGCATTGAGGGGGGAAGTGAGCGGGGACATGGGAGGGGAAAGGGGGGAGGGGGAAGGGGAACCCTGCGCTGGCCTTTTGTAGAGGGGGGATTTTTAGGGAGTGCGGGGACATAGGGGATGGGGGACATAGTGAGCGCGCGAATTGGGCCACCCCCTTTTTTCACCTTCTGCGGAGGAAAGGTGTGTCCGGAGGCTAAACCGCCGGGACGGGAACGGGACATGTGGGATGGTAAGGGAGGCGGATAAGGGATGGGGGAAGGTGAGCGGGGACGGGGATTAGCTTATGGGTGTTCCGCGGTGAACGGGGAGGCGGAAAGGGAGGGGGAAGGGAGGGGTGAAGCGGAGCAGTGTGGTCGGAAAGGACGTGGGAGGCATACGGGAGCGGGTCCGGGGACAGTGACCTGGGGAAAGTGATGGGGGGAAGCGGGAAGCGGGGAAGGGTAGTGACGTGGAGGGTGGGGATAAGTGCAGGCGGGAACGGGGGCGGGGGCCGTGGGGGAGGGATGGGCGGGAATGAGGGGACGTGAGGGGACCAGTGAGTGGCGGGCGGGCAGTGAGGGGACAGTATGAGGGGACAGTGTGAGTGAGGCGGGACGGATATATCTAAGGATGCGTTGGATGGGACAAGCAGGACGGGGAAAGTGATTGGGAGTGTAGGGCGGGGCAGGTAGGCATTATGGGGGATAGTGACGGGGAAAGTTGAACGGGGCAATAGTGAGGCCACGTGGAGGGGGCTAGTGAAGGGACAGTGAGGACGGACAGGAGGGGGGCCAGTGAGCGGGGAGTGAGGGGGCAGGGGGCAGTGAGGGGACAGTGATGGGGACAGTGAGGGGACAGTGAACGGTCTAGGTATTTACGGGAGCTCAGCTCTCCCGGATAACGGTGGACCGGGGAAAGGGTGGATGTTGGGGGATAGTGAGACCTTGGGGGAAGGGAGCGAGCACCGGGAAGAGGCCTAAGACGGTGAGGGGAGGGACTGGGTGGATAGGGATCGGGCTCGGAAAAGGGTCGTGGCACGATTCCCTGGGGAAGGGGCATGGGGGAAGTGAGGGCGGAAGTCGGGCGGGGGGCACTGGATGGCTGATCAGGGAAAGGGATGTGGGCGACATTGTGAGGGGGCCATGGCTAGGGGGAAGTGATTGGGGAACAGGGGGGAGGGTGACAGAAGGCGAACTGGGGGAGGTCGATTTGGGGGAAGTGAGGGTGGAAGTGGAGGGGACAGTGAGGGGGCAGTGAGGGGGGACCAGTGGAGGGGAGTGACGGGGGCAGTGAGGGGGCCAGTGATCGGGGAAAGAGTTGAGGGGGAAGGGAGGGAAGAATGCCCTTGATCGATTAGTGAAAGAGAAGGAAAGTTGTGGGTGCGCATGTCTGTGTGGACATTATAGAGATTGAGACACGAGGGTGTGGGATTTAGCCTGGTGCTCCGCATATGGTAGAAGTTGAGGTTAGTGCTGGATGGAGGTCTGCCGCTTTCCACCGCCGCTCTAGAATGGTGGGTTTGCGAGTTGGGTGGGTTCCCTTCTCAGTCCGGCGCTTTCTTTTGTTGGTCTTGTATAATCCGTACTTCCGTAGACCTGCACGGAGGCCTGGAAGTCGGCTTTGTCTGTCGGTGCCCTTTCTCAGTCGGTGCGAACGCGCTGCGCGAGCGGTGAGAAAGCTCAACATGTGGGAGGCGGGCGAAAGGGCAGGGGACAGTACTTTACATCGCGCATCCATGACCATCGGGATTGGGGGGAGGACATTTTTCTTTAAGAGCGGAATTCTCGGGAGGAACTATCAGGGCCGACCGCTGCTTCGCAGTATCTCTCTCACTCCCATGAGGTGAAATGGGCGAGCATCTCTTGGGGATAGAGTGCCGAGTGGGGGAGGGATTGGGAGCGTATAGGGGATTGGGTTTGGTATGGGGACACGGGTCGCTACGACCTGTGAATGAACGCCACGGGTTGAACCTTGTGGTCGATTGGTAGGCGAATGTTTGTTAGGGTCATGTGGCCGGAGATTTCGACTTGTAGCGCTGCACCCGCCTGCGGTCCCGCAGGGGGCAAAGGGAGGGGATGGGACTGGTTGTTTTCTTGTTCTCAGCCCCTTATAGGGCCTACCCCTGTAGAGGGTGTGAGCTTCTTTTTTGGAGAGGGCAGCCTGGGAGACAATGTTTGAGGTGGAGGCGTTGGGTGAAAGGGGATTGGGAGAGACACTGGGACCGGCGGGCCTCCGGAGCCCGGGGTGGCGTGACTTCATATTCCTTCAAGAGGGGGTTAGGTACTCGCCGAGGCGTGTCTACCGTCTCTATATGTCGTAAGCTCAAACCGTTTCTTGCTGGGGACTCGGATTAGGGAGGCGGGGTAGGGTTGGGAAGACTGGAGGAGGTATGGTGGGAAGGGACAGGACGGGCGGAAGGGAGGAGGGGATGTCGGCTGTATCGAGTGAGTGGGAAGCCCGTGGGATGGGGGGATAACGTCGTGACCGGGGGCGGGAATTAGGAGTCTTTTTTGGTTCAGTGGCGTAGGTTGGATATGCGCCGGGGGTTTGGCGAAGGTGAAGGGGCGTCGCAGCAGTGCAGTGGTAGGGGCAAAGGGTAACGTGGAGGTGAAAAAGGTGGGCAATGGATTCCGGGGAGGGGGGGATAAGGGGGAGGTTTTAGGTCGGTCGGAGGGTGGTTTTATGGGGGGATGAGGGGAATGGGGCTACATGGGGGGGGAGGTGGATGGGGGTGGGATTGTTGGTGAACGGCTCGATGATTGGGGGTTTTCTTTGTCTGGCTTGGCTGGGGAGGTAAGCGGGTAGGCGCTATGCACGAAAAAACTTGATTTTAAGGCTGAGGGGGAATACGTGGAGCGGGGAATGCCTCGAGGGGGGAAATGTGGTCTTAGTTCGCGATTTAACTGGCCTTTTCTGGGGGACAAGGCTGGTAGTTTCTATTATTTTGTCGGAATGGTGGGAAGCAAGGCTTCGAGCGTGCGCGACTGATTTGGGAAGTAAGGACGGATGGAATAGTCGAGGGGGGGGCTTTTCAATCTGGCGACCTCGCGGGCTCCGACAAGTGGAACATTACTCCGGCGCGGGAGGGAACATGGGAGGGGTACCGTTCTAGGGAAGGGCCTCCGGGACGTTGAGATTGGATATAATTAGTGGACGGGGGGATATGTGGTCGAGTCCGGGATCTCTTCACCTCCGGCGCGCGTAGGGGGGAAATGGGACGGGCCGAAGGCGTGGCGCAGGCGGGACATACTGGGGAGCTCTTGCTCTGGCCTGCTTTGTGCAGAGGTGATCTTAGCAGTCTGGACACTTTCGTCGCGGTCTGTGACCAAATGGTAGAGCTTCAGGGATTCCCCCGACCTCCGCGGCAGCTTGTTTAGGTTGGTTACTAGCCCTCTCGATTTCGGGGTCCGGCTTACAGGATTGGAGGTGCCCTAAATAGGAGGGGTTGGAACTGGGGTTGCTTGCCCGAGGGATGGGGATAGTTTGAGGGGGCAAGCGGGATGGAGGGAGCAAGTTGGATGGGTTTGGATCTGTAGGTCCCTGGGGATGGAGACGGGACGGGGGATATCAGGGACAAGTCGTGGGGGAATGTCACGTGAGGGAGTTGGGTGCATTGGGGGCGTTCCTGGGAACGATAGCGTGCTGCGGAGGATTTTAGGACCCGGAACCGCCGAGCGCGTGTTTTTTTCTGGCGGAAAGTGACGGGGTAAAGGTGGAACCGTATGTGAGCAATGTGACTACTTCAGGGGAAATTGGGATCTTGGGGGAAATGGGGATCGGGGTATCACAGGGCACGCGGGAATAGGGACGGGGGGAGAGGGTGAGGGGGGATCGGTGAGGGGAAGGGAGGGCCTGGCAGGGGACCCGGGGAAAGTGATGCTGGGGGACAGTGACGGGCGAAGGGAGGTGGGGGAAAGTGATTCGGGGGCAGTGAGTGGAGGGCAGTGAGGGAGAGGGGACGTGAGGGGGCAGTGAGGGGCAGTATGAGGGGGCAGTAGGGCATGAGGGACAAGTTGAGGGGATAGAGGTGATCGTGCTGGGGTATTGGAAGGTGCGACGAGTTGGGGAAAGGGAGGGGGAGTTTATGGCGTTGATGTGTGTGTATCCGAAGAACGTAACATAGTCCGCCGTTCGAAATCTTGCTATCTGCGCCTCTGGGGAGAGGAAGGCGGATGGACAGCGAAATCCCCCGGGAGAAACGGGGACCGCCCGTCGCTCCGACACGTCGGACTCTGCACGGAACGGCGACATCAGGTGAACTTCCCTGTCCAATGGCCTTCACTCTACAGGCGGATCAAGTAGATGGCACGGCTGGGTGCTATGTTGCAGGACTCTATCCCTAAGGTGAGGCGGGAAATACGACTGGAGGTTGTGTATATGCCGGCTTGATTATGTCTGCACTAGCGTTCTACTCGCGCCGCGGGAGTAAAGGGACGGGTGGGTGATTCAGGCGGCTGACCTTCTGGTGCTCCTCTTTTCTACTCTTTGTTTGGAAGCGGTACTCTACGTTGCTCCTTTTTTAGATGTCTTCAGGAATCGGCGAAGCATCCTCCTAGTGGGCTCGCGGGCATGAAGCTTTGGGAAAGGGAGATGATCCTGTCTGGGTGACGGGACCCCATGTCGATCCGGGATAAGGGACCGGCTCGTCGGGATTGGGATATACCTTCCTTTAGTTGTTGAGTTTCGCAGGGCTGCCCGTTGCCACCCTGGGTTTTCACCTTGTCTTTGTGCCCAGTCGGAAACGAGGACCCATAAGTATCATCTGAATGGGAAGGGAGGGCGGAATTAGGCGATTGTGAGAGAAGGGGAGGCGGGGAACAGGGGAGGGGGACACACTTAGGTTCCCAAGCCTTTGCTGTATGCTGTTTCAAAAGCATGGGAGGGGCCTACTGGATTTTCATAAAACTATTCTTTGCCGGAGATCTTTCTGGGCATTCCCGGAAGTTGGAAGGTGGGATGGTGGACATGTAACTATGGGAATTCTCGGTGGTGCCCCTGGAATTGGCCGATGACTCTTATCCTCGCCTCCTGGGCGTACACGATCTGGGTTGTTGGTACGGGGAACGTCGGACGCTATTTTTGATGGAGCGCGGCTTGGAAGTTCGCCCTGTCGTCGGGTCCCCCTTGAACCCCTGCGGAGCGTGGGAAATCGGGTTAAGAGATGTAAGGCGATTCTCTTATTCATAGGAACTTAGCCGGAACCCTTTCGTGGTCGATAAAGGGATGGGGGTAAGATGGGAGGGCCAGGGAGATTTTTAGACAGGTAGCACGTGTGGCGCTATGGAAGGGCCGGCGGCAAATGAGGTCTGACTTGTCCTTTTTCGCTTTTGGGAGGATAGGGATTATGGGGAGAAGGATGGAATTGGGAGAAAGAGGATTGTTCCGTTCCCGTCCTCTGCCGGGTTAAAGGAGGGCGGGCCGAAATGGTGAGGGGACCGTTTGGCAGGGGGAAGGAAGGCGCCGGCGAATGGCATACTGTGACGTCTGAAATGGGGGGGGACACTAGTCGATTCTCTGGGGGGAAGCGGAGGGGGGGGACCCTAACGAGTTGACGGGGGGAAATCGTGTGAGGGGTATCTTCTTTTTTCATCCCCCGGGCTCACGTCAATCTGTAGTGGACCGGGCTCTGGGCCTCAGGGATTTGGTGGATTCATTAGTTGTCGTCGAGGGGGTTATGGTCCTGGTCAAGGGCATTTCTGGGCTAGAGAAGGATGGGGGATAAGTTGGCAGGGTGGCCCTCCTATATCAAGTGACATATTCCTCCCGCTCTTCGTATTTGGTGAGAACCGGGCGATGCCGGTGTGACAGCGTGAGTGGGGACCCCTATTTAGCAGGGCCAATTGGGGATCTAAGCGGGAGGGGACGATTCTTTAGTTCGGGGTTGTTTTGAGGGAGGGGGGAAGTGGAATAGGGGGGAATTGGGCAGGGGGAACAGTGTAGGGGCTCGCATGGTAAATCCAGTCGGGGATTGGTGGGACATCCCCTCCTATAGGGAGTTTACTCAACGCTGCGGGTTGGCGGAAATGGTGGATGGGGAAAGTGGATGGGAGCTATATCAGGCTTGGGCGATTTTGTACATTTTCGGGGCTGTCGGATATAGGGACTTGAGGCGACAAGTCGCTCCGAGGCGGTCAGGAGTCCCTAGAACAGTTTCTACCTTGGTGAGGGGACGGGGGAGGGGGATCAAGTGACTCTGTCAGCATCCGCTTACTCGCGGTGCGGAATACCGGCGGTTGGCCGAAGGGGGGATAGACGGTGTAGCGGGGTGAAGGAGGCCCTGAGGGAGTGGAAAGAGGAGGGGTACTAGGTATTTCTTCGTTCCGTGCTCATCTTTTGCTTTCGCTCCGGAGGTTCTGGTAAGGGATGGATGAGGATGAAGCTCGAGTTAAGGGTTACGACTCAACTTGGGAGAGTAGGATTAAGGAGGCCGGTGTCGGGGAAGTGATTCCTATCCCTTTGCCACTATTTTTTTTGGGTAAGTAGGGCAGGGGAGGGATTCGGTGTTCGGCATCAGGTTGGAAGAAGGGAGGGAAGCTGGTGATTGGGGTAAGGTGATTACTGGGTGGATAGCAGCCGTCCGTAGGGAGGGCGTCGTTCGGGGCGACCAGCGGACCCCCTTTTGGGCAGCCGCGAGTAAAATCGGGACTGGGGAAGGGAAGGGGGAATGACGCGGGACTTCGTGTGTTTGAGGGAAGGGTTGCGGGAGCCCAGAGTGCTGGACGACGCGGAGGGGGAAAGTTCTTCTCCTGTCCTGGACATGTCTATGCTGGACTCCCCCTTTGTACCTTGCCCCTTATCTTACCGGGCGGGAAAAGGAGGGGGTACTATGGCGATTAGTGTTGCCGGCCGGCATAGGGCACTTCCTCAGCGGACGCAGGGGGAAGTTGTGGATACAACGGCGGGCAAGCTGACCTGGGCTGGATAGAACGTGCTGGACGGGGGAAAGGCGATTTTTCCCTGGTCGCGAAAAAAAAGGGCTTAGGGGGAACGTAAGGGGGATTCTTTTCTTGTGCGGACAAGCGGAAGGGGAAGGATGCCGGGCGCAAAGTTGGTAGGACCGGGGTAATTCACTGCACTCAGGGAGGGGAGAGTGACGGTGCGTAGGAAGGGGATTGTCCGGGTGGTGGACGTAAATCGGCATCCGAGGGGATAGCGGAGCTTCCTCGGGGAAAAGCGGATTGATGGGGAAGGGAAGAGGGCACACGGGATTTGTTTCGTCGATTTGGGGACAGGTGACTAGGGGGAAAAGGGAGGGGAGGGTGATCGTGAGCTGGTATCTTTTGAGGTTGATGTATAGGGGGAGTTTGCTCCAAATGGGATTTTTGTGTTTTGTGGGGACAAGGCAGTGAGGGGAGATGGGGGCGGAAGTGACGGGTGGGGGCAGTGAGGGGAAGTGAGGGGGCAGTGAGGGCAGTGGGGGGCAGTGAGGGGGCAGTGAGGGGAGTGAGGGGCAGTGAGGGGGCAGTGAGGGGACATTTCATAGCTCAGATTTTCTAAATGGTACAAAACCATACTGTAGCGCATCTAGGCTAAGCATTTAGTAAATGTAAATGCAGAGCACTGAGCCTCTGATTGAGCCACCTGTGCTGAAGCAGGGACTGATTGAGCCACCTGTGCTGAAGCTGTGATATCCTGAAAACCTTACCTGTTAGGGGGTGCATGAGCACTGGAGATGAGCCCCCCGTGCTAGAGTATAGTGTGATTTCTGCCCTCAGTGTTTTCCAATAACTTCTCTACTTTCACTTTCTTAATGAAGCCTTTAATTAACTCTGGAACACAACTGCACTACTCTTAGAAACACTCACTCTCTTAGACATTCTCTATGAGCCAATGCTCTTATATGTGCTGCCCCCCCCCCCCTACTGTCAGCGCCAGCCTCCCAATGCAGGCTGTGTCAGGCGGGGCTCTTTAACTAGTTTCCGCAGGGGCCAATCAGAAAAGATTTAGAAGCAGAAGGTCCACAAGCTTATTTTAATTCCCTTCAATATGGGAAACATGATTATATTAGAAATTCCAAGCGTTTAGAACGTCTGTGCTGTATACATAACCCTAAATGACAAGTGAGTTTCAGTGTGAACAAAATGTGAAAAAAGATGTTTAAGCCGGTGGTACGAATTAACCACGGAGAGAAAGTCCACGCGCCACGTGAAGGTCCAGTCTGGGGCACGTGAAGATCCTGCCTGTGCCACGTGAAGGTCCTGTCTGGGCCACGTGAAGGTCCTGCTTGGGCCACGTGAAGGTCCTGCTTGAGCCACAGAAGGTCTGTTGGGACACGTTTTGAAGGTCCTGCCCAGGCTGCCACGTGAAGGACCTGCCTGGGCCACGTGAAGATCCTGTCTGGGCCATGTAAAGGTCAGCCAGTGCCTGGAAGGACCTGCCTTGGGCCACGTGAAGGTCCCTGATTGGGCCACGTGAAAAGGTCCTGCTTGAGCACATGAAGGTCTTGTCTGGGCCAAGTGAAGGTCTGCCAGTGCCACGTGAAGGACCTGCCTGGGCGCACGTGAAGATTGTCGGGCCATGAAAGGAGTCTGCAGTGCCACGGAAGGACCTGCCTGGGCCACGTGAAGGTCCGGCATGGGCCGGATTTTAGCTCTGCAGGGAGTAGGAGAGTATTACATTTCATGCACAGTTGTATGTCTTATTTACTATGTATCTAATTAAATTGGCCAGTAAATGATTGGTTGCTATATAGATAAAGATCACATACATGCAAGCAGATATTAAATACATACCAAAGAGAATAGTGATGGATTTTCTAAAGACCCGTTATACCTCTATAGAGCAAATTAATATAGTAAAGCAAGATTTATCAATCGTAAGTATTTGCATTTCCAATTAGAGTGTCCCTTTATAATTCATGTGCGTGCATAAACAATGTCTGGGGATTTTATGACGTTTGGATCATTCAGTGGTGGAATGATAGAACATTTGGTTATAAGTGTAACCATATCTTGAACCTCAGATAAGAGGAAAATGTCAAATGAGGATAGAATCATTTTAAAGCTGTATTCCTTTGGTGGCGTACAAATGTAACATGTCCAAACAAAACGGCTTATTAAAAAAAAGTTTTTTATCTCACCAAATAATGTGCTTATTTTTTTTTTTTAAATGTCCACACATTTATCTTGTATCTGAAATGGTTTTCAGTGTTAATGAAGTGTGGACACACACACACCCACGCACGCACGCACGCCACCACCACACACACACACTATGTGTGTGCTGTGTGGTGTGTGTGTGTGTGTCTCTGAAACTGAACACAGTTACTGACTCAGTTTTGCCTCAAGACATCTTTGTTATCTGCAATAAAACTGAACAGCAGATATTACAGCCGGTTGCAGTTGTGTTTGTGAAGTGGAGCAAATAATAGTGAGAAACGTACAGTATCTTACAGAATAGAATCAGGTTGTGTGTGTGGTGTGTGTGTGGTGTGTGTGGGTGTGTGTGTGTGTGTGTGTGTGTGGTGTGTGTGTGTGTGTGTGTGTGGTATTTCCCTGAGTTACCGGTGCACATGGTATTCCTGGCATCAGTTGCCCAAGAGAAACATTACATGAAACGAAACATGTTACATTATATCTCAACTTTCTGTAATGTTATATTTTATACCTGGTATACTCATCTTATCTGCTTCATTACTCTGGATATACTCTGGCGTTCATTATCTGGTTCATACTTACGTTCATTCTCTGCTTGTACTCTGCGCATTACTCTGCCTTCGTTACTCTGCGTTCATTACTCTGCCTTCGTTACTCTGCCTTGTTACTCTGCGTTCATTACTCTGCCTTCATTACTCTGCGTTCATTACTCTGGTTCATTACTCTGCTTTCATTTACTCTGCGTTCATTCAATGCATTCATACTCTGCTCTGCGTTACTCTGCGGTTCATTACTCTGCCTTCATTTACTCTGCCTTCATTACTCGGCGTCATTATCTGCAATTTAGTTATGCTGCGTCATTACTCTGCTTCATTATCTTCAACTCCATTATCTGCTAATTACTCTGCATCATTTACTCTGCGTTCATTACTCTGCGTTCATTACTCCTCATACTGCGATAATTACTCTGCGCTCATTACTCTGCGCTCATTACTCTGCCTTCGTTACTCTGCGTTCATTACTATGCGCTTCATTACTCGTCTGCGTTCATTACGCTGCGTTCATACTCTGCTCTCTCGTATCTGCGTTCATTACTCTGCGTTCATTAATCTGCGTTGTCATTACTCTCGACTTCGTTACTCTGCGTTCATTACTGCCTGCGTTCATTACTCTGCCACTTCAGTTACTCTGCGTTCATTGTCACTCTGCTTCTGTCTCATTACTCTGCGTTCATACTCTGCGTCATTACTCTGCGTCATTACTCTGCGTCTCAGTACTCTGACTTCATTACTCTGCCTTCGTTATCTGCCGTTCATTATCGGTTCATTATCTGCGTTCATTACTCTGCGTTCATTACTCTGTCGGTTACTCGGCTTCATTACTCTAGACTCGGTTCATTTACTTAGCGTTTCTATTACTCTGCGCTCGTTACTCTGCGTTCGTTACTCTGCTTCTTACTCTGCGTCATTAATTGCGCATTTACTGCGCCTTACTCTGCGTCAATTACATGCGCTCAGTTACTCTGCGCTCATTACTCTGCGCTATACGCTTGCGTTCATTACTCTGCGTTCAGTACTCTGCGTCTCATTATTCGCGACTCATTACTCTGCCTTCATTACTCTGAGTTCATGTATACATCTGCGTTTTCATTACTCTGCGCTATTATCTCTGAGTTTCATTATCTAGGCGCTCATTACTCTGGTTCATCTCTGACGTTCATTACTCTGCGTTCATCTACTGCGCAAGTACTCTGCGTTCATTACTCTGCGCTTCGTTCATTACTCTGCGTTCATTAACTCTGACTGCTTCATTACTCTGCGATTCATACTCTGCGTCATTACTCTGCGCTCATTACTCTGCGTTCATTACTTTCTGCGTTCATTTACTCTGCGTTCATACTTCTGCCCTTCATACTCTGCGTTCATTACTCTGCGCTCATTCTCTGACGCTTCATTACTCTGCGCTCATACTCTGCGTTCATTTACTCTGCGTTAATTACTTGCGTTCATTTACTGCGTGTACATTACTCTGCTTCATTACTCTGCGCTCATTACTCTGCGCTCATTACTCTGCGCTCATTACTCTGCGTTCATTACTCTGCGTTAATGTACTCTAGTTCATTACATCTGAGTTCTACTCTGCGTTACCATTACATCTGAGTCAATTTTACTCTGCGAATTCATTAATCTGCGTTCTACTCTGCGCTATTACTCTGCTTCCTGCTTCATACTCTGCGTTCATTACTCTGCGTTCATTACTCTGCGTTCATTACTCTGCGTTCATTACTCTGCGTTCATTACTCTGCGCTCATTACTCTGCGCTCATTACTCTGCTCATTATCTGCTGCAGTACTCTCGGATCAGCCTTCATTACTCCTGCCTGAATTACTTGCTTCTACTCTGACACTTAATTTCACTAGGCCTTACATTACTCTGCGTTCATTACTCTGCGTTCATTACTCTGCGTTCATTACTCTGCCTGCATTACTCTGCCTGCATTACTCTGCCTTCATTACTCTGCCTGCATTACTCTGCCTTCATTACTCTGCGTTATTACTCACTTCTAATATACAGGGAATCAGTCATTGTAAAGTCAGTAAACATATGTTAGATATAAACTTTATTACGTTTTTTAATTGGCATTTTATGGCTTTATCCTGGGATTATTGGCATAGGACAGCGAGCAATGTAAAGATGTAGTGATAATACATCCAATGAGGTTGATCATATAACCAACGCTATTAACCCTTTGGGGTTGGTGCTCAGGGTTTTTGTATTCCTGAATGTGTGGAGGTTTTAGTACTAGTCACAATAACAATAATATTCTTAATGTAAACCTAAACTAATAATATATATGTTATTTTTTGGGGCAGATCCTTTTGAATTCTAATACTATTCATGACAATGTTAATTTCCCACATACTAGACATTTTAGTCCAAATTCTAAAAATGTAATATATTTTTTAGGTCTAATGTATATAAACTTATTTAAATCTTTCACTCTATATTAGGGGTGTGCAAAATATTGAAACTGCGTCCCCTTTACCGCATTTTCCAGCATCAAATGATGCCTCGGGGTCATGTAACGTCACATCGTGACCCCGCAGTGTCATTTGATGCCGCGTTGCCATGGCAATGCATCTCACCACAGATCTGAATCCCGGTGAGTGAGTTACAGAGGCCTCACACGATCCCCCCGGCATTTTATTTTTAATGCCTTGAAGAAAAGTGAGAGGGACCTCTGCAACCACTCGCCCCCCCCCCTGGGGGGTCGCGCCCCCTAGTTTGCGCACCCCTGCTTTATATCACACGTACACAGTATATATACTGTATATATATCATTATGTTCACCACCTTTAAAGGTACCATTTAAGAATAGTGTTTATTAAAAATGCTTCAGCAGTGGAAACCGGGTCTATCCGACCGAACTGTAGAAACAAACTATGGCTGACTGAATTTTACATGGCCTAAACATGTCATAATATATTTATATATTATTAATGCATATGTTTTATAAAACTAGCTGTACCTGGACTCTTACTTCAGTGGCATTCACCTATATCCGAAGGTTTCCAACCATGGACATTCAATATGTCCCCCATGAACACCATATTTAATGTCCATGGAGGGAAACCCCTATACTCCAAAGAGTTTGTGGGGGTAAACCCCAAACAAGACTGAAAGACAGACTCTCCTTACTTCTATTAATTGTGATAACTGCCTCTAAACTATCCAGAGCCTGAGAAACCTCTCCAGTGTTAACTTCACCTCCGTAGTTACCGCCATAAATATATATATGGATCAGCTACAGGAAAAGCAAACATACCAGGGAATTCTGGGACTTCTCTTGACCAAGTGACTAAGGGTTGATACCACACCCATTTTAGTTGCAAAAGGAGGAATCCCTCTGTACCTTTCAATATTGTGGGAGATGATTTTAAAGAGCCCCCCCCCCCCCTCTTTGGCTTTATGACAATTGTTACATGATAAAGCACCACAGTCACTTTTTCTCAGTAGGTACCACATCAGGCAGCACTCAGGGGGTTAAAGAGAACGGTATCAGTAAAACGTATTGAGAATATCCTGATGCTCTCTGAGTTGCAACCCAAGAGTAATCCATCTCGCTCTGTTCCAGATAGCGGGTTATTTGTGGTCAGTGGAAGACACTAGAAGGGTGAATTTTGTTCAAGATTCTAGGAGACCACCATCCTAGAACAATTGGTGGTCTCCCCTATTAAAATCTGAGGTCCGGCAGGGGCAACTACACCTTTAGAATGACTTCTCTAATGCACTGTTAGTTGTCGGGCCTGTAGGCATTGTGATAGCGGTTGTCAAGTAATGCAAAGCCTCCATTACCTTCCCATTGCAAACATCCAGTACGTTATTATGGAAATGACTCCCCGTGAAGCCAAAGGACAGATCCATTATCCAGATTACATTATATCAAAATATCATCTCATGTTCAATGGAGGATCACAGAAAAGTTATTTTCTCATTAGGAACAATTTGGTGACTATTTAAAAATTGGAAAGGACATAACTTTAAGTCTTGAGCAAAACAGACAAAATGGCTTTATTACTTTTAAATTACTTAAATAATATGAAGGGCAAGTGGTTAAAATTCAGGATTGAAAACACTGATTAGCCTTATTTTTATTTTGCAGGTAATTTATCTGAATTTTTTACTAAGCAGCGCTACTCAATAAGGCGCCTTCTAGCACTGCTAGTAATATGCCCCAAACAGCCAATTGAAGTGATTGGTCTGTAAGGTGTCATCTGGCTTGGGAGGTGTCTTATGGGGTAGCAACTCTTACTAAATATGACCCTTTATCGCCCATTCATTTGAGTAGAACCATATGATGTCTTTCATCATGGAAGGTTCATATTGAGTAACATGGAGTAACTATGGAGTCCTAGTAAGTATAGCTCTTAATACAGATCTAAGTATTTTTTTAAGATCACTATTTTCCTGAAAAGAGTAAAGTATTAGGCAGTACCATTTGCCCACAAGACACTAACCCCTGCCAAGATCGGACCACACATATCGTTCCCATAGCATTGTGTGAACTCCCAGACTTCAGATAAATGTCCTATTAACACCACATTTAGATGACAAGCTAACGTTCGTTTGTCCACGTTAGAATATCTCTAGTATAGAATGGCAAGATACTGATTAACGAACCGTAACATTTTTAGCACATTTTGGAGGCAATGACAGAATTTTTTTTATCACGTCTCAGAGTGATTTAATTTTTTTAGAAATTAGACAAAAGGACTTTCCTGAGAAATTCACGCCGTCCTCACATACCGTATTTCCTCGATTGTAAGACGCCATCGATTGTAAGACGCACCATCGATTTGGCCCTTACAACCGAGAAAAATTACTTTTTCACTTACCATGTTTCAGGAGAGGTCCCATGTCAGCGGAGGATGAAGCGGGCGGCGGCGGATGGAGAGCTCCCACGTCTGCAGATGGTTGAAGATGGATAGTGGGCCGGAGTGCGGCGGGATAGGTCCAAGCCTGCAGGTGAATGAAGATAAGAAGACAGTGGATGGCGTGCGGTGGCGGCGGAAGCAGAACATAATAGCAGGAGAGCTGAGCGGCGTAGGGGAACGGCTTGGGAGGTGCAAACTGTAACAACGGAAGTTGACCGGTGTCTGACTTCCAGTTACAGTGTGCACTTCCCAAGCCGTTCCACCATGCCGCTGTGCTCCTGCTTGGCTCTCCTGCTATTATGATCTCCTTCCGCCACCGAACACTCGCCCTCTGTCTTATCTTCATTCACCTGCAGACTTGGGACCACTCCCGCCACACACCTGACGCATTCCCGCCGCCGCTTCGTCCTCCACTGACATGGGACCTCTCCTGAAACATAAGTGAAAAGAAGGGGGTTAGTGCTATAGACACTTGTTTTTATTATTTTATTTTAATACATCAATTCTAAGACGCACCCCGATTTCAGACATGTGAAAATCGGAAAAAAAGTGCGTCTTAGAATTGAGGAAATAGGGTAATTTAAATCATTCATGTTGTATTTATTGGAAAAGCTACTAGTGTCATTATTCAAACACATCCTTTGGCATCCGACAAATTGCTTGTTTCGGAGCATAAAGGAGTTTTTTTTTTATTTGATAGCAGTTTTGAAAGCTTAGAGAGTTTGTCTGGTGTTATAGACTGATATTACTATCAACATTTTTGCTTTTCCTGCGGTATTTTGTTCAGAAATCAGAATGACCAAAGGGCTTTAAAATCATTTGTTTTTAATCATGCATTTACTGCTATGCTTTGTGGCTAAAATACAAACGTCCTTTCATTTTCAGTGTCTCTATTAGGCTGAAATATTGTTTTCAGGGAGACAAAATGGTTACATTATACAGCAAATATCCCCTTAAATTAGTCAATGTTAATTTACTATTTCCTCTAACAATCTTTTTTCAGATCGACCTGGGCTGATAAATGTGAAGCCAATTGAAGATATCCAGGACAGTTTGCTACAAGCATTAGAGCTTCAGCTAAAACTCAATCACCCAGACTCCTCTCAGCTGTTTGCTAAACTGCTTCAAAAGATGACGGATCTGAGACAAGTTGTAACAGAACATGTTCAGTTATTGCAAATCATAAAGAAAACGGAAGCAGACATGTGCCTGCACCCACTCCTGCAAGAGATCTACAAGGACTTGTACTAACCGGAGCTTTTTGTAATAATGTATTTTCTCCAATTTGCACTATTTTGATGAGGGAAAACAGTAAATGCCAAAGAAACCGCCTTAAAAAAAGAGACACCGCTTTAGTAAAAATAGATCTATTTTATGCAACCTGTTTATAAAACACATGTACAATTTTTTTTAATATTAAAATGTCTATTCTGAAGACTGTTGTGTTCCTTAGAACGTTGCATGCTGAGAAAAGCCGCGTTATTCAGAGCTGCGAGCCCCCACCCGGAGCGTGAGCCGAAACCCCAAACATGCGCGAGACCTTCCTCACCTGGGGAGCAGGGGATCCGGCGTCTGAGGGGGGCAAGGTTATGGACTCAAGAGGGCAGGGTTACGGTACGAAGGGGGCTGCGGAGCACGGTACGAGGTAGGCGGGGTAGGTACGTAGGGGGAGGAGTAGCGGTACGAGGGGGGGGGCGGAGGTCGGCCGAGCGGGTTGAACGAGGTTGGAAGAAGGCGTCGGGTATAAAACGAGGGGGGCGGGGTCGGGTATGCGACGGGGGGTGGGGATGGTACGAGGGTCGGTTATGGTACGAGGGGACGGGTATGGTACGAGGGTGGCGTGGTATGGTAAGAGGGGCGGGGTAGGTACGAGGGACGGGTTATGGTACGAGGGGCCGGGGATTATCGAGGTATGGTACCGGGGGCCGGGGAGGGGGTTACGTCAGGGGTGGGTATGGTACGAGGGGACGGGGTATGGTACGAGGGGGCGGGGTACGGTACGAGGTGGCGGGGTACGGTACGAGGGGACGGGGTCGGTATAACGAGGGGGAGACGTGGTACGGTACAGACGGTGGGCGGGGTACGGTACGAGGGAGGGGGGCGTTCTACGGCGTACGATGTGGTGGAGCGGAGTATGGAAGAGGGGGAGTGGGGTACGGCACGAGGTGGCGGGGTACGGTACGGGGGACGGGGTATGGTACGAGGGGGCGGGGTACGGTACGAGGGGGTGGAGTATGGTACGAGGGGCGGGGGTCGTGTACAGAGGAGCGGGGTACTAGGTACAGGGAGGGGTTGGTATGGTCTAGGACTGGTGGCGGAGTATGGTACGAGGAGGCGGGGTACGGTACGAGCGGCTGGGGCGGGGTAACGGTACGAGGGGAGGGGACGGTACGAGGGGGGGTCGGGGTACGGGTCGGTGGGTGGGGAAGGGGGTGGTGGGTACGGTACGAGGGGGGCGGGGTACGTTACGGATGTCGGAGATTTTGGGGGGTGGCGGAGTATGGTCGTGCAGGGGGCGGGGGTACGGCACCGAAGCGGTGGGGGCGGCGGTACGGTTACGAGCGGGACGGGGTATGGTACGAGGGGGCGGGGGACGGTACTTGATGGGGGGTGTGAGGAGTATGGTACGAGGGGGGGGGATGACGTAAGGAGGTAAGGGGGGTCGGTATGGTAGTCGAAGGGGGACGGTGGTTATGAGTACGACATCGGGGTGGCGGATAGTAGTATGGTACGAGGGGCGGGGTTGGTACGGTACGAGGTGGCGGGGTACGGTACGAGGAGGCGGGGTACGGTACGAGGGGGCGGGGTACGGTACGAGGGGGCGGGGTATGGTACGAGGGGGCGGGGTAGGTGGTTATAGTACGTCGGTGGGAGGGGTATGCTCTAGGAGGCGGGTGGGGGGGGTATGGTACGAGGGTGAGGTGGGGTACGGTACGAGGGGTCGTGAGGTGGGAGTATGGTACGAGGGGGCGGTATGGAACGAGGGGGCGGGTATAAACGAGGGGGTGGGGGGGGTTTTGAGAGGGTGGTGGCGGGGTACGGTACGAGGGGGTGGAGTATGGTACGAGGGGGGGGGACGCAGATTGGGGCGGGTATAAAAACGAGGGGGAGCGGGTAAAACGAGGGCGGGTGTATGGAACGAGGGGGCGGGTATAAAATGAGGGGGCGGGTATGGAACGAGGGGGCGGGGTATGGCACGAGGGGGCAGTGTATGGCACGAGGGGGCAGGGTACGGTACGAGGGTAAGGGGTACGGCATGAGGGGAAGAGGTACGGCACGAGGGGGCGGAGTACGGCACGAGGGGAGGGGTACCGGACGAGGGGCGGGGTAGGCGGGGTGGTCGACGGCACGAGGGGAAGGAGTACGGTACGAGGGGGCAGTGTATGGCACAAGGGGGCAGGGTACGGTACGAGGGTAAGGGGTACGGCATGATGGGAAGGGGTATGTCACGAGGGGAAGAGGTACGGCACGAGGGGAAGGGGTACGGCACGAGGGGAAGGGGTACGGCACGAGGGGAAGGGGTACGGTACGAGGGGGCGGAGTACGGCACGAGGAGGCGGGGTACGGTACGAGGGGGCGGGGTATGTCACGAGGAGGCGGGGTACGGTACGAGGGGGCGGGGTAGCACACGAGGGGGTGGGGGTACGGGACGAGGGGGGAGGACGGCTACGAGGGGGGCGGGGGTACCGGTACGAGGGGGGCGGGGTACGGAGCCGTGGGGGCGGGGTACGTAGAGGGGGCGCGGGGTACGGACGAGGGGCGGGGGTGGGTACGGTACGAGGGGCAGAGTACGGCACGAGGAGGCGGGCGGGCACGGTACGAGCGGCGGGGTACGATACAGGGGGCGGGGCGGTACGGATCGGGGGGGGGTACGGTACGAGGGGGGGGTACGGTACGTAGGGGCGGGATATGGTACGAGGGGCGGGGTACGTACGTAGGGGCGGGATATGGTCCGAGGGGGCGGAGTTATGACATACAGAGGCAGGATTATAGGATTATGACGCTGGGTTTAGTACTCCGGGTCTTCTCCAGAAGCGTAAGATTTGCCTCTTGCTGCGTGAGACCGTGGGAGCGCTAATGCGTCAGACCGTGGGAGCGCTAAGTGAGACCGTTTGGAGGCTATGTGTGAGACCGTGGGAGCGCTAACGTGAGCCGTGGGAGCGCTAATGTGTGAGACCGTGGGAGCGCTAATGTGTGAGACCGTGGGAGCGCTAATGCGTAAGCCTCACACAAATTGTGTGAATCCTGACAGGGCTGCATAATATGAGATGCCGTACACTTACAAAGAGTATTATCTCTTGATTAGAGACAGTGACATTAAAAGTAAAAGGAAAGTGCATGGACTGCTCTCCTCTTTGCACTGCTCACATTAGCAATTGATTTAGAGATTTGTTATATGGAGCACATTAAGAATTAGGGGATGAGTTATATACTAAAGGCAATCCAAGCAGCAATAAATATATATATATGTGTGTGTGTGTGTGTGTTTTTAATATACGCAGCCTTGATTACCTTTATTGAAAACTAATTACCTAGCTGCAGATCGATTCGTTCTCCCATAATCAATCAGCAAAGATCCTGCTTCCTAGGGTTCACTAAAGCTTGCCTTTCAGTTTCAATCAATCCTGCAGTCAGTGTAACTCAGCAGCTACAATGTATTCTTGAATTACTATGGTAACAATGTATTTTAAATTGCTATGCAGCTCTTATACTGGATACAAATTCTCACAAAAAGGAAAGTGTTACAATATCTTGCACTGTTTGGGAAGTGTGTTAAAAAACCTGCTATAGAAATCAAAGGATGCTCATTATATTAGAAACTCATAAAAATGGCGTCATAACGCTGCAATCATCACATGACATTCTGGCACCATGTTGTCATGGCAACGCCGATGCCATGATAACGGGACTCTGCCGGAGGAGATACCGCTGGACAAGGTAGAAGACGGTTACAGAGGCCCCGCCTCTCCTCCAGCAATCAGTTTTCATTGTTTTGGTGAAGAGTGCGGTTCTCGGTGTATGGAGGCAGCTGGGCGCCATTAAGCCGGCCCTGTTTTAATCACGTGGAAAACAAATCTGACCAGGCTGAGTCTGAATTGGCACTGGCAATCGGAACCCGGACACAGCACCTGCTGCTGCCCGCATGCATTCTCAGGGGATCATGGGCCCAATCAAATCATCAGCAACTTTGATAGGTGCGCCGTGTTGTGACCCAGCCAGCACATCAGCCATCAACAAAGATTCTGATTGGCCCTTGGTTGCACAAGACGCGGCAGAGTGTGTGTACAGCAGCAGGAAACCGGCAACGTAAACAGAAAGCAGGTACACTAGGTTACAAAATGGTACTGTACCTGACAATTGGTGCCGTTGGAGGGTCAATTATGGACGAGGCAGTTAGTAAATATGAACCACTGCCAGGATTCTCTAAGGCGAGACGCGGTGCTAGAATGGCCGTTAACACTGGATACGGGTTGTACTACCTTGCATCTTGTGTTTAATAAAATCTCCGTAAGTGTCTTTCTTTTGCTCAGGAAATGTTGATAACAGTTAGGGATTTCAGCTTTAGTTATACAGCGTCATCCATGTACACAGCGCGTCTCGCAGCAGTAACACGCGGGGCATAATATATAACACATAAGGGAATAAGCGCTTCAGACATAAAGTAACATTAGGAAAGGAGTTCTGTCCCAAAGAGCTACAATCTACAGCCCAGAACTTTCACCTTGGGGTAGGCCCTTATTATCCACGATCTAGTGCATTGGTCCTGGAGCAACAGGCGGGTAACAGGATGCTAGGAAGCTGCATGTGGTCCTCGGGGGCTTCACCTGCGACCCACAACTCTGGCCACCCTCCACCCCTGCCACCCCGCCACCCCAGCACCCCGCCACCCACTGCCCCTTTCTCTCAGTGCAGAGGGAACAGAGATGTTGCTGGCATGAATGTAGCTTCTTGCACTCCCTCTAATGGCAGTGAGCTGATAAATACTGCACAGGCCTGCCCCTCTCTGTGCCATTCACTAGTTCCCGATTGTAAGAGACAAACGGAAACCGTAGTCACCAGCTGCCGAAATTAAGCAGCTAGAGGAGCTCCTTCCCACGGCTGTGCAACGTCCCTTCTGCCTGTGAACAATGTATATACTGTATGTAGGTATGTTGGCACAATGTATATACTGGTGTAGCTTTGTGACAATGATATACTGTAGTAGCTTTGTGCAACCCTTTTGAGGGTTAAAGGCACCTGGGCCCTTGGTATATTAAGTTGTGTTCCAAAGCCTAATGTGAGCAGGATAAGTAAGGCTAGGCTTATGGTTAATTAAGCCTGACATCGTTCACCATATATTCAGTACACAGCCCTTACATGCCCATCAAGTACGAGGCACATGCAGTATCATAATTTGTATTACGTCTAAAGTTTAAACTCAAGACACAAATACAGTATATAACTGTATGCTGTACATTTGCTTGGATTGTGAGATTTGGCCACATTGCACAATTGGAATTATACATAAACACGGCACATCTTCAGCTGTATATACCACATAAAAACTGATACCACATACACAACTGGAGATACCACATACAAACTGTTATACATACACAACTGTATCTACCACATACACAACTGTATATACCACCATACCACATGTATAATACACAACACAACGTATTATACTACATACACAATAACTGATATACCACATACACAACTGTATATACCACATACACAACTGTATATACCACACACACAACTGTATGTACCATCATTGTATTAGGTGCTATATCTATAGCATAGTTCTGGATATATATCTTCCAATTAGGAGTGTTTTGCTGACAATAGGGACACAGTTTAACCCCTCTATATGAAAGGGGTATGCCTATATTGTCTGGATACCTATTGATACTGCTACCCTAGTATTCTTTTAATTACTCTACCTGCCTCGTGTTGGCCGTATTCAGAAGCCCCCCATTGGGGGCTTTTAAATGTCGCTGTAAATAAATTTCCCTGGCATCGTTGTTGAAGAAATAAAACTTTATTATTTTCTACCTGTTATGTTAGTGTTACATTTGAGGTGTTTTATAAACCTTTCTATTAGAATATTGGAATTCTTGATTATTAAATCATGGTAATATGATGCCAATCTGTGTACTTTGAGTGCAATATATAGGGGTCTTATGTGGGAGCTGTGCCTCACATACCAAGCTGTCTGTTTGATTGTTGATTCATCCCTCTGCACCCCAGTATTTATCCTACTACACCCGCACTATATGGCATTAGGAGTGAGCGGCCGGCCATCGCTAGTTGTGTAATACTATATTTATGACGCACAATTATGCTGGCTCAATACAGTATAACCTCTTTTAGGAAATAAAATATTTTTATGATCAGCATTGTTTTGTTTATAAGAAATCTATTTGACAGGAACATAGATTGTGGGTAAGCAGAACATGGATTTACATAACACAGGTAAACACTTTATTATGTATGCACAGCAAACCACTAAAATATTTTATGGTTACTTCCTGCCCTAAATTTGCACAAATCCCTTGTAAATGTTCTGTACAAAAAGTCCCTAATGCAAAACAAGATTTATGAGATCATCAAAAGTAAAAACTAGACGTGTTCCAATTATTTTACCCCTGCCATTTCTCCAGGGACCCCTGCCCTTTCTCTAGGGACCCTTGCCCTTTCTCCAGGGACCCCTGCCCTTTCTCTAGGGACCCCTGCCCTTTCACCAGGGACCCTTGCCCTTTCTGCAGGGACCCTGCCCTTTCTCCATGGACCCCTGCCCTTTCTCCAGGGACCCCTGCCCCTTCTCTAGGGACCCCTGCCCTTTATTATGTGACCCCTGCCCTTTCTCCAGGGACCCCTGCCCTTTCTCTATGGACCCCTGCCCTTTTTCCAGGGACCCCTGCCCTTTCTCTACGGACCCCTGCCCTTTCTCCAGGGACCCCTGCCCTTTCTCCAGGGACCCTATATAATATGCTGCAGATCAGGAGTAGCCCAACTCCAGTCCTCAGGAGCCACCAATAGGTCAGGTATTAGGGATTTCACAGCTTCAGCACAGGGGATGCAGTCATAACTGAGCCACCTGTGCTGAAGCAGGGATATCATTAAAACCTGACCTGTCTGTGGCCCTTGAAGAATGAAGTTGGGCTACGCCTGCTTTAGATGGTGGTCTCCATCTCTAGAGATGGGGGAATTTGTTTTGCGGTTTTGGATCCGCCGGTTCCTTTGATCCACAGATCTTGACAGAAGAGAGAGAAGAAGAGAGAGGAGAGGAGAGAGGAGAGGAGAAGAGAGCGGAGAGGAGAAGAGAGAGGAGAAGAGAGAGGAAAAGATAGAAGAGAGAGAGGAGACGAGAGAGAGACCTAGTGTAGTTTTCCTATCAGAGGGAGGTGAGACTTCTAACTGTAGGATTCTGGCTGTAGGGTTAGAGACCTTTCTACTTTTATTAGCAGTCACCAGTTGTGTATATATATATATATATATATATATATATATATCAAAAAAACAATATGAAGTAGCGCCGCTAAATAACCAGTTAATTATAAATATTAATTATAAATTACTAGTGGGAGAGACAATAGCTAATTGGATAGGCTTGAAGGGGCAGCTAGATAGGGCTAGTACACTATGATAAAACTTTTAAAATAAACAAATGGCAATGCAATCTCCTGACAAAAAACCCTAAAGGAAAAAATATAAAAAATATAAAAAATGTATTTAATAATAAAAAATATATAGAAAAAATTGTCAAAAGATAAAAATATAATAAAAAACCTTCAATACATAAAGTCCTGTTCCAGTGGAAATGTCCTTGGTTATATATATATATATATATATATCCCCTCGAAGGAATTAGGGAGATGCTGACAAGGAGCCCAGCTGGGAGATATGCTAATGAGTATGCAAAGTATATTTAAATGAGTCCCATCCCACACTTCCTAGAAGGATTTCCATGCCAACTGTAGAGTTGTATATAATCCTAAAGCACAAACCTAATGACGGGATGGTGTCAGACACAACGGGACTGGAACCCACTGCAGTGTGAGCTAACCGGCTGATGGCGATCCCCCTGTCACAGCGATGCTTCACCGTGTTCTTAATTGTGTGTGTCAGAAAACCTGTGTTTTATTTCATCTCTATTATAATATTGAGAGAGAAAAGGCATTCCTTTAGGTTAGGAGTACTCCAAAATACTCCGAGTGGGTAAAACACCCCTCAGAGACGTATAATGAGCTGGACAAAGTAACTTGTAAAACATATACAGTTAAACCGCATGAGAAAGGCCTCCACGGAGCTGCAAAATAGAGGATTCATTAACGTAATCCAAGTATCCGTGATGTATTAACTTAACTAAGCAAGTTAGAAAGTTATACATTTATTAAGAGACCGAATGAAGGTAATAATAAAAGAAAACAGAATGGCATGTCATATTTATTTATATAGCCCCGACAGTGTGCTCAGCGCTTCACAAAGACCACACAGTACAGGGAATTATAATACAATAAGCACAGCAAAGTCAGACAATAGGAAAGGAAATCCCTGCCCTGGAGAGTTTACAATCTAAGTGGTATGTTGGGAGACTTACAGAGACAGTAGGTGAGGGAATAGGTGCAGTAGATGGCAGTGCTTTGCCACAATGGGTGTTAGGAGTGACTGAGTGTGGGACAGGAGCCCTGAGTACAGGCTGCTTCATTTGAGAGGTTTTAAGGTTGTTTGGTATTAAATTAGATTGGTTTATCAGGGAATGAGGTGGCACTGAGGCGTGGGCGAGAGCAGGTGTGTATATAGTGGGTACAGGATTAGGAGAGATTTCCCCAGCAGCAAGGAGGAGGAGAAGAGAGAGAGAGGAGGTGAGAAGAGGATTGGTGGGGGTATTTTTTATTGAGGGGTGTAGAAGTTGTTGGGAAATGAGATGCAGGGAGAGAAGTAGGAGGAGAGAGGTCCCAGGTATTGGAGGAGGTGAGGAGTAGGAGATGAAAGGCCAGGTGTCTAGAGCCGGCCTGGGAGGGCAGTGTAGCACAGAAGGTTATACAGCAGCGTAGGAAGTGAGTTTATAGAAGTATATAACTTCTCAGAGCGTTTATAAAGCCAAGTTCTCACAGTTGCAGGGTTGTTGATGAAGTGCAGAGTCCAATTTCTCTTGTATTCTTCACCTCAAATTCTAACTCCAATTTTAACTCGGCAGACACTTCATATGTGACACTTCAGATGTGACCACAACGTGGACTGGTCCTAGTAGTGAGACCTAGTACTTAGTGGTAATTTAAGCAAAATAATAAGCAATGAACGAAGCCCGTATATTTATATTAGCAGAACAAAAAACTCCTGATTTAAAGCTTGTTTGATAATGCAGAATTGAAAAATCTAATTACATTAAATCACATGTTGGCTTCTTCAGATGTGCAGTCACCCTGAAAGAGACCGTATCCGCTTAAATGGATATATACATAGAAGATTTAATGCCTCCTGTACAATCTATATAAACGAGATTGCTCTAATAAGATGAAAATGTATAACATCCAGATAGTACCAAGAATATTCATCTACAAATAGTAATAGTGCTTGCTTGTCAAACCGCAGTTATAACTGTGTAATCCCTAGAGCAGCAGAGATGGCATCCATTTTCTTCTAACCCAGGTGAGGTTGCCCATGTTCTATTCTCTTTTATTTAATCTCACCTGGCCTCAGTAATGCATAACCTTCAGTAAATATTATTAGTTTGTTTCAAGGTTACAAATACAATCCACACAATAGATATCCCTTGGAGGCATGTTGTTAGTAGACTGTGCACTGCAACCCATCAGCTGGTTTTGCTCACACTGCTAGAGCTGCTTTTCTGAATAACAGAGGTTGTGTGGGTTCAATTTCGGCTCTGTATGGTCTGACACCTTACCCAATTTCTCGTAAGGTGCCTTTGGCTTGTCAACCCAATAACACGTTGTGTGCTGTGGGAAGCCAGTGGAATCATTTCTTGCAGTTTTTTGAGTTTTATTTATTGTAAAATAAAGTATTTAAATTCAGTACGTGTCTGGCAGATGGCACAGTGAATATTTTTGTCCCTATTCTGTTACACCGTAGCCACCTTTGTGCATTTCCATCATGTAGCACCAACATAAGTGCATATACCTGTAGTAGCTCCCTCCCTCTGGCTTCCTTTAAAAGCAGACCGCTTCCACTTCTTGGGTGACAGTTTAATGTTCCTTGTAGAGTCCACCTGAGATACCCGTGAGATACGCTAATAACTAGATTAGCTAAATGTGTGAGCAGAGTGATAGAAATACTACACATCAGCTGGTTACGCTCACACTGCTAGAGCTGTAACCTAGAAATAGCAGTGGTTGTGGATACTAGTCCTGTTGGGTCTGACACGATTCCAGTCATTATGTTGGTGCCTTAGGCTTATTATCAACTCTATATACAACTTTTTAGTTGATATGGAAATCCTTTTAGAATACAAGAACACCGTCCCCCTAACCCCCACCCGCCCATCCCCACATACAAACAGCACCCACTTCTTACCTTGGCTATAGTTTCAGTTCTCTGGTGCTCCTGCTCTCCTCAGCTGCAGCGGGCCTGTCTCCCCTGTGCCGAGCCTCTCCTGCCAGTATGCGTCGGAAGCTGGGCCTGACTGGAAGTCAGCCTCAGCTCCCAGCACGCACCAGCGGGAAAGAGAGGCCCGGCGCGGGGGACAGAGACAGGCCTGCCAGGACAGCTGGGGAGAGCCCGGCACCTGGGACACTTGTCCCGGCTCTCCCCCCTGTCAGCGGCCCTGGATTTCAATCACGTGTTTCTTCTTAGCGAGAATATACCGTAGTCAGTTTCATCCATTTGGATTCTTCTTGAGGAAGGAATTCATGCTGTAAAAGTTTTCACATTCTGCAAATTCTACCAATCTGTTTTTAGGATTATTCCTGTTTCTGTAAACAACAGACGCTTCACCTTTCTGCTGGACACCAATCTCCGCATTAAATCTTAAACAATCTCAAGCCAAGCGGATATTTAAAATTATTTTTTCTGTTTTAATATATGCAGCTCTTAATTACCTTTATTGAAAACAAATTACCTACTGTAAACTGCCGATTGCTTCGTTCTCGCTTGATCGATCAGCAAAGATCCTGCTTTCCAGGGTTCACTAAATGGCTGCCTTTCAGTTTCAATCAATCCCTCAGCCAATGTAACTCAGCAGCTACAATGTATTCTTACAATACTAAGGTAACATTAACTAGTGTTACAGTTTGCAGCTCAAACTGCTGTGAATATTGGCAACAAAGTATCACAAATAGGTAAGTGTTACAGAGATCTCGCACTGCTGGAGACGTGCTAAAACCGGCTGTAGAAATCAGAAGATGCTCAGCATATTAAAACTCATTAAAATATCAGTTTATATATATATAAAGCGACTTTCTGTGGATGGCCACCATGAGGGCTTGCTACAATAAGGGTTCCTCCAGGACTGCACCACTCACTACCTGACCCAGAGAGTCCTACTGTCTACGTTTGCTTACTTACCTGCAAGTGTTTGCTGTTTGTTATTATTGCTTTACATAAAGTTTTATACATTACCCCTGTGTCCTCTGCTTTCCTTTGCCGGGAGTATCCTGTCCTTCCAGTGACGACTCATCACATCATATACAGTAAGTTGGTTACTTGGAACAACACCGAAATGCTGATATTACTCACATAAATTGTGGGTAAAATTATCATACTTTCTACATTTTTTTATATCCGTTGCAGTATTACACTATTTGTGTTTTTTCTGTTTTTTGTTCTATTTTTCTGGATAAGAGTGCGCTTCGGACCCTTCTTGCTGCTATATGCAAGGGGTCTGGGGGGATTAGACTGAGGGGAAACTGTATACAGGGGGGGTGTCTGGATATGCTTCTTGCAGCAGTGAGCACTATAGAGAGGCAGTGAAGTCCCGGTGTCACGCAGCAACAGCAGCATGCTCCGCTCCATCCGGCTCCACTTCCTGGAGTCCGACCCCCGGCATACAGCAGATGTCGCACAGCCTGCCAGAAACATCACCAGAACGCGCCGCACCACCCACATGACCGGGCAAAAGCACGCCTCCCTGAGCAGCAGTATACAGGTATTTGTTTTATGGTATAATAAATGTACTTATGTGTGTAACTGTAATTTATTGGGAGCCATGCTCACACCGTGTTATAAGCGGATCCGCTTTGTATCGGATCGCGCTATAATGGGGTTGAGCTACACACAACTCGATGTAAACTGTGTTAGAGCCAGACAAGGAGAGTTACATAAATTATATTGGGATATGTTGTATAATCTGGGGGAGAAATATTCCATGCTACTTCTGTACCTAATTTAGGAGAAAATGTAGCAACTGTTATAAATCTCCAATGAAAAGGGCAGATTTGTAAAGCAGTTTTTAGATTTTTGTGCGCAATTTAAGAGAACATAAAAATGTTTTACATTAATATTTCTCCAAAATTAAAGGCAACAGAGGATTTCACAATAAAGTGTAATATTAGAATCAAAAGTCGAAGCAAAAGGCTATTTGTATAAAACATGTATTCAACATTACTAATTGTAAACTAAAAAATTAACCTAGATAGAATTTTGTTTGAGCTGTCATTGTTTAATTTGGCATTTAGAAAAATACCAATGGATAACCACTGGTATCTAAAAAGAGCGCTCTCAGTCCTGCTTGTGTGGGAAACTGATGCCACAGAATAAAAAGACGGATCCTGAGAAAAGCCTGCGTCATAACTGCACACCAGAATGCATCCGTCTGGCAATGAGCCTGGAATGAATACAGAATCTGTTTTATTGTTCACTTCCATGCTGTTTCTGTAAAGCAAAAACCCCATGAACTGCATCCACTAACTCAACACCATTATAAATAGGAAGCCTAATCAAGCTTTAACTCCATATGTACACATGGTTTGTCATAAAATATAGATTTTAAAAATTTGACTATATTTTAATTTGGAACCACCAATGCAAACCTCGTCGTTCCAGGTTTTCTACACACTAAAAAGGAAGTGTCCTGAGGAAGCCACTGACGAAATGCGTTGGGTGATTGAGGAAGAGGCATTGACTGATGCAGCATTCAGGGAACATGTATCAATCCTCCATTATGCTGTTTGTGAGGCAGCAAGGCCTTTTAAACTCCTATGTTTAAGGAACTGCTGAATGAGGAGAAAATACCGACCTGATATTCTGTATGTTTGACTGCTACTGCCAAGAATGTACCTTGTGAGAGCATTCTACCACCTCTGGCCTTTCTATAAGTAGCTTACAGTACTACACTATATTTTTCTTCTTTTTCTTTCAGCTGCGCCCCCTCATCTGTTCCTGCGGTACTTGTGGATTAATGTCAAGAGGAAAACAAGTGTGGAGTTTGTTTTCCCCAATAGTGCTGCAGTGAGATGGAGAGCTAGAGATACTATTGCTTCATTCAGTATATTTTGCTATTATAAATATTTTTACGCTGTATTCACATTTTATTGTATAGTACCTAATAAGGTTAAACATTTTTCATACTTTATTCTAAGAAACGCCACCTATATAAAAGTGAGTCCCCCGCGCTCTCTGGTATAAACTTAAAACCAGTTTATTGCATCCAACAAGATATAAGAATAGAGCGACGTTTCCAAGCACACTGGTCCTTTGCCCATATATATGTTTTCATTTGATACTAAAAGGGTAATAGAGGTCAGTACTGAAGTCAGTAGGCTTGCGGGATATAGGGCCATATTTACTAAGTGGTACTTTCCCACAACCGACGCACACCTTCACTTGTCTTTTATTTGGGTATTTGTCGGCTCTGGAAGGCGGTCTGTGGATAGCACTGCTGAGTACCGTACTTGTCAGCCATGCTGCTTTGCTTTAATCTACACTTATATCATTGTCCAGTTCTGCACTTATATGGAAAGCAGTGATCTGTATTTCAGAAACTGGTGCTGTGAGTTGTATTTCTTCATTTAATAACTGCTATTCTAGACAGGTCTGAATATCAAAAAATGAAATGAAGTTGGAGGAACATCCAAAAGCAACAAGACTTGTGTTACATGTCGATTACCATCATGCAGCATCCAAAGGGTAATGCCAGTTCATTTGAATAGGCAATAAAGTGTGTTTTACAACCTAGAGTGTGTTACTGAGCCTATCACAATGGAAATAATTAGAAATGTACAAACATTTTGCCAAAGTTCATGAACCTTGCAAAAGTTCACCAAGTCAAATTCTCCACCGCCTGAAATATGGGTTGGAGAAGGAAAGAGGGAGAGATGGAGAGAGGGACAGAGGGAGAGAGGGAGAGAGTGAGAGAGTGAGAGAGGGAGAGATAGAAAGAGGGAGAGAGGGAAAGATAAAAAGAGACAGAGGGAGAGAGGGAGAGCGGATGAGAAGGAGAAAGAGACAGAGGGAGAGAGGGAGAGATGAAAGAGAGATACCTGGGAAATTAGAGACTTGAATAAGCAAAGTATTTTCAAATGGTTTAAATAAGCATATTCCCCAGGGGGTGTTCATACTGTAGGCACTGTACCTCTACGCGTATAGAGGAAAGTTTTGGAGATATACAAGTCAGTGAGTTTTTCAAACCTTTCCCCGTGACCCATGGCCTTGCCAGGTTTTGGGAATAACCAATACACTCGCATCTAGGAGAAAGCACTTTTTTGCAGATTAACAGAATGATAGGTGTTTGCCTCAGAAACCTGGTGTGGAAGTCGGGCCCGAGGTGGAGAGGCGTGAAAAGCACTGCTCTACGAGGTAGGAATCTCGTGACTTTGCTGGTGGACAATTTATATCCCCCCAAAAAAGCCCAGGAGAACAGAGAGGCATAGCTTCTGAACTGGGGGGGTCCCTGGTTCTGAGACGGGAATAAATACATTCAAAGTTAAAAATCAAACAGATAGAGCGGCTACTTCCAGTTCTACGTAGCCACAGCACTGAGTATATATTGTATCAGGGTATCTGTGGTTGTTGACTTTACAAGAACATATTAATACAGTCCCCGTGCCTATAAAACTGGAGGTAACACGTGTTATGGAAGATCCAGTAACCCTCTAAAACCCCCAGAGAATTAAACATGAGAATACCTAATAAGCTGTTATTTTGTAATAACCCTTAATGGCCCCTCAGAAGCTCACAATATCCCGAACTATTTTGGAACATATTTTCCTTAGAGACGCAGTCGTTATCTTTGATATAAGGGGATTCCAACTTATAGCAGAAATAAAATGATAGCATGAAATTATTAGGAAATGTACATTTTATTATTAAAAATCAAAATATCAAAACTATCAAGTAAAGATGCTCAGTATTGTGTGTGAAAACTAAATGTGGATTTGAAAATAGGCAGAAAAACATTATATATCTATACATCATACTGCGTGTTTCAAACAAATGTTATAATCATGAGGAAGTATGTGTCTTCAATGTGATACATACTGGACACCTAACAAGCTCCTATTGAACCCCCAAAATGACCACAACATATATATAAGCATATGAGTGTCACAGAGGAGTGCTACTGAGCATGGCAATATATATTTAAAACCAGAGACAGAACATAAAACACAGACAAAGCTCAGTTTTTAGCACATCCAGTGAGACTCATACACGGTACAGTGCCTAAATATATATGTATAAATATCTAATAAGTAAAATGGTCTTTTAGTTTGACATTTTTGGCCAAAATTGTTGTAAGCCCCTGAGCCAACGCCACGGCAGACCACATATCAGGGGTCCCTAACGCTAATATAAATTCTTAATAACCTGTGTAATAACAGGAAGAATGATTTATAGTAAATCTGTCAATATTAGTTGCAAAGTTCTAAGTCTGACTGAAGCCTTTATTAACCTGCACATTACCAGGAAAAGCACTCTGTATTAGAGATGTCACAGCCAAACTGCAAGCAGGCAAGTTCCCCTGAGTGGAAGATGCTATGGAGTGAGCCCATAACCATTTCAATGTGATAGCCAGATTTTATTTATATATATATATAAAAGTGTCTGTCCTTTCATTGCTTCGAGGACTCTGCTGATAATAACTAACAATCATTTCACAGTTGAAAGAACTTTAAAAGTCAAGAAGTATGTATGTCTGTATTTATATAGCGCCATTAATGTACATAGCGCTTCACAGTAGTAATATACGTGACAAACATATAAATAACAAATAATATAGATAACACATAATAGGAATAAGTGCTTCAGACATAAAAGTAACATTAAGGAAGAGGAGTCCCTGCCCCGAGGAGCTTACAATCTAATTGGTAAGTAGGAAGAACGTACAGAGACAGTAGGAGGGTGTTCTGGTAAGTGCGTCTGCAGGGGGCCAAGCTTTATATCATGTGTTCAGAATATCCATAGTGCTATTCATATGCTTCGTTAAGCAGGTGTGTTTTAAGGTGGCTCTTAAAGGTGGATAGAGAGGGTGCTAGTCGGGTACTGAGGGGAAGGGCATTCCAGAGGTGCGGGGCAGTCCGTGAGAAAGGTTTAAGGCGGGAGAGGGCTTTAGATACAAAGGGGGTAGAAAGAAGACATCCTTGAGCAGAACACAAGAGTCGGGATGGTGCATAGCGAGAAATTAGGGCTGAGATGTAAGGAGGGGCAGAAGAGTGTAAAGCTTTAAAAGTGAGGAGGACAATTGAGTGTGAGAAGCGGAATTTGATAGGAAGCCAAGAGAGTGATTTCAGGAGGGGATACGCTGAGACAGATTTAGGAAAGAGTAGAGTGATTCTGGCAGCAGTGTTTATGAAAGATTGTAGGGGAGACAGGTGAGAGGCAGGAAGGCCGGACAGCAGGAGGTTACAGTAATCGAGACGGGAGAGAATGAGGGCCTGAGTCAGAGTTTTAGCAGTTGAGCAACAGAGGAAAGGGCGTATCTTTGTGATATTGGGTAGGAAAAAGCGACAAGTTTTAGATACATTTTGAATGTGAGAGAGGAGTCAAGTGTGACACCTAAGCAGCATGCTTGGGCTATTGGGTGAATGATGGTACTTCCAACAGTAATGTGGAAGGAGGTAGTAGGGCCAGGTTTGGGATGAAAAATGAGGAGCTCTGTTTTTGCCATGTTGCGTTTAAGTCGGCGGAGGGCCATCTAGGATGATATAGCAGAGAGACATTCAGAAACACTGGTCTGCGCAGCAGGTGTAAGGGCGGGGGTTGAAAAATAAATTTGTGTGTCGTCAGCATAGAGGTGATATTTAAACCCAAGAGATGTGATTAGGTCACCTAGAGAGAGTGTGTACAGAGAAAAGAGAAGAGGTCCCAGGACAGAGCCCTGGCTACCCCCACAGAGAGATCAATAGAGGAGGAGGAGGTGTTAGCAGAAGAGACATTGAAAGTACGATGGGAGAGGTAAGAGGAGGTCCAGGATAGAGCTTTGTTCCGAATACCAAGAGTATGGAGAATGTGATGGAGAAGAGGGTATCTATGTTATATTAAAGCTTTCCATGAATGATTAAGTATCGGAGTATCAGTTAGTTTTGATAATGTCACAGTGAATGCGATATAACCAATGTCATTGATCAATGTAACTCTAACATGTCCTTAATGTGTGTTTGTGAATGATATTTTATTGGGTTATCTGGAATGTATACAACAGAAGACAGGGGTGCCCAATGCTACATCAAATTGACAAAACATATATGGTAATAAGTATAAAGTTTAAATACTTGAATAATAATAGTAATTACTTGTTTTTTTAGTTAAACCCTTTGGCCAAAGCGTCGTAAGCCTGCATACCAAACGTCAAGGTAACCAAAAATGCAGGTCCTAACACTAAAACTGTGAACCCTTCCTGTTACCTCTGTATGAGGGGAAGCAACTGCAGTGAGTCTTGTCCATTCAGCAAATAGCCAGAACCTCCCAAGTTAAAAAGGTGGGGAGGGGCGAGCTCTGGCGGGAGGGGCGAGCTCTGGGGGGAGGGGCGAGCTCCTGGGGGGAGGGGCGAGCTCTGGGGGGAGGTGCCACCTAACCTCCATAGACTGTTACCCGTCAGAAATTGAGCTACCTGGGAATATGTGTGTTGTTTTTTATACAACATTCAAATACAACAAATGTAAGTAAAACCCATGTCACATATTGAATTAATAAATACATTGATTGATTATCTAATACATAATGTGTTGTTAGAGTCAAGTGAACTAACAATATGGTTAGGGGTGTGTTATAGACACTGGACAATAAAAATGAAACATTTATTCACATAAAAAGGCTAATCTTTAACATAAACAAATTCCTGATGCTTCTGTCCCTTGATGTGGAAAAAGCATTCGATTAAATATATTGGGAATGTATGCCTTCATTCTTAGTTATTTGTGCCTAGGCCCTTATTTCCTGAATTGGACCGTGGCACTCTATATGTACCCCTCTGCTAGAGTCACAATACATGGGGCACCCCAAACTCTCTCCTAATATCAAATGGTACCTGGCATGGCTGTCCCCTTGCGAAAAATCGCATTATATGCAGGTGATGCTCATCTTCCTATTACTGTATGTGTATCCCACACATAATGCGGGAAATGAAACTGGTGAGATCTCTCATTTTAAAATACATTTTGCCAAATCGCCAAATCGCATGCACTAAACCTAACTGCACCACAAAATACAGGTAACTACACCACAAAATACAGGTAACTGCACCACAAAATACAGGTAACTGCACCACAAAATACAGGTAACTGCACCACAAAATACAGGTAACTGCACCACAAAATACAGGTAACTACACCACAAAATACAGGTAACTGCACCACAAAATACAGGTAACTACACCACAAAATACAGGTAACTACATCACAAAATACAGGTAACTACACCACAAAATACAGGTAACTGCACCACAAAATACAGGTAACTGCACCACAAAATACAGGTAACTACACCACAAAATACAGGTAACTACATCACAAAATACAGGTACTACACCACAAAATACAGGTAACTACACCACAAAATACAGGTAACTGCACCACAAAAATACAGGTAACTACACCACAAAATACAGGTAACTACATCACAAAATACAGGTAACTACACCACAAAATACAGGTATTTCGCTTCAATCAAATCTTTCCTGTAAATGCGCCCACTCCCATATTACATATCTGGGAGGTCGATATTGATGATTAAACCACAATCAGACATTCAATTCTTACAGTATCATTCCATTCTATATTCTGTATATACAATATTGTTATATATTTATTGTACCTGTTAGCTTTAAGTGTGTGAAGGGCTTTGAGTTCCATTTCTACTGTTTCCACGTGACCTTCAGACGTGACCTTCAGATATGTTCGGTTACCCAGATTTTAAAGCAAAGCAAAGCCAGTTTAACCAATCATTACAATCATGTACAACACTACAACGCATTAAAACTCGGACCAAAAAGTGTTAACACATTGCACCCAGCATTAAAATACTCTGCACAATAAAGCATGTTGCACTTTAGAGTATTAAACAGAATGCACCAGCGTGTGCCCTATTTGAACCTGTTACTATCACGTACTGCAGCACATACACATTAGTCGGTTTACATTGTTTTGGAGGGTGGCATGGGGTTCATTCTGGCAGAAAAGAGGCACATGCACAAATATATCAACAATTCAAAATAAAACTGTTCGATCCTCAGGAGATGTAAAAAGTTCATAAATCAGTTACATCCTTTAAATGACGTGCCAAATATGTTCTTTTGAAGTGTTTTATTGACGGTATTTTGCATTTCAACTTACATTGCCCGGCACATAAAGTATACAAGTTTAACCTGGCTTTAAAACAAATCATGTCATAAAGTTAACTATTTAATCGAGTTTTAATTTGCTCTTTTTTTTTTAAACCCATAAATAACCTCTAAATGCCCACATGTGAAATCTATAATATTAAGGTTGTCAGGAGAAATCAAGGTCAGAGGTGTATCCCTCAAGGTCACAGTGTAAAGCTTGTTTGCGAGTTGCTATTATGTATTTTCTACTCCCATTACATTCCTCTTGCTCTCTTGAGAACAATGTCTCTGGTGGAATGTAGAATGTCCACCAGCCTGGGAGTTGCATTGCAAACAGAAGCTCCTTGTGTCTGCTGCTGCATTAGGCTCCAAAGAAGAAGACTCTAGAAAGGTATCTTCAACATTCTCATGTTAAATAAATACTTTATAGAAGATATAAGGATGAAGCTTCTTCCACTGACTGTCTATTTTTGAGTGGGGTTCTGCATTGCCTCGCATTTCCTTAATAACTGACCCAAATCCCACTTCATGTCCCAAATTAAACCCAATGTACGCCTCTGCCCTAAATCGTTACACCATACTGTACATAAAATACCAGCACCTACAGGCCCTCAAACCGCTGTCTGCTATGCAGGACCCTAGGAGGGCTTCTTTCCACCATATACCCTTCCCTTTTTTCCCCTTTTTTCCTCCCACCCCCCTATTTTTGTTTTCCCTCCCCTTGTTTTTCCAATTCCTTATCCTCCATCTCACCCTTTCCCCCCTTAGGTGTCATTTACACCTGGAGTAATCAGTACCTCCCTTCACTCCCGCATCTTTCATTGTGTATATTCTTATGTATGGATACTTTTTCGTATTAAATTCACTTATCGGATCATCATTTGATTATTCCTTCATTGAGTGCTGTGAACTACGTGTTTGGTATTGTTGGGAGGGTTGGGGGCCCTCCCCTTGTTCCCGCTAGGAGGGTGGGGGTGGGGGCCCTCCCCTTGTTCCCGCTGGGAGGGTGGGGGTGGGGGCCCTCCCCTTGATCCCGCTGGGAGGGTGGGGGTGGGGGCCCTCCCGGGTGGGGGCCCTCCCCTTGTTCCCGCTGCACCACTTTTGCACTTTTTTCTTTTGATTTTTACAGATTGAGTGCTGTCTACTCCTTATATCTTGTTAAAATCCAGGGAGTAAACCGGCAAATAAAATGGCAATTAACTCAAGACATGAGGAACCCGCAGAGCCAAGAATAGTGGGGTTCGGCTCCGGAGGCCCCCGGCACTGAACTCTGCATATGGAGAATGGATGGGCTTCCTGCTGTACTGTGTACATAGGCCATAACCCCCTGGCTGTGATGTTGTACTCGTAGGAACATGATATATGTTGCAATGGGATTGTGGACAAAGACACAGGTTGTGATGTGCCACCTGGATACATAAGTGTTTTAAGATAAATAGTACAACTTTAGGGATGACATTTTATGGGGATAAACATCTTTAGTGATATTATCCTGCGCACAATCTGTCAGGATTTCCCTGTGTCATTCAAACCTGAATCCCACATCGCAGAGGAAGCAACAAAGAGATCTCCAGCCAAGAGGTGAAGGACAGAGGTTCATCTTAGTTAGAATGAGAAGCGGGGGTGTAAAGGCCCATTGCTCACATTATTGTAGTGCTTATGATTTATTATACTAGAGGAAAAGAAATACGGGAAACAGAGCTGGGGAAGTGGTTTCCTTGTTGTTAGAATTGCTTGAAAAACATAAAAGCTTAACACGTGCGTGAATAGAAACCTGGTTAGAAATGTCTTTGCTTTGTACCTATAACATACCGAACAATTGGAATAGATATTGTGGCTAGGATATTTAGGGCCATATTTATCAAGATGCGCTTGGCCATAAGACACCTCATGACCTTGTCACTACCCAGAATCCTGCAGCTTAACAACTGTGTGACATAAGACAGCACGATTACTGAAGGAGGTTTAAAGACCGGTGCAAGATGTGCAAACACATGTGGGTAATCTATCTGTGCTGTACTTTGCACTGGGCGGATTTCTGGCACTTTGTTTTAACCACCATAACTTCATTGTGTCCGCTTTGCAACGATTATCCATATGCAATCATAAATTAGAGTAAAATGCAATAAGGGTTTAGCACCTTCTGCAATGCAGTGTCCATATCAATCTGTCACATTTCTTATACTACCTCAGCAATGAAATTGGTATTATAAGAAAGACAGAAAAGTAGTATGTACATCAGGTATAACAGAAACTGTTATTGGTAAATCACAGCTAATAAGGGAACTACGAAAATACTTCTTGACGGGGAGGAAGTAGATGTTAAAGATGCATTAAATATTCTTATTATACACAGATGGTTCACCATGTTTTTTGCAATAATGTTTGGTAATATTCTGCAATCCGGCATTGTAGCAAAATGTAACTGAGTGTTGCAACCCAATAATAATTGCAAGTCTTCCCTATCTCATGCGTTATTAGTGACATATGCTTTACATTTGATGGTTCAAGGAGAAAAGCCCATATCGAGACAAAGTACAGATGGGACATTTCTGTTTAATCATTTAACAATTCCTTACTGTGCTGGAAATATTCTGCAGCATTGAAGCCGGATTTGTTGGCTGATGGGACATCATTCTATTTCTCATTAAATGGTATCCAGTGTTACCCAACAAGACTTTCAGCTAAATGGAAACAACCACAGAGAATTGGACTCTCGAGAGACAGGGGAGGGAAGGGGAAGAGCTGCACCATTGGTTATCACACTGTGAAGAGCTGGCAGTCTAAAACTGGCTGCTATCCTGCTTGTTGCAATTGTGATTAAAGCAATCTGTGGTGTCAGCATATCCTTCATTTGTTAGTGCTAAATCTCAACTGCCTCCATCCTGCCAGATTTGGAAATGAACATTATTTCCAAATAAGCTTAAGAAAATGTGCCTTTAAATATTATAAATGATGCATTAGTTTGCTTTGGAAGTATATCTATATTCAGCTTTCCAAAACATCCTTTCTGAGTTTTTTTTTATGGGGAAAGAGGAACTTCATTACGATAAACACATGTAATAATTAATAATGGTGCCGTAATAATGAAAATGTCAATGTCAAGCCATTAAATGTGAAACAATTATAAAATGTGTTAATGAATATAACAATCATGTATTAGATGATTGACAGAAGGTTTAAATACATTGTGTTCAACAAATAAAATGTCAATGTGTTATTGTCTTTTTATTTTGCCGGACTACGTATTATAGTCCTATACATATATAAATATAAATGTTAAGTAATTGAGACTTTAAAGGTATGTATTTCTATAGCTACATACCACGTAATAAACTGTAAGAGCAGAAGAAACGAGTTCTTTCTTCAGATGTATTAGATACACTATCATGCAGTATGTCACACACATAAGTATATGTGTGTATGAGAATTCATGGAATTTGATTCCTCGAATGACCTGGACATTTTAATGTAGTATTTCTATGATCAACCTGTTAATTAAAAACAAGTCACTGCAAAAAATATTGAGCCGTTATAATTTCTGTAAAGTCTTAACCTAATGTGTTTTTGTTGACCAATTCAACATTTGTAATAAGAAAGCATTGTTGCTTATTGCTGATTTAATTCAACTTAATTATCAGGGACATTAGAATTTGCAAGGTGCAGTGTAAAGAACGTTGGGGGGGAGGAAAACTGGATTCTAAGGAAGATAAAAAGTGTTTGAAGGAGAGAGAGGCCTGGGCTTGAGAGAGGAGGGCCTCTAGGATGAGCAGAAGGAGGAGGCAGCAATGGGCATGATCATCTCCCTCTCAGGCTTTAAATCCAACACAAGATGGCACTAAACAGGCACTCAGCACGGTAAACTGAACCCCGCCACCCCCCATTCTGCTCCAGTGAATGTTAGTCTGGCTACATCAGTAGTTTTGTGTTGGATCTGATGCCTGAGACAAGTATGGGAATGAAGCTGTGATATTCACATCAATTATTAAGGGTGGGCACTGTCACTGGTGTTTGGTTTGTTTAGTTTTGGTTCTAAAAATGTTTCATGTTTTGTTTTTTGTGGTAACTCAATTTATTTTCTCCCAGATCCCTTCTCCGTAACACAGATCTGTTCCTTTTCCTTTCATTTTCTCCCTGGTCCATATTCAATATGCTGTGAAGCCACCTTTCCCTTTCTTGGGATTACATAAGCGCCATTCCTTTAAATGGAGCCAACATATTGAATAAGGGCCTTTCTCCCTTCCTCCTTCTCTCTGACCATGGCCACGTTTCCTCTATCGCAGGCAGTGCTGGATGTGTGCTGCGAAGCCTCAGATCTGGCCTGAGTTGTTGCTAATTGATACAGATGCGCGATTTAGGGCACCCTGAATCTGAGTTCACAAGAACTTGAGCAGTTTTTGATTCTCCGAATCTAAATACCCGAGATAATTTGGATTAATCTGAACTGCTAACTCGTATCTCCTTGTATCTCCATGCCCAAGCTCATCTCTCCATGCCAAGCTCGTATCTCCATGTATCTCCATGCCCAAGTTTGCATCGCCTTGTGTATCCATGCCCAAGCTCGTATCTCCTTGTATCTCCATGCCCAAGCTCATATCTCCATGTATCTCCATGCCCAAGCTCGTATCTCCATGTATCTCCTTGCCCAAGCTAGTATCTCTATGTATCTCCATGCCCAAGCTCGTATCTCCTTGTATCTCAATGCCCAAGCTTGTATCTCCATGTATCTCCATACCCAAGCTCGTATCTCCATGCCCAAGCTCGTATCTCCATGTATCTCCATGCCCAAACTCGTATCTCCATGTATCTCCATACCCAAGCTCGTATCTCCATGCCCAAGCTCATATTTCCTTGTATCTCCATGCCCAAGCTCGTATCTCCATGTATCTCCTTGCCCAAGCTCGTATCTCCATGTATCTCCATGCCCAAGCTTGTATCTCCTTGTATCTCCATGCCCAAGCTCGTATCTCCATGCCCAAGCTCGTATCTCCATGCCTAAGCTCGTATCTCCATGCCCAAGCTCGTATTTCCATGTATCTCCATGCCCAAGCTCGTATCTCTATGTATCTCCATGTCCAAGCTTGTATCTCTATGTATAACCATGCCCACGCTTATATCTCCATGTATCTCCATGCCCAAGCTTGTATTTCCATGTATCTCCATGCCCAAGCTCGTACCTCCTTGTATCTCCATGCCCAAGCTCGTATCTGCATGCCCAAGCTCGTATCTCCATATATCTCCATGCCCAAACTTGTATCTCCATGTATCTCAATCCCCAAGCTCGTACCTCCATGTATCTCCATGCCCAAGCTCGTATCTCCATGTATCGCCATGCCGAAGCTCGTATCATTATGTATCTCCATGCCCAAGATCGTATCTCCATGTATCTCGATGCCCAAGTTCATACCTCTATGTATATCCATGCCCAAGCTTGTATTTACATGTATCTCCATGCCGAAGCTCGTACCTCCATGTATCTCCATGCTCAAGCTCGTATCTCCATGTATCTCCATGCCCAAGCTTGTACCGCCATGTATCTCCATGCCCAAGCTTGTATTTCCATGTATCTCTATGCCCAAGCTCATATCTCCATGCCCAAGTTATTATCTCTAAGTATCGCCATGCCCAAGCTTGTACCTCCATGTATCACCATGCCCAAGCTCGTATCAACATGTATCTCCATGCCAAAGCTCATATCTCCATGTATCTCCATGTGTCCCCATGCCCAAGCTCATATCTCCATGTATCTCCATGCCGAAGCTCGTATCTCCATGTATCTCCATGCCCACACCAAATCAAAACTTTGGGTGTTTCTCAACATGTCTTTTTTAAATTATTTAAAACTTTTCAGTTATATTTTGTTTTGATAACTTTATACTTATTTTAAGCTCTGATCTGGGCTTTATTATCATGTTATTTTAGTATTTTTTTGCTTATTTTGAGTTTTTTTCCATCATTAAAAAAAAATCCAAAACGAAAACAAATTGAGTTACGGCAAAACCAAAACATGAAACATTGTTAGAAGAAAACCCAAAAACATGTTTAGAACCAAAACGAAACAAACCAAACACCAGTGACAGTGCCCACCCTTAATAATTGATGTGAATATTACAGCTTCATTCCCATACTTGTCTCAGGCGTCAGATCCAACACAAAACTACTGATGTAGTCAGACTAACATTCACTGGAGCAGAACAGGGGGTGGGAGAAGCATTTTACTGTGCGGCTCGCGGGAAGGTGCATCTGAGTGCCAACTTAGTGTCAATTTAGTGCCGGCTTAGTGCTGGCGTACTGCCAGCCTAGTGACAGCTTAGTACCAGCTTTGTGCCATCTTAGTGCCACCTTACTACCAGCTTAGTGCCAGCTTAGTGCCACCTTACTACCAGCTTAGTGCCACCTTACTACCAGCTTAGTGCCACCTTACTACCAGCTTAGTGCCAGCTTAGTGCCACCTTACTACCAGCTTAGTGCCAGCTTTTAGTTGCCACCTTTTTAAAAAACTAAACAAACTTACCAGCTTAGTGCCAGCTTTTTTTCCAGCTTACCAGCTGTTTATGTCTTTGGAGCTCGATAAAGACCGCGGGAGGTCTGAAACTACGCTCATTACTTCGTTTGTTAGTCCTTTTATGTAACTGATGCAATAAATGATTCTACATTTATCTACCGAAGTGAGTGCTGCACATTTATACTACCGAAGTGAGTGCTGCACATTTTATCACCCCAGAATTGATTGCTGCACATTTATACTACCGAAGTGAGTGCTGCACATTTATACTACCGAAGTGAGTGCTGCACATTTATACTACCGAAGTGAGTGCTGCACATTTATACTACCGAAGTGAGTGCTGCACATTTATACTACGAAGTGAGTGGCTGCACATTTATACTCCCGAAGTGAGTGCTGCACATTTATACTACCGACGTGAGTGCTGCACATTTATACTACCGAATGAGCTGCACATTTATCTACCGAAGTGAGTGCTGCACATTTAATCTACCTATAGATTGAGTGCTGCACATTTATACTACCACGAATGAGTGCTGCACATTTATGCTACCGAAGTGAGTGCTGCACATTTATGCTACCGAAGTGAGTGCTGCCTTTGCTACGAAGTGTGCTGCACTTGCTACCGAAGTGATGGCTGCACTTTATCTACCGAATTGAGTGCTGCACATTTATACTACCGAAGTGAGTGCTGCACATTTACTCCGAAGTGAGCTGCACCTTATCCCGAAGTGAGTGCTGCACATTTATACTACCGAAGTGAGTGCTGCACATTTTACTACTGAAGTGAGTGCTGCACATTTATACTACCTTCTCGCCACCTAGTACCACACGTGTGCTGCTTGGGCCAATAGGAGCTCGCCATGATGTTAAATCCACTCGCCCGGGCGTGCAAATGTATAGGTTTGTTGAACACTGTATATATCCATATATATATATAATATATATAATCAAAATAGTAGATGATACCGTTCTGTGGCTAACGAAATGCTTTTATTGTGCGAGCTTTCGAGATACACGGATCTCTTCTTCCGGCAATGTTACAAGGAATGAAGCAAAGGTAAACTTAAAAACGTGTCTCTTTGAATGTTATCTGTGCTGTTCCTTCCCCCGGTTTGGATGTTGTTTTATGGCCAGTAAGTGAAGAGGAAGGAATGTTGGAGCACTGCAGTAAAGAATACCAGCTGGCGGTAGCATGCAACAAAAAAACTTTAATGCGGCATAAAAGCCCTGATTAAATGGACAGACAATTCTCTGACCGTTTCGTCTGAGCGACTTTTTCAAAGAGTGCTATACTGCACATAGATTGTCCTTAAATACCCATATGCTCCCGCCGCATGTAATTACACGCCCACTGTAATGTGATCTTAACCAATTAGTGACTATGCAATTTGGAGGGAGCGGCTCACAGGCCTAATACAGAAGGGTTTAACCCCTCTATTGCCGATGCAGCAAGTGATATAATATCTCAATAGATATCAGTAAATGGGTATTAGTACCAGGAACCATCTTCTGGCTGTCAAAGCAACTGGTATATGGAAACAGACAGTACAATAATACAAACCAACAGACTTTACAAAAAAAACAAATATGTGATAAACATAGATTACATAAGTGATACATAGAGTCATTACACCAACAAACATAAATAACTACCTTATCATATTAAATTAAATAGACCTCTAAACATCTATTTTTAAAAATTAATTAATATATTCATATCACCTAGTGCAAATAATTTAAAAAACATGTAAAAGCATGTTACAAATCAAATGTCAATTAAAACAGGAGAAGCTTATTTAGGGACATTGAAATAGAATCATATAGCATGATTTGCGCAGATACAGTATAGGTACTACAATTCTAAGGTACCCTTAGAAAATTTTATATTAAATATGGGATGATGCTGACCACAATGGTTTAGAATATTACATTATAGAAATATTTTGAGTATTTTATAAGTATTGAAATATTTAATACATACAGTTTTTTCACCTGATAAGTCCCAATATAACCCAAATATTGCGGCTTTTATACAAGGATAGTAATAAACAATAAACAAAATAACACACAGCAATAGTAATAAACAATAAACAGAAGAACACCGCAGGATCAGTGCTTTCATCCAATTAGCAACATCTAACTAAAGGGTATATGATATACAGTTTACAAAAAATGGGACAGCTCCCAATCCACATTCAGACCTTGTGGATGGAGGCTGTCCATGCAAAAGATCCATGACATTTCTTTTGATTTATATTTTAAGTCTTTACCACCTCTTGTCGGTTGGGAACATGTTCCAACCCAAAAGGAAAAGCCTTTAGGCCCCCATATGGGCAAGAGGAGAAATGTCGAGGGACCGGTGCAACAAGTCCTTTTTTCTTTATTAGCCGTACATGTTCCTGTATTCTGTTTTTAAGGTTCTAACTACGTACGGCAATATATGTCTTGTTGCACCCCGCATCTAATCATGTACACAATATGACTACTATTGCATTTAATAAAGCATTGTATTGTTTTTTGAACCTTAGGTTTAAGGCAATCATACTTTAGTAGGTCTGGCATATTGGCACATATACAATACAACCGTCCACTTTGAAAAAGCCCTTGGGGATATTCCTGATTTTATCTGTACTTTGTGTTGTAAAAGGCTTGGTGACAGGTACGATGATAGGGGTTTGCTCTGCGGAAGACGAATTTGGGCTTTTCACTGTGTAATATTATGTAATCCCGTCCATTTCAGTGTGTTCCAGTGTTTAACTAGATGGAACGAATGTCATTTGATTGACTATCGGTCTTGTGATAAACAGACACGGATTGAGGCTATTACCCCTATTCTTCTTAACCTTTGTTAAAAGAAGCTTTCCTTGACATTGCCTTGACCAGTGTGCAAGTTTCCACTAGATCCTTTCTGGGTAACCCTATTTTTAAATCTAGTAATCAGCAGGTTTGCCTGCTTGTCAAAATTATCCTCCGTGGAACACAGTCTTCTGAGGCGCATAAATTGCCCCTTGGGTATTCCTTTTTTGAGGGGCCAGGATGGTTACTATTCGCCATCAGATAGGTGTTTCTCGAGTTGGGCTTTCTGTAAAAATATCCAAAAAGTGTATGTGATTACTACTGTGCTCATACGTAAGTGTAGGTTTATAGTTATTAGAATTTAACGACTGGATAAACAAATCCAAGTGGTGTGTGTCCTCCCAAATGAAAATTAGGTCATCAATATACCGACGAAAAAAGCGAATGTGCTGCCTAAACAAATTTAAATCACTATAAATAAAAAGTGATTCCCAAAATCCCATGAAAAGATTTGCATAAGATGGTGCAAAAGACGTACCCATTGCAGTGCCCTTTAGTTGCAAATAAAATTGTGAATCATAGCTAAAGTAATTGTGCGTGAGGAGAAAGGTGATAGATTCAATCAAAATACACACAAGTGCAGGGGAAGAGCAGATCTATTCAAAAAGTGTTGTGCGCCTCTATGCCCTGTCTGTGATCTATAATGGAGTACAGTGATTGTACATCCATTGTGACCCAGATACAGTTAGTATTCCATTTGTTGTTTTAAATCTTCATTAATGTCTGGAGTCTTTTAGTGAGGCAAACTGACACTAGAGGCTGCAAAAAAAATCAACATAACGTGATAATGCATGCTCCCAAAGACCCATTCCCGACAAATAGGCCTACCTGGACGCTGCGTCAGGGTTTTATGGATCTTTGGGAGATGATAAAAATAGGTATAATTGGATCTGGTGTGTACAGAAGCCCAGCTCCTTTGGGTCTAAAATATAGAGGACTTCACCCAGTTCTTCACCCATTTCAGTTTTATGGCTAGAGGTGTCAAAAGGTTCTGAAAGCAAGTGAAGAAAGAGTGTGTATGTGTATCAGTGTGAATAAAAATAATGGAGACCCACAGTATATACAGTGCTTTACATCACTGTATACTGGGCTCTCCATTCATTTTTATTCACACTGATACACATACATACTCTTTCTTCACTGCTTTCAGTAACCCTTTGACACCTCTAGCCATAAACCACATCCACAGGGGGGGGGGGGGGGGGGGGGGGGGGTAAGGACAGCACAGATAACTCCAAGGAGACACTGTTTTTTAAGTATAACCTTTTGCTTAATTCATTGTAACATCGCCGGAAGAAGAGATCAGTGTATCTCGAAAGCTCGCACAAATAAAAGCATTTCGTTAGCCACAGAACGGTATCATCTATTATTTTTTGATTATTGAAGCTCAGCTAACACGGTACTGATACCTCTACATGAATATATATATATCACTTGCGTCTTTTTGTTATTAGGAAAATTGTATTTTTTTCCTTATATACCTTTGGAACATATATCCTACCCTTGGATGACCTGCAGATGCGCCTATATCTAGTGAGGATCTTACAAATACTAGTTCTCTGGGAATATGGTATCCTGGACATACTGAGTCTTACCTCAATACCTCCTATGTACTCTGAGTGCAATTGAATAGGGATCCAGGGTGAATGTTCCGATTCACACACACGGCTGCTATTTGTTTGTATTAAATATCCCTTTGCACCTCTGTACATTTCGTGATAATACTTCACTTTCCTTTTTCTCTTTTGGAATAGGGTTGAGCGGTTTGGTCAACTGTAGTGGTTTCCTCAAGTGTACTGCCCTGGCTGGTTCTGTCCATGGATCACCTCCTATGATCTTAATCACTAACCAGAACTTTCTAACTAGGGACTTAGCGTGTATAGCCTGGGACCTAAATCCATCCTGTTACCAGTAGCTGCAGGATGGGCAATGGAAAAACGTACTAACATGATAAATTAGTGACCAGTGTACTGTAGAGGTAACACATACAGTATGTAATAGTTGGACTGGAATAGAACCCAGAAGCTGTTATATTCAAGGCCCCAAGCACAATGCTGCCTTCGCTCAGTGAGACGACAGTATCTCCGCAGTTTCTCTCTGTTTATATGCTGCAGACATTTTTTTTATTCAAGAAAGTATAATATAATTATATAGAATGTGAACGAATCTGCAATTGCTATCGCCTTCTTTATGTGACAATGAGTCTGGAATGTATGTAACATCGTGTCTTTAATAACATATTTTTACTGCAATCTATGTGCTTAATCCAAGAATTTATCCAGTCTAGACTTCGGATGTGGGGATTGGACGCAGAGAATACTACTGTGTCTCTGTGCACGTCCTTGAATGTAAACATGGCATACACAACGGGATACGCAGGAACATTTGGGTTTGCAGTACGGTTCCTACTGTAAGATGGCCTTAATGAAGGGTTTTACATATTCGTTTAAGATGTTTTGTGGTTTATAGCACGGTTATTCTGGTATTATTCTATAATACTAACAGAAACGTATGAACTGCGGTATCTTTTTGTTTGACCATTTTGTAGAGAAAATGACAATGTTCTCAATTGATGTGATCGAAACTTAGAGTCAGAAATAAATACAGTAGTTTACCGTATGTTTTGGGTTCTATGAGTCCATAGAACACGCGCTTTGTCGTACAAATATGGGTTTAAAAAAAAAAAAAAACACACAGACAAAATAAGTTGTTTAAATGAAAAAGTATTAAACTCACAATTAGTACCGATAGTGCTATATAGACATATGTACCATAGGAGTCAATGTAACGAGATGTGAATTGAATGGATTTGCAGTGACCAAAGTTGGCAGGTATAAGGAGGTTTCAAATATTATTACCATCTGTATATCCATTATGTTTTGAAATAGTTTCATCATAAAATATCACGTTAGCAAAGAAATTGCATAGTAACCATAACTGGTAAAAAGTCCTATACTAATGTATGTTTTTTTTGATCAATCAAAATGTGTTATAGAAACAATAGCTTATTATCACAGACTTAATGAACTTTAGTTAATAGGACCTTACAATATTTAAGGTGCATCATAAATGGTGCTTTGGAAGAAAGGGAACCTATGGAAGAGATATGATGGTTGGGAAGAGAGAAGGGTCGGGATGTAGGGATCAGGTGTTATGGGGGTAGAAAGTCAATATGTTATTTATAATATTTCACTGACATCGTGTGGGTAACACCGAATACAACTAAATGATCAATAAAATCTTCACCAGGGAAGACATCCTGCTGTATGTCTGCATACATTGCCAGCTCTGTATTAATTGTTAATTATTAACCAGAAATGTCCCCATCGCAGTTTGTCTCCATCAAGGTTTTTCCTTGAACCATCACATTTAAAGCATATGTTTACTATGCATGAGATAAAAGACTTACAATTATAAATTGGGTTGCAACACTCAATACATTTGTGACAGTGCCAGATTACAGAATATTAACAAACATTATTGCAAAAATCCTGGGTGAACCATCGTTTAGAACAGTATATTTTATACATCTTTAACATCTTCTGCATCCTCTCCTGAAGCATTTTAGCAATGTACTTATTAGCTCTATTTTCCTGAGCATAGTTTTCTATGATACCTAATTCCCCTATTCTGTACTTATTTTACTCTTTCATATAATAGACTTTTATTTTTTTAGATTATAAGAACTATTTTAATAACATAGTATTTTGCTCTGATCACTCATTAACCATTTTGCCACACGGCATGGCCATTTTAGAGTAAAACGTTACCTGATGTATCAGTTGCAGCTGGCTACACAGACTGTCATATGTATATTATTTCACAGAACCAAAACAGAAAGGGATGGGCCAATATGGCATCAATCCTTTTATAGAAAGTTCATAACAAATGAAAAGAATGCGCACACAACGTGAAACAAGGTAATAGTCTCCTTGACAAAGCGCCATAGTGGGCGTGAAACATGTGGGAGGAGGAGATTTTGTCATTTTATGTAGTTTTCATTAAAACTTTTTTAAACCTTCAATCTGGTGAGTTCCCCCCAACTTCTTTCATAGCAAGCGGTAGTCCACTCGATCATTTTTTGTTTTTGTGCCTGTATTTAGAGACCTGAGTCTCTCACTGCCTCCGTGGGTGATGAGATGTATTCTCCTCCTGTGATGTCTCTGCGCTTGGGAGACGTACCGCTGGAGCCTGTGTAGTCCACAACGGATGGAGCAATTCTCCAGAAAAAGGGGCGACTCCATTGGTGGACAGAGGCCATCCCTCTACTTCGTAAGTCTCCAGTACTGGCTCCTTGTTGCTGCGGTAAAATATGGAAGTGACGTAGTAGTCCCGAAGTGCGTCTTCCCTGTCGCGCTGCGAGTAATAGGACCTGGGGGCAGTATGCTGAGGCGGGTAGCCGGCTTCAAACTAATCACAGTGGGGTCAATAGTGTGCTTGCTGAGTCAATCCAGTAGACACCACGGAGTAGGGACAAGCTCTGTCCACCAACGAGGTCACCCATCGTTTCTGGAGAACGTCTCCATCCATTGTGGACTACACAATGTGAGCGTTTTCTTTTCATTTGTTTATGAACTTTCGATTAAAGGATTTATGCTATCTGAGTCTGACCCCCCTTTCTGTTCTTGTTCTTGAGGTTATCCGTTTCAAGAGGATTGGTCATCCTGAGTCTGGGGCGCACACTTAGCCTTCTCTCTCCATTTGTGGACCTTAAAATGAACATTAACTAACTTTCCCCTGTACTTGTTCCCACATTTGCACTGACCTTGTTTTGATACAATCAGTGTAATCATTTTCAATCCTTTGTATCATTGTTTCTATGTGTACTGCTGTAGTTTTGCATTTAGGGTTACCTTCTATCAGTGTTGGTTTTATTATTTCTTTAATTACATTCCTAATTTGTCTATTAATTGTATTTCCAATATATCCCCACACTCTTCCTGAGAGGGATTTGTACACTTCCACCATTGGGGTTCCCGCACCTAGCGCACCCCACCGTCCCCCAGTTTTTTTCTCTCTGATATGTATATTAATACACTTATTTTCATACTCTGCTAACACTGGTGAAATTAACCGGTATTTGTAAAGCTCTTAACAATTCATCAGTTATTTATTTTGTAAGTGAAAATTAAGTGCAGTATAGCGCTCGCGGACACACCTAATAAACAAAAACGTACAATGATAATATATGTGACAATGATAAATGAACCGTGTATTTGAGTCCCAAAAAGAGTCCTTTGAGCTCCCAAAAAGTTGCTCTGGTTTCTCACCCACCAGAAATTGATATGAGAGTGTAAACCTCTCGTGGCGCTGAGGCAAGGAACGGCCTGTGAGATTCACTGGACTGTAGATATTCCTGTTCCGTAAATGAATACCTCAAGAGAGGGGAGACAAACACTAGAGAAACACTGCAATAGTGCATTACCCAGGAACATATACAATGAACATTTCTTGAAGCATTAGTTACTAATAAATAATTGAGTCACCACATTAATTGTCATTATAAGATCTTGCATTCTTCTGCCGCTGAAATGAATTCTTTCAGTGTGTCCATTTAAATAAGATATATCTAAACAACATTTTGCCAATGTTTGTATGTCAGTTGATTCATTTTACTTCTGGCTTTTTATGGATGCAAATCCAGAACTTTTTTTGGCCAACTTGAACACATTTACTGAGCATGTTGGCCGTGTACAAAAACACTCCTATTACTGGCCAGTTTTCCGTATTACTGGCCGTGCGGGAGAGTTACTGGTGCTTGACGGTAGATGAGTGATAGAGAGACAGAAACAGAGCAACAAGGAAGAGATTTTGTGCTGGATTCCAGTCTAATATTTAATTTCCATGACAAGTACTGTAACGTAGCATGGGGCCCTTTCTCTTGTAATGCTCGTATCATCTATTTCCATGCAATAGTGCTCTAAAGGACTTAGTAATCCAAAGAACGCTCTACAGCCCACAATCTATTTCACTAAAGTCAAAGATGATCTTCAATGTGTAAATTAGGACTGTTGAATCCTCCTCTGTAGATGAAAGCTGCACGTCTCACTGCCTGTATCTCTTGTTCCCATTCCAGTACTGGATCAATGACCCCAAAGTGATGGTGATCGTGCAGCTTCATCGCTAGCTTTGGACATGGTTTTCCTTTTGCATCTACTACTGAAGACCTCCCAAATCCTGATCATTAGTGACTGCTTCTGTTTGTAAGGTCTCGATATACAAACGCAGTACAAAGAGAGGCAAAGCAAAGATCAGGCAGACTGGTCTCAGGCAGGCAGGATAACGGTTAAACAGCCGGGGTCACGGCATAGGGCGCCGGAGGATACGTTTTAAACACCGTGGTCACGGCATAGGCGGCAGGCACCGCGGCAGGCAGGATAACGGTTAAACAGGCCGGGGTCACGGCAAGTAAAGGCAGGCAGGATCACTACATAGGTCAGGCCGGCAGGCACAGGCGGCAGGCAAGGCGGCAGGCACAGGCGGCAAGGCACAGGCGCGGCACCGGCGGCAGGCACCGACGGCAGGCACAGGCGGCACGCACAGGCGGCAGGCACAGGCGGCAGACACAGGTGGCAGGCACCGACGGCAGGCACAGGCAAGCGCCTATGGGTGGAGGATTCGAAATCCGCCGCTGCTTGTCACATTCTACCTAGAAACAACAATTTTTTTTAATGATGTTGTCACAAAATTATACGGTCACACCAGATCCCACCGCCATTCTCATTAGCCCACAGCACGGGCTAATTAACGCATCTTACATTTTATCTACCCAAAAACAGAAAGAAAAAATCTAATTGCTATGTTCAAGAAAAACCTTTATTTTCCCTACTGTATGTCTTATGTCCTGTTCTACTGTTAATTCAATATAGTAACCCATATATGCGACTGTGTAAACAATTCAGGAGTTTTTTCATTGAGGCGTTTGAACACAACTCCACAACTTTAGCACATAGGTTGACACAATGCTTAAATGGTGTGAGCTTTAGGGAACTCCCACAGATTAAACATTCCATAGTAAAACATTACATTTAATAAAAAGTACCCGAGCTCTCTGTGCTGCTGTGCTGTTCTCTCTGTCACGTTATGTATCACATCTTTTTTTAATGAGAATACTTTTGTGCACATAAATAAATATGACATTTAATTGATAACTGTCTCGGAGACCAACCCCAGAATGAGAGAGTGAAATAAACGCTAGTTTTATTCTGTCCGGAGCACACAGGAGAAACACAATACAAGGACAATGCAATAACTCACCACAGACTCGTGGTACGGGATTATATAGCCCTCTCGATGGTTTATCTTGGTCATGATGCACTCAGCTTTATCATAGCCTGACAGTGTGAGTGTATAATATTATAAATATATATATATATATATATATATATATATATATATACTATAACAGACTTGAATGAAGAAGTCTTCCAGCTGCAGGGTGTTATATGTGTAGCCATGCTGGTCTTGGCTACTTACCCTGCCCTCCTAACATGTAAGATCCTGGTACAGTGCAGGCGTGTTAGGCTCACCCTGGGTTTTCCCCAGCAGTGAGCAGCTTCCTTGAGTGACGGGGGAGACGGAACAAGACCTGTGGTTCTGCCCAATCCTTGGCTCAGACCTTGAAACCTGCTCCCAGGGTACTTAAGGGGCTGCACTTCCTAAATGTAGCCAGTTATCTCTCCTCTCCCCTGAGAGAGACTGTCTCACAGAAAAGGTGTTAAGGGCTCTGTTAACCTTCTATCCCCTCCCTTAGGGGAGTTGGAGTGAGTACCATCCCGCCTGCTCCATCTGGAGTAGGGGAAGAGCTAAGACCGATCTCTGTTGCTCATGCCTGGGGGTTGAGTCCAGGACCATCCTAAGGCTGGAGACCACGTGATATGTTTGCAGTTGCTGACTTTGTTGATCTTTGCTGAAGAATAAACTCCCTTTACCAATAATACCCGCTGAGTTTTTTGACAGTCTATCACGGGGGAGTACCTGAGAGTTCTTCCGCAGGGACTGCCACCAGCCCTCCTGGAGGCCGGCCGGCAGAATGGAGGTGCTGTAACCAAGAGTGAGGGGGAACCAGCTATCACCCCTAAAGCCTGTCCTGTCTTTCTCCAATAACTTGGCGGAATCTCAACCTTCTGTGAGCAACAGGTACTCAGCACCACTAACACACCTGGTTACAGGGGAATCTCCCAGGGGTGGGGAAACCCCGTTACATTGGAATATCACCTCTTTCTAAACTAAATATCATCCATAATCTTCAGTAACATGCTACTAGAACATTGAACTGCAATCATCACTCCTATCATATCAACTTTCTTTCTCCTTGGTTTACGGTACAGTTATGTTAGAGACCGGCTGCTCTCTTCCAATAACACAGAAGGTGTGGTTATCCCCAAGTGGAAACCGTGCACCGTCACCGATCACGTTCTCTCCTCCAGGTCTGTGTGACTGTGAACATGGAGTTACGTCAACGTGATTTTTGTTGGGAATATATACATATGAGGTTCTCCTACCCTGAAGTGAAACACTGTTTCAAAAACGTTAAGCACGTATTCTTTACATGTGTACTATGTACTAAACGGCATATGCTTCTATTAGATTTATTTTTGTATCCCTCAGGTCACATTAAACAACTGTAATGTGTTCCAATATTACTGTACTTGGATACCACCGAGACATGTTACCAATGGACATGGTATATTCTGTTGTTTGCTGTAAATGTTCAGAGCATTCGATGACAGATAGTTGGCAACTTCCTACAACCAAAAGAAAACGAAAATGCGCACAGATCCCAGAGCGCTGAAATGTGTTGGTGTTTGTCATTTTTTACTTTCGTGGTGGAATAGTTGTTGCCTGCATGCCAGGCAGGCTAAGGTTGCTGTTAAAAACCTATTTATTAATGTGAATGTTCCACATTGATAGATGATGTGTTAGTAATTATCTGCATTGCTCTTGAGGCTGTGGAGAAACTCAATGACTTATTATTGGCTACAATTGTGACATAAATGCAGGTAGGAAAAAATATAATTGTAATTTCTTTGTTCAGATCCTCTTTCTAATAATACCCAAAGCAATACAATTATTCCAAATAAAAGTAACTTTTATTTTCCTTCACTTGATTGCTGAACTGGTTAACTGTGTCCTCACTTATTGAAACCAATGTCTCCTCAGCCACAATGTGTTTCTAGAGTTTCTTCTGTGGGATTTTGTGTTTATAGAACTTTACAAAATATCAGCAACTGCCATCGCTGACTTTGCAAAATTCCTTGGCTTTCTTGTGCAAGACTGGGCAACCGACAATACTTATAATGACAAATACCAGCAAGAATGATTGTAGTCAGCCAGGAGCACAGACTTTACATAAGATGGATTACAATATGCCAAACATCAGTTAAACGTACACATGCCTCACTAACTAATTGTACTTGTCTTGTTTTGGGGTGTAATGTAAACATGGAAGAAATTAAATCTTTTAAATAACTCTTGATGCTAATAAATATTATAGCCCCTTATATAAAAACAGTTAAGCAACTAACTATTTATGGCTGATCAGTCTGGCTCTACTACTACTGTTACATGTGCTGGTTAATAGTCAAAGAAAAACATACAGTGTGTAGTCAAGTGTGTTTTCATGGAAAAAGCAACTTTCAAATCTTGGTTTAATGCTAAAGAACACTTTTGTCCCTTTACGGTATCCGCGTGACTGTGTGGCACTGTTTTATAACACATTCATTCTATCTTTTAATCAAAAGTTTCTGTACTTTAATATCTGGAGGAATTCATGTTATGTTTATCCAACCCATAATTTAACTGCTACGGGTTGTGTATTGGCACCCATAAATTCTATAAAAGATATCTGTAGGGTCACACTCTCTGCTTTTATTCTGTTTTTTTCTGATTCTGTTTAACGGTGAACATTTCTTCTGCAGTAAAACCATGTAAGTCTGTATCAATTTCAGGACTACACCTAGATTTATCCTGCATTTTTAACCTGTCGGTTCGGGATACGTTCACATGCTTATAAATGGTCTTCCCTTGCTAGACACAGATTTTTAGACTGCTATAGTTTGAATGAAGCTGATATCCCCCCAGCAAAGAAAACTTCCAGCATTTCGGATAGGAACCCTGAAAACACATGGTGTTTGATGATCGAGTCATTTGGATGAAAAGTGGCATCTTGCGTGCCGTTTCTGTCAAGGCATTACGCTTGCTCCAAGTTTTGTCTGTGATGTGGCCAGTTTGAGATTTAGGGAATTAAATTGTCAATAGACTATTTGAGGTCCAATAGAGGCGTTTAGAGAGAGTCATGATGCACAGATTAACAAATGAATGTTTTCACTTTGCACCGCTATGGCATCATAGTTTGATATTGTTTTGGTTTCAAAAAAACCACCAAGTTTAAAGTGGTGTAATCATTCCTAGTTTTACCGGTTACAGCGTTCCATGTAGGAAGCAAGCAGGAAATGCTACATGTCTTCAGCAACCACTATTCACCCTGTCCTTACATTGAGCATCCCCCCCAGTAGGCTCTGAGGCCCGCGGACTGGTCCTTCACTGTGTTCTTTTTGTTTGGAATGATTATGGTTCCTATTCACAACATGACTATAAGGCAGAGGTCTGATCCGACCTCTACATCTTTATCCCTAGGAAAATCCCTTTCGTGTGTTACGGACCAGGGAACGTCTATATTTTTAATCCTTAATCGCGTTGATGAGCATGGCAATTAAACTTTATGAGTCAAAATTCATACCACGGAATAACAACGGACAAAACAAAATTTGGAACGTCCATCATTTGTGGCTTTTTTGTCATCAAAGTGGTTCCTAGGTATTGTCAAACTTCAGTTAAATACGGTAATGTCTGGCCAATTTTAATTGTCCACAGCTATCATGTGTGATATTAGTACGCCAATAAATAACACCAAGCCAAAGATTCCCATTCTACTAACATTGACAAAATATATATATATATACATAGTAGTTAAATATTTACATAACGTTTGTCTTCTCATAGTAAGGTCATTTTAGTTCAACTCTTTAAGCCCAAAGTGTTATCAGCCTGTCAGCCACGTCACAGAGCATCGCCTCACCAGACGTCTAAGCCACTATGCACGGCACGGCATGACCACTATGCACCACTCTGCACGGCATGACCTAACTTGCATCTCTGCAGGCCACGTCATGGCATGCACTCTGCAGCCACGTCCGGCTAACACTCTGCGCCACGTCACGGCATAACCACTCTGCAGACAGCCACCACTGCAATACTCACTCTGCATGCAGTCCGCACCTTGCAGCCACGTCACGGCATGACCCACTCTGCAGCCCAACGTCATGGTATAACACTCTGCAGGCCCTAACACTACCTTGTAAAATTCTTATTGTGCCAGCCCTCTGGTCCCCCTTGCATGCCCTTAACTGAGATGGCGCCGCATCTATCTACTGTAGCCTCCAGCCTAGCGCTAGCGAAGCCTAGGCTGCGGCCAGACAACGGTCCCCACGACAGCCGGCTGGCCTTTTAGGAGCTTGCGCATGCGCACGCGCAATAGCTTGGCCCTTACAGACTAAGCTCCACGCCAGAGTGATACAATGTAACAGCACCTCAGCGGCTGTGAGTCCATGTAAGCCAGCCAACCAATAGGGCTCCTAAGTTCCCTTCAGTACACGAGTATATTGGTGCGTGCTTGAGTGAGAGCCAAGCCAGTCGAAGCTGGGACATAGTAAGTGAGGTTGTGGGTGCAGGGTTCAATGGCCCTGCACTAGCCTGAGGACCCCCTTATAGGAACCCAGCCTAGGGCCCCGACCCCCCATACCTTTGGGTGTACAGGGACAGGCCCACATAGATATGGACAGTGCCCCTGTAGTTGCAAAGTGTCAGGACAACAGCAACAACGCCGCGCAGTATCTGCGGCCTGTGGTCTGGGATCAGACACACCGAATTACGACTCTCTTCATGTGGGGACACTTCCCGGGAGTCCCCCCACGTAGAGGCGACGCATCGCGGACGAAGTCCTGGGTCAGCGTATCCCTGTTACCGTTCAGCAGTACTGGGCAGGTACTATAACAAGTGAACCAACTATACTTTACACACTGTGGGGGCAGCGCGGTCCACACTTATCAGGGTGGGTTGGCTACTGTGGACCACCAGGTTGGTAGTGCCCGGGGCCACTTAGTATTTGGGGACACTTCACAACCGTTGGTGTGGGGCTAGGTGGTTGCCAGTAGTACAGTGTGTGGTGTCTGGCCGTGCTAGCTAGTTAGTGAACATAACTGGTGTATTATTGATTAATGGTTCCTGTGAAGGTGGTTTCCGCGATGTCCAGGATCCTCACAGGTGTAGGCGCTGTCAACCGAGATGGATCAGGTACATTCCAGTCTTCCCAGCATCGTATGCTCAGGCATCTTATGAGCTGGCAGGGTAAAGCACCACAACACACACTCAGTAACTCGCCGCCATCTCCCATAGGTGTGGGAAACACAGTACTTATTTTACTCTTTAAAACGAGGGGGAGAAATGCCTGCAATAGACAGTCTTCCACCGGTGCTGAAAACCTGCTACTTTTAAGAGGGGGGAAGAACTTAAACAACCAGGACAGATAATTCAACCCCGTTTTCCACGAGAGTCGGTACTCCGGCACGCGCGTTGTCAGAACAGGCGGCTGTTTGTCTGTCCCAGCGATCACGCGCTGTATCGCTTAGTGCCAGCTTAGTGCCACCTTACTACCAGCTTAGTGCCAGCTTTTTTCCAGCTTACCAGCTGTTTATGTCTTTGGAGCTCGATAAAGACCGGGAGGTCTGAAACTACGCTCATTACTTCTGTTTGTTAGTCCTTTTATGTAACTGATGCAATAAATGATTCTACATTTATACTACCGAAGTGAGTGCTGCACATTTATACTACCGAAGTGAGTGCTGCACATTTATACTACCGAAGTGAGTGCTGCACATTTATACTACCGAAGTGAGTGCTGCACATTTATGCTACCGAAGTGAGTGCTGCACATTTATACTACCGAAGTGATTGCTGCACATTTAACTACCGAGTGAGTGCTGCACATTTATACTACCGAAGTGAGTGCTGCACATTTATACTACCGAAGTGAGTGCTGCACATTTATACTACCGAAGTGAGTGCTGCACATTTATACTACCGAAGTGAGTGCTGCACATTTATACTACCGAAGTGAGTGCTGCACATTTATACTACCGAAGTGATGCTGCACATTTATCTACCGAAGTGATTGCTGCACATTTATGCTACCGAAGTGGTGGCTGCACATTTCTACCGAAGTGAGTGCTGCACATTTATCCTCACCGAAAGTGAGTGCTGCACATTTATACTACCGAAGTGAGTGCTGCACATTTACTACCGAAGTGAGTGCTGCACTTTATCACTCGAAGTGAGTGCTGCACATTTATACTACCGAAGTGAGTGCTGCACATTTATACTACTGAAGTGAGTGCTGCACATTTATACTACCTTCTCGCCACCTAGTACCACACGTGTGCTGCTTGGGCCAATAGGAGCTCGCCATGATGTTAAATCCACTCGCCCGGGGCGTGCAAATGTATAGGTTTGTTGAACACTGTATATATCCATATATATATATATATATATAATCAAAAAATAAGTAGATGATACCGTTCTGTGGCTAACGAAATGCTTTTATTTGTGCGAGCTTTCGAGATACACTGATCTCTTCTTCCGGCAATGTTACAATGAATGAAGCAAAAGGTAAACTTAAAAACAGTGTCTCTTGGAATGTTATCTGTGCTGTTCCTTCCCCCGGTGTGGATGTGTTTTATGGCCAGGTAAGTGAAGAGGAAGGGGAGATGTTGGAGCACTGCAGTAAAGAATACCAGGCTGGCGGTAGCATGCAACAAAAAAACTTTAATGCGGCATAAAAGCCCTGATTAAAATGACAGAACAATTCTCTGACGCGTTTCGTCTGAGCGACTTTTTCAAAGAGTGCTATACTGCAGCCATAGATGTACCTTAAATACCCATATGCTCCCGCGCGCGAGTGTAATTACACGCCCACTGTAATGTGATCTTAACCAATTAGTGACTATGCAAATTTGGAGGGAGCGGCTCACAGGGCCTAATACAGAAGGGTTTAACCCCTCTATTGCCGAATGCAGCAAGTGATATAATATCTCAATAGATATCAGGTAAATGGGTATTAGTACCAGGAACCATCTTCTGGCTGTCAAAGCAAACTGGTATATGGAAGACAGTACATTACAATACAAACCAACAGACTTTACAAAAAATAAACAAATATGTGATAAACATAGATTACATAAGTGATACATAGAGTCATTACACCAAACAAACATAAATAACTACCTTATCATATTAAATTAAATAGACCTCTAAACATCTATTTTTAAAAAATTAATTAAATATATTCATATCACCTAGTGCAAATAATTTAAAAAACATGTAAAAAGCATGTTACAAATCAAATGTCAATTAAAACAGGAGAAGCTTATTTAGGGACATTGAAATAGAATCATATAGCATGATTCTGGCAGCAGATACAGTATAGGTACTACAATTCTAAGGTACCCGTAAGAATAATTTTATATTAAATATAGGGATGATGCTGACCACAATGGTTTAGAATATTACATTATAGAAATATTTTGAGTATTTTAAGTATTGAAAATATTTAATACCATACAGTTTTTCACCTGATAATGCCAAAATATAACCCAAATAATTGCGGCTTTTATACAAGGATAGTAATAAACAATAAACAGAATAGACACAGCAGGATAGTAATAAACAATAAACAGAATAGACACAGCAGGATCAGTGCTTTCATCCAATTAGCAAACATCTAACTAAAGGGTATATGATATACAGTTTACAAAAAATGGGACAGCTCCCAATCCACATTCAGACCTTGTGGATGGAGGCTGTCCATGCAAAAGATCCATGACATTTCTTTTTGATTTAATATTTTAAGTCTATTACCACCTCTTGTCGGGTTGGGAACATGTTCCAAACCCAAAAAGGAAAAGCCTTTTAGGCCCCCATATGGGCAAGAGGAGAAATGTCGAGGGACCAGGTGCAACAAGTCCTTTTTCTTTATTAGCCGTACATGTTCCTGTATTCTGATTTTTAAGGTTCTAACTGTACGGCCAATATATGTCTTGTTGCACCCGCATCTAATCATGTACACAATATGACTACTATTGCAGTTAATAAAGCATTGTATTGTTTTTTGAACCTTAGGTTTAAGGCAATCAATAACTTTAGTAGGTCTGGCATATTGGCACATATTACACCGTCCACATTTGAAAAAGCCCTTAGGGATATTCCTGATTTTATCTGTACTTTGTGTTGTAAAAAGGCTTGGTGACAGGTACGATGATAGGGGTTTGGCTCTGCGGAAGACGAATTTGGGCTTTTCACTTGTAATATTATGTAAATCCCCGTCCAATTTCAGTGTGTTCCAGTGTTTAACTATGATGGAACGAATGTCATTTGATTGACTACTCTGTCTTGTGATAAACAGAGGCACGGATTGAGGGCTATTACCCCTATTCTTCTTAACCTTTGTTAAAAGAAGCTCTTCCCTTGACATTGCCTTGACCAGTGTGCAAGTTTCCACTAGATCCTTTTCTGGGTAACCCCTATTTTTAAATCTAGTAATCAGCATGTTTGCCTGCTTGTCAAAATTATCCTCCGTGGAACACAGTCTTCTGAGGCGCATAAATTGCCCCTTGGGTATTCCTTTTTTGAGGGGCCAGGAATGGTTACTATTCGCCATCAGATAGGTGTTTCTCGAGTTGGGCTTTCTGTAAAAATATCCAAAAAGTGTATGTGATTACTACTGTGCTCATACGTGAAGTGTAGGTTATAGTTATTAGAATTTAACGACTGGATAAACAAATCCAGAGTGTGTGTGTCACCTTCCCAAATGAAAATTAGGTCATCAATATACCGACGAAAAAAGCGAATGTGCTGCCTAAACAAATTTAAATCACTATAAATAAAAAGTGATTCCCAAAATCCCATGAAAAGATTTGCATAAGATGGTGCAAAAGACGTACCCATTGCAGTGCCCGTGAGTTGCAAATAAAATTGTGAATCATAGCTAAAGTAATTGTGCGTGAGGAGAAAGGTGATAGATTCAATCAAAAATACACAAAGTGCAGGGGAGAGATCAGATCTATTCAAAAAGTGTTGTGCAGCCTCTATGCCCTGTCTGTGATCTATAATGGAGTACAGTGATTGTACATCCATTGTGACCCAGATACAGTTAGTATTCCATTTTGTTGTTTTTAAATCTTCAATTAAATGTCTGGAGTCTTTTATGTAGGAAGGCAAACTGAGCACTAGAGGCTGCAAAAAGAAATCAACATAACGTGATAATGCATCTCCCAAAGATCCAATTCCCGACACAATAGGCCTACCTGGACGCTGCGTCAGGGTTTTATGGATCTTTGGGAGATGATAAAAAATAGGTATAATTGGATCTGGTGTGTACAGAAAGCCCAGCTCCTTTGGGTCTAAAATATAGAGGACTTCACCCAGTTCTTCACCCAGTTCAGTTTTATGGCTAGAGGTGTCAAAAGGTTACTGAAAGCAAGTGAAGAAAGAGTGTGTATGTGTATCAGTGTGAATAAAAATTAATGGAGAGCCCACAGTATATACAGTGCTTTACATCACTGTATATACTGGGCTCTCCATTCATTTTTATTCACACTGATACACATACATACTCTTTCTTCACTTGCTTTCAGTAACCCTTTGACACCTCTAGCCATAAAACACATCCACAGGGGGGGGGGGGGGGGGGGGGGGGGGTAAGGACAGCACAGATAACTCCAAGGAACACTGTTTTTTAAACGTGATAACCTTTTGCTTCATTCATTGTAACATCGCCGGAAGAAGAGATCAGTGTATCTCGAAAGCTCGCACAAATAAAAGCATTTCGTTAGCCACAGAACGGTATCATCTATTTATTTTTTGATTATTGAAGCTCAGCTAACACGGTACTGATACCTCTACATGAATATATATATATCACTTGCGTCATTGTTTGTTATTAGGAAAATTGTATTTTTTTCCTTATTAATACCTTTGGAACATATATCCTACCCTTGGATGACCTGCAGAGGGGCCTATATCTATGAGGATCTATACAAATACTAGTTCTCTGGGAATATTGGTATCCTGGGACATACTGAGTCTTACCTCAATACCTCCTATGTACTCTGAGTGCAATTGAATAGGGATCCAGGGTGAATGTTCCGATTCACACAACGGCTGCTAATTTGTTGTATTAAATATCCCTTTGCACCTCTGTACATTTCGTGATAATACTTCACTTTCCTTTTTCTCTTTTGGAATAGGGTTGAGCGGTTGGTCAACTGTAGTGGTTTCCTCAAGGTGTACTGCCCTGGCTGGTTCTGTCCATGGATCACCTCCTATGATCTTAATCACTACCAGAACTTTCTAACTAGGGACTTAGCGTGTATAGCCTGGGACCTAAATCCATCCTGTTACCAGTAGCTGCAGGATAGGCAATGGAAAACGTACTAACATGATAAATTAGTGACCAGTGTACTGTAGAAGGTAACACATACAGTATGTAAATAGTTGGACTGGAATAGAACCCAGAAGCTGTTATATTCAAGGCCCCAAGCACAATGCTGCCTTCGCTCAGTGAGACGACAGTATCTCGCAGTTTCTCTTGTTTATGCTGCAGACATTTTTTATTTATTCAAGAAAGTATAATATAATTATATAGAATGTGAAACGAATCTGCAATTTGCTATCGCCCTTCTTTATGTTGACAATGAGTCTGGAATGTATGTAACATCGTGTCTTTAATAACATATGTTTTACTGCAATCTATTGCTTAATCAAAGAAGTTTATCCAGTCTAGACTTCGGATGTGGGGATTGGACGCAGAGAATACTATCTGTGTCTCTGTGCACGTCCTTGGAATGTAAACATGGCATACACAACGGGATACGCAGGAACATTTGGGTTTGCAGTACGGTTCCTACTGTAAGATGGCCTTAATGAAGGGTTGTTACATATTCTGTTTAAGATGTTTGTGGTTTATAGCACGGGTTATTCTGGTATTATTCTATAAATACTAACAGAAACGTATGAATCTGCAGGTATATTTTGTTTGACCAGTTTGTGAGAGAAAATGACAATGTTCTCAATTGATGTGATCGAAACTTTAGTCAGGAAATAAAAAATACAGTAGTTTACCGTATGTTTTGGGTTCTATGAGTCCCATAGACAACACCAGCATTTGTCGTACAAATATATGGGTTTAAAAAAAAAAAAAAAAAACACAAGACAAAATAAGTGTTTGAAATGAAAAAGTATTTAACTCAACAATTAGTACCGATAGGTGCTATTATAGACATATGTACCATAGGAGTCAATGTAAGAGTATGTGAGATTGAATGGATTTGCAGTGACCAAAGTGTGCAGGTATAAGGAGGTTCCAAATATTATTACCATCTGTATATCCCATTATGTTTTGAAATAGTTTCATCATAAAATATCACTGTAGCAAAGAAATATTGCATAGTTACCATAACTGGTAACAAAGTCCTATACTAATGTATGTTTTATTGATCAATCCAAAATGTGTTATAAGAAACAATAGCTTATTATCACAGACTTAATGAAACTTTAGTTAATAGGACCTTTACAATATTTAAGGTGCATCATAAATGGTGCTTGGAAGAGAAAAGGGAACCTATGGAAGAGATATGATGGTTGGGAAAGAGAGAAGGGGTCTGGGATGTAGGGATCAGGGTTTATGGGGGTAGAAAGTCAATATGTATTTATAATATTTCACTGAAAGTCGTGTTGGGTAACACCGAATACAACTAAATGAGCAATAAAATCTTCCACCAGGGAAGACATCCTGCTGTATGCTGCAGTACATTGCCAGCTCTGTATGTAATTGTTAAATGATTAACCAGAAATGTCCCCATCTGCAGTTTGTCTCCATCAAGGTTTTTCCTTGAACCATCACATTTAAAGCATATGTTACTATGCATGAGATAGAAAAGACTTACAATTATAATTGGGTTGCAACACTCAGATACATTGTGACAGTGCCAGATTACAGAATATTAACAAACATTATTGCAAAAATCCTGGGTGAACCATCTGTTTAGAACAAGTATATTTTATACATCTTTAACATCTTCTGCATCCTCTCCTGAAGCATTTTAGCAATGTACGTATTAGCTCTATTTTCCTGAGCATGTTTTCTATGATACCTAATTCCCCTATTCTGTACTTATTTTTACTCTTTCATATAATAAGACTTTTTATTTTTTTAGATTATAAGAACTATTTTAATAACATAGTATTTTGCTCTGATCACTCATTAAACCATTTTGCCACACGGCATGGCCATTTTAGAGTAAAACGTTACCTGATGTATCAGTTGCAGCTGGCTACACAGACTGTCATATGTATATTATTTCAAGAACCAAAACAGAAAGGGATGGGCCAATATGGCATCAAATCCTTTATATAGAAAGTTCATAAACAAATGAAAAGAATGCGCACACAACGTGAAACAAGGTAATAGTCTCCTTGACAAAGCGCCATAGTGGGCGTGAAACATGTGGGAGGAGGAGATTTGTCATTTTATGTAGTTTTCATTAAAGACTTTTTTAACCTTCAAATCTGGTGAGTTCCCCAACTTCTTTTCATAGCAAGCGGTAGTCCACTCGATCATTTTTTGTTTTTGTGCCTGTATTTAGAGACCTGAGTCTCTCATGGCCTCCGTGGGTGATGAGATGTATTCTCCTCCTGTGATGTCTCTGGCGCTTGGGAGACGTACCGCTGGAGCCTGTGTAGTCCACAACGGATGGAGACATTCTCCAGAAAAGATGGGCGACTCCATTGGTGGACAGAGGCCATCCCTCTACTTCGTAGAGTCTCCAGGACTGGCGTCCTTGTTGCTGCGGTAACTTATGGAAGTGACGTAGTAGTCCCGGAAGTGCGTCTTCCCTGTGCGCGCTGCGAGTAATAGGGACTGGGGCAGTATGCTGAGGCAGGGTAGCCGGCTTCAAACTAATCACAAGTGGGTCAATAGTGTGCTTGCTGAGTCAATCCAGTAGACACCACGGAGTAGAGGGACAAGCTCTGTCCACCAACGGAGGTCACCCATCGTTTCTGGAGAACGTCTCCATCCATTGTGGACTACACAATGTGAGCGTGTTCTTTTCATTTGTTTATGAACTTTCGATATAAAGGATTATATGCTATGTCTGAGCCCCCCTTTCTGTTCTTGTTCTTGAGGTTATCCGTTTCAAGAGGATTGGTCATCCTGACGTCTGGGGCAGCACACTTAGGCCTTCTCTCTACCATTGTGGACCGGTAAATGAACAATTACTAACTATCCACTGTACTTGTTCCCACATATTGCACTGACCTTGTTTTGATACAATCAGTGTAATCAGTTTTCAATCCTTTGTATCATTGTTTCTATGTGTACTTGCTGTAGTTTTGCATTTAAGGGTTACCTTCTATCAGTGTTTGTTTTATTATTTCTTTTAATTACATTTCCTAATTTGTCTATTAATTGTATTTCCAAATTATATTCCCACACTCTTCCTGAGAGGGATTTGTACACTTCCACCATTGGGGTTCCCGCACCTAGCGCACCCCACCGTCCCCCAGTTTTTTCTCTCTGATATGTATATTATAACTTATTTTCATACTCTGCTAACACTGGTGAAATTACCGGTATTATTGTAAAGCTCTTAACAAGTTCATCAGTTATTTATTTTTGTAAGTGAAAATTAAGTGCAGTATAGCGCTCGCGTGACAACCTAAATAAACAAAAACGTGACAATGATAAATAAATGTGACAATGATAAATGAACCTGTGTATTTGAGTCCCAAAAAGAGTCCTTTGAGCTGCCCAAAAAGTTGCTCTGGTTATCTCACCACCAGAAATGGATATGAGAGTGATAAACCTCTCGTGGCGCTGAGGCAAGGAACGGCCTGTGAGATTCAACTGGACTGTAGATAATGTCCTGTTCCTTAAATGAATACCTCAAGAGAGGGGAGACAAAACATAGAGAAACACTGCAATAGTGCATTACCCAAGGAACATATACAATGAGCATTTCTTGAAGCATTAGTTACTAAATAAATAATTGAGTCACCACATTAATTGTCATTATAAGATCTTGCATTCTTCTGCCGCTGAAATTGAATTCTTTACAGTGTGTACATTTAAATAAGATATATCTAAACAACATTTTGGCAATGTTTGTATGTCAGTTGATTCATTTTACTTCTGGGCTTTTTAGTGGATGGCAAATCCAGAACTTTTTTTGGCCAACTTGAACACATTTACTGAGCATGTTGGCCGTGTACAGTAAAACACTCCTATTACTGGCCAGTTTTCCGTATTACTGGCCGTGCGGGAGAGTTACTGGTGCTTGACGGAAGAGTGAGTGATAGAGAGACAGAAACAGAGCAACAAGGAAGAGATTTTGTGCTGGATTCCAGTCTATATTTAATCATTTCCATGACAAGTACTGTAACGTAGCATGGGGCCATTTCTCTTGTAATGCTTCGTATCATCTTATTTCCATGCAATAGTGCTCTAAAGGACATTAGTAATCCAAAGACGCTTAACTCAGCACAATCTATTTCACTAAAGTCAAAGATGATCTTCAATGTGTAAATTAGGACTGTTGAATTCCTCCTGTAGATGAAAGCTGCAGTCTCACATGCCTTGTATCTCTTGTTCCCATTCCAGTACTGGATCAATGACCCCAAAGTGATGGTGATCGTGCAGCTTCATCGCTAGCTTTGGACATGGTTTTCCTTTTGCATCTACTACTGAAGACTCCCAAATCCTGATCATTAGTGACTGCTTCTGTTTGTAAGGTCTCGATATACAAACGCAGTACAAAGGATGAGGCAGAAGCAAAGATCAGGCAGACTGGTCTCAGGGCAGGCAGGATAACGGTTAAACAGGCCGGGGTCACGGCATAGGCGGCAGGCAGGATAACGGTTAAACAGGCCGGGGTCACGGCATAGGCGGCAGGCACCGGCGGCAGGCAGGATAACGGTTAAACAGGCCGGGGTCACGGCAAGTAGAAGGCAGGCAGGGATCACTAGCATAGGTACAGGCGGCAGGCACAGGCGGCAGGCACAGGCGGCAGGCACAGGCGGCAGGCACAGGCGGCAGGCACAGGCGGCAGGCACCGACGGCAGGCACAGGCGGCACGCACAGGCGGCAGGCACAGGCGGCAGACACAGGTGGCAGGCACCGACGGCAGGCACAGGCAAGCGCCTATGGGTGGAGGATTCGTAAATCCGCCGCTGCTTGTGATCACATTCTACCTAGAAACACATTTTTTTTAAATGATGTTGTCACAAAATTATACGGTCACCAGATCCCACGCCATTCTCATTAGCCCAACAGCACGGGCTAATTAACGCATCTTACATTTTATCTACCCAAAAACAGAAAAGAAAAAATCTAAATTGCTATGTCAAAGAAAACCTTTATTTTCCCTACTGTATGTCTTATGTGTCCTGTTCTACTGTTAATTCAAATAATAGTAACCCATATAATGCGACTGTGTAAACAATTCAGGAGTTTTTTCATTGAGGCGTTTGAACACACGCCACAACTTTAGCACATAGAGTGACACAATGCTTAAATGGTGTGAGCTATTAGGGAACTCCCACAGATTAAACATTCCATAGTAAAACATTACATTTAATAAAAAGTACCCGAGCTCTCTGTGCTGCTGTGCTGTTCTCTCTGTCACGTTATGTATCAACATCTTTTTTAAATGAGAATACTTTTGTGCACATAAATAAATATGACATTTAATTTGATAACTGTCTCGGGAGACCAGACCCCAGAATGAGAGAGTGAAATAAACGCTAGTTTATTCTGTCCGGAGCACACAGGGAGAAACACAATACAAGGACAATGCAATAACTCACCACAGACTCGTGGTACAGGGGATTACTAGCCCTCTCGGATGGTTTATCTTGGTCATGATCACTCAGCTTTATCATAGCCTGACATGTGTGAGTGTATATATATATATAAATATATATATATATATATATATATATATATATATATACTATACAGACTTGAATGAAGAAGTCTTCCAGCTGCAGAGGTGTTATATGTGTAGCCATGTCTGGTCTTGGCTACTACCCTGCCCTGCCTAACATGTAAGTCCTGGTACAGTGCAGGCAGTGTTAGGCTCAACCTGGGTTTTCCCCAGCAGTGAGCAGCTTCCTTGAGTGACGGGGGAGACGGAACAAGACCTGTGTTCTGCCCAATCCTTGGCTCAGACCTTGAAACCTCTCCCAGGGTACTTAAGGGGCTGCACTTCCTAAATGTAGCCAGTTATCTCTCCCCTGAGAGAGACTGGTCTCACAGAAAAGGTGTATAGGGCTCTGTTACCTTCTATCCCCTCCCTTAGGGGAGTTGGAGTGAGTACCATACCTCCTGCTCCATCATGGAGTAGGGGAAGAGCTAAGACCGATCTCTGTTGCTCATGCCTGGGGGTTGAGTCCAGGGACCATCCTAAGGCTGGAGACCACGTGATAGTGTGTGCAGTTGCTGACTTTGTTGTATTCTTTGCTGAGAGAATAAAGCTCTTCCTGTTACACAATATACTCCTGCCTGAGTTTGCAGTCTATCAGGGGGAGTACCTGAGAGTTCTTCCGCAGGGACTGCCACCAGCCCTCCTGGAGCCGGCGGCAGATGGAGGTGCTGTACCAAGAGTGAGGGGGAACCAGCTATCACCCCTAAAGCCTGTCCTGTCTTCTCCAATAACATTGGCGGAATCTCAGACCTTCTGTGAGCAACAGGTACTCAGCACCACTACACACCTGGTTACAGGGGAATCTCCCAGAGGGTGGGGGAAACCCCGTTACATATGGAATATCACCTCTTTCTAAACTAAATATCATCCATAATCTTCAGTAACATGCTACTAGAACATTGAACTGCAATACATCACTCCTATCATATCAACTTTCTTTCTCCTTGGTTTACGGTACAAGTTATGTTAGAGACCGGCTGCTCTCTTCCAATAAACAGCAAGAAGGTGTGGTTATCCCCAAGTGGAAACCAGTGCACCGTCACCGATCACGTTCTCCCTTCCAGGTCTGTGTGACTGTGAACAGTGGAGTTACGTCAACGTGATTTTGTTGGGGAATATATACAGTATGAGGTTCTCCTACCCTGAAGTGAAACACTGTTTCAAACGTTAGAAGCACGTATTCTTTACATGTGTACTAATGTACTAAAACGGCATATGCTTCTATTAGATTTATTTTTGTATCCCTCAGGTCACATTACAACACTGTAATGTTGTTCAATATTTACTGTACTTTGGATAAACCGAGACAATGTTACACAATGGACATGGTATATTCTGTGTTTGCTGTAAATGTTCAGAGCATTCGATGACAGATAGTTGGCAACTTCCCTAGCAAACAAAAAGAAAACGAAAATGCGCACAGATCCGCAGAGCGCTGAAATGTGTTGGTGTTTGTCAATTTTTTACTTTCGTTGGTGGAATAAGAGTGTTGCCTGCATGCCAGGCGAGGCTAAGGTTGCTGTTAAAAACCTAATTTATTAATGTGAATTGTTCCACATTTGATAGATGATGTGTTAGTAATTATCTTGCATTGCTCTTGAGGCTGTGGAGAAACTCAGATGACTTATTATTGGCTACATTGTGACATAAAATGCAGGTAGGAAATAAAATATAATTGTAATTTCTTTGTTCAGATCCTCTTTCTAATATACCCAAAGCAAATACAATATTCCAAATAAAAGTAACTTTTATTTTCCTTCACTTGATTGATGAACTGGTTAACTGTGTCTCACTTATTGAAACCATGTCTCTCAGCCACAATGTGTTCTAGAGTTTCTTCTGTGGGATTTTGTGTTTATAGAACTTTACAAAATATACAGCAACTGCCATCGCTGACTTTGCAAAATTCCTTGGCTTTCTTGTGCAAGACTGGGCAAACAGACAAAATACTATAATGACAAACAGTACGCAGCAAAGAAGTGATTGAGTACCAGCCAGAGAGACAACAGACGTTTACCATAAGATGATTACAAATGACCAAACAGTCAGTAAACGTACACTATGCCTCACTAACTAATTGTACTTGTCTTGGTTTTGGGGTGTAAGTAAACATGGAAGAAATATAAATCTTTTAATAAGCATTGGATGCTAATGAAGATATTATAGCCCTTATATAAAAAACAGTTAAGCAATAACTATTTATGGCTGATCAGGTCTGGCTCTACTACTACTGTACATGCTGGTTAATAGTCAAAGAAAACAGTACAGTGTGTAGTCAAGTGTGTTTCATGGAAAGAAAGCAACTTTCAAATATGTGTTAAATGCTAAAGAGAAACTTTTGTCCCTTTACTGGTATCCGCGTGACTTGTGGGCACATGTTGTATAACACATTCATTCTATATTTAATAAAAGTTCTGTACTTTAATATCTGGAGGAATTCATGTTATGTTATCCAACCATAATTTAACTGCATACAGGGTGTGTATTGCAACCATAAATTCTATAAGAGAGATCTGTAGGGTCACAGCTCTCTTGCTTTATTATGTTTTTTTCTGATTCTGTTAACGGTGAACATATCATTATTGCAGTAAAACCACTGTAAAGTCCTGTATTCAATTTCAGGACTACACCTAGAATCTTAATAACTGCATTTTAATAACCTGTCGGTGTTCGGGATACTGTTCAACATGCTATAAAGTGGTCTTCCCCTTGCTAGACAAGATTTTAGACTTATGAGTTTGAATGAAGCTGATATCCCCTCCAGCAAAGAAAACTTCACAGCATTTCGGATAGGAACCACTGAAAAACCACATGGTGGTGATGTATCGAGGTCAATTTGGAGAAAAGGTGCATCTTGCGTGCGTTTCTGTCAATGCATTACGGGCTTTGCTCCAAGTTTTGTCTATGTGATGTGTGCCAGTTTGAGATTTAGGGAATTAAATTGTCAATAGACTATTTGAGTCAATAGGAGGCGTTAGAGAGGAGTACAATGATGCACAGATTAAAATGAGATGTATCACATTTTGCACCTCTATGCATCGATATTTTATATTGTATTTGTGTTCAAAAAAATCCACCAAGTTTAAAGTGGTGTAACATGTCCTAGTTACCGGTTAGCAGCGTTCCATGTAGGAAGCAAGCAGGAAATGCTACAATGCGTCAGAGCCAACTACTATTCACACTGTCTTTACATTGAGCATCCCCCCCAGTATGGATCTGAGGCCCGCGGACTGGCCCTTCACTGTGTCTTTGTTTTGGAAATGATTATGGTTCCTATTCAACAACATGACTATAAGCAGAGAGTCTGATCCGACCTCTACATTTATCCTCTAGGAAAATCCCTTCGTGTGTTTACGGACCAGGGAAACGCTATATTTTATACCGCGTTGTGGGATGAGCAATTAAACTTAATATGACAAAGATTCATAACACGGAATGAAACACGGACAAAACAAAATTTGAAACGCCATCAATTTGTGGCTTTTGTCATCAAAGTGTCCTAGTATTGTCAAACTTCAGTTAAATACGGTAATGTCTGGCAATTTTAATTGTCACACTATTGTGTGATATTATACGAGCCAATAAATAACAAAAGCCAAAGATTCCCAATTCTACATACAATGTGACAAAAAATATATATATATATACATATATAGTTAAATATTTAACTGTTTGTCTTCTCATAAGTAAGGGTCATTTTAGTTAAACTCTTTAGCCAAAGTGTTATCAGCCTGCAGCCACGTCACAGCATGACCAGTCTGCAGCCACGTCACGGCATGACCACTATGCAGCCATGTCACGGCATGACCACTATGCAGCCACGTCATGGCATGACTACTCTGCAGCCACGTCATGGCATGACCACTCTGCAGCCACGTCACGGCATAACCACTCTGCAGCCACGTCACGGCATGACCACTCTGCAGCCACGTCACGGCATGACCACTCTGCAGCCACGTCACGGCATGACCACTCTGCAGCCACGTCATGGTATAACCACTCTGCAGGCCCTAACACTACCTGTGAAAATTCTTATTGTGGCCAGGCCCCTCTGGGTCCCCCTTGCTGCCCTTACCTGAGATGGGCGCCGCCATCTTACTGTAGCCGCGCATGCGCAGGGAAGCCTAGCGCAGGCGCAGACGGGTCCCGACAGCCGGCGGCCTTTTAGGAGCTTGCGCATGCGCACGCGCAATAGCATTGGCCATTACAGAATAAGGCTCCACGAGGGACTACAATGAACAGCAGCCTCAGCGGCTGTGAGTCACATGTAGCACAGCCAACCAATAGGGCTCCTAGGAGTTCCCTGCAGTAAAGAGATATATTTGGCGTGCTTGAGAGCCAAGCCAGTCGAAGCTGGGACATAGAAGGGTGAGGGTGTGTGTGCAGGGTGTCAATGGCCCCTGCACTAGGCCTGAGACCCCCTTATAGGACCCAGCTAGGCCCCGACCCTCCCATACATTTGTGGCTGCTACAGGGACAGGCCCAATAGATAGGGACAGTGCCCCTGTAGTTGCAAAGTGTCAGGGACACAGCACAACGCCGCGCAGTATCTGCGGCCTGTGGTCTGGGATCAGACCACAACCGAATTACTCTCTTCATGGTGGGACACTTCAGCGGGAGTCCACCCCACGTAGAGGCGGACGCCATCGCGGACAAAGTCGCTGGGTCAGCGGATCCCTGTTACCGTTCAGCAGTACCTGGGCAGGTACTATAACAAGTGCACCAACTATACTGTACACACTGTGGGCAGCGCGGTCACACACTTCAGGGTGGGTTGGCTACTGTGGACACCAGGTTGGTTAGTTGCCCGGGGCACCTTAGTATGTTGGGGACACTCTCACCGTGGTGTGGGCTAGGTGGTTGGACAGTAGGATACAGTGTGTGGGTATGGCCGTGCGAGGCCTGAGTTAGTGATACACTGTGTACTTATTGTATTGGGTCCTGTGAAGGGGTTATCCGACGATGTCAGGATCCCTCACAGGTGGAGGCGCTGTCACCGGATGGATCAGGTACATCCCAGGCTCCCAGCAGCGTAGGCTCAGGCATCTTATGAGCTGCAGGTAAAAGCACCACACACACACTCAGTAACCGCCACATCTCCCATAGGGTGGGGGAAACAAGCTACATTATTTACCTCTTTAACGGAGGGAGAAATGCCTCAATAGACAAGTCTTCCACCGGTGCATGAGAAAACCTGCTACTTTTAAAGAGGGGAGGAATGAACTTAAACCCAGGGAGCAATAAATAACCCGCGTTTCCACTGAGAGTCGGGACTCCGGCAACGACGTTGTCCAGAAAGGCGGCTGTTGTCTGTCACAGCGATCACGCGCTGTATGAAGTAAAATTAAAATGTAGATACTGAATACCCCTTCAACTCTCACATTATTGCGACTTGAAAATAAATAAGTTTAATATAATATCACACAGCGCAAAAAACTTTCAGGTAACAATCTGATTCACACCCAAAACTAATTATTCTCAAGAAGGCCGTGAATGTTGAACATAGGTAGATGAGGTTGAAAAAAGACATATGTCCATCGAGTTCAACCTGTGTTACATTTAGACGACAGATTCTTTATCCTATATTTGTATTTACAGTATATACAGTATATTGACCCAGAGGAAGGCAAACACAAAACCCCAGTGACATATCATCTAATGATACAGCTAAACCCCGTTATAACGCGGTGGTCTCGGGGTCCACCCCGAGACCACCGCGTTACTAACGGGGTCGCGAAAAAAATAAATGGCCGCCGCTTTAATGCAGGTTCATCCCGCGGGACAGGAGATGGGAGCGGGCATGTCCCTCCGCTCCCCGCTTCCCCCTGTCACCGCGGGACAGCCCGCGGGGCAGGAGATGGGAGCGGGGATGTCCCTCCGGTCCCCGCTTCCCCCTGTCACCGCGTGACAGGCCGCGGGGCAGGAGATGGGAGCGGGGATGTCCCTCCGCTCCCCGCTTCCCCCTGTCACCGCAGGACAGCTCGCGGGGAAGGAGATGGGAGCGGGGATGTCCCTCCGGTCCCCGCTTACCTCTGATCCCTCCACGTGCCCGGTGCTCCCGCTGCCTGCATGGAGGTGGTAGCGGGGGGGTTTCTTCTCCCCACCGCTGTCCCTGGCGCTCCCGCTGCCTTCGCGGGAGGAGGGGGGGAGCGGGTGGTGGTGCTGGTCGCGGCCTTTCCTCTGCTCCGACCCCACCCCCGTCTGTGTAGAGTGAGAGAGTGTGTGTGTGTATGTATATATGGGAGAGAAAGTGTGTGTGTGTATATGGGTGAGTGTGTGTAAGTGTCTGTGAGTGTGTGTGAGTGTGTGTGAGTGTGTGTGTGTCTGTGAGTGTGTGTAAGTGTGTGTAAGTGTGTGCAGTGTATGTGCAGTGTGCAGTGTGTGTGCAGTGTGTCAGTGTGTGCAGTGTGAGCAATGAGCAGTGTGTGTGCAGTGTGCAGTGTGCAGTGTGTGTGCAGTGTGTCAGTGTGTGCAGTGTGAGCAATGAGGAGTGTGTGTGCAGTGTACAGTGTGTGTGCAGTCTGTGAGTGTGTGTAAGTGTGTGTGAGTGTCTGTGAGTGTCTGTGAGTGTCTAAGTGTGTGTAAGTGTCTGAATGTGTGAGAGTGTGTGTGAGTGTGTGTGAGTGTCTGTGAGTGTGTGTAAGTGTGTGCAGTGTGCAGTGTGTGTGCAGTGTGTGTGCAGTGTGTCAGTGTGTGCAGTGTGAGCAATGAGCAGTGTGTCAGTGTGAGCAATGAGCAGTGTGTGTGCAGTGTGCAGTGTGCAGTGTGTGTGCAGTGTGGCAGTGTGTGCAGTGTGAGCAATGAGCAGTGTGTGTGCAGTGTGCAGTGTGTGTGCAGTGTGTGTGCAGTGTGTCAGTGTGTGCAGTGTGAGCAATGAGCAGTGTGTGTGCAGTGTGCAGTGTGTGTGCAGTGTGTCAGTGTGTGCAGTGTGAGCAATGAGCAGTGTGTGTGCAGTGTGCAGTGTGTCAGTGTGTGCAGTGTGAGCAATGAGCAGTGTGTGTGCAGTGTGAGCAAGAAGCAGGGGTGTTAGTGGCAGTGTGCAGTGGTGTGCGGTGTCGTTGTCGTGCAGTGTGTGAGCAATTGAGCAGGAGGGTGCAGGTGGGCGAGTGTGAGAATAGACAGTGTTGTGTGCAGTGAGTGTGTGCAGTGTGTGCAGTGTGCAAAAAAACTGACTCAGATTTCTCCCTGGATCAACATTCTTCCCATGTTTACTTATTTGGTATATCTCTGTATAACTTTCCTTTCAAGAAAAAAATGTTCCTTGCACTTTTTCTAATTCCATAATGTATTTTTTTGGGAGTTGTGCCCAAAACGTTACTCCTTATTCAAGGTGTGGTCTTCCTAATGCTTTATTCAGTGGCATAATGATGCGTTCTTCCCTTCCATTCATACCCCGTTTAATGTAAGATAATATCTAACATTGAGGATATTGTGAATAATTATCACTGCCACCTATAAGTCAGAGTAATTCTACAGGTCGTACGGTGTTTGTTACCAATTTATTTTCACTTTTAATATTTAGGGCCTCATGCAGTAAGCCCCGATACAAAATTTTCGGCACGAATTGCGAAAATGTTTTTTTTGGGCGATTTGCCCTCGCAGTATTCAGTAAGGGCCGAATCCTTCCGATCCCTGCTGAAGCACTGCGAAAGCAAAGCTGCCGATGAGCTGTGGCGATACAGCCTGGCTCCCGATAAGGCTCCCGATAAGCCTTTGGTGCCGATAGATGTTTGCAGCTGAGAGAGACAAGCCGCTCTCTCAGCGCAAACTTCGGCACCAAAAAAAGTATTTAAAAACAACTTTTATTTATACTGTACATGCATTTTGTAATAACTGCTGTTCAAATAGGAAAACAATTTTAAACAAGTACATGTTGGTGCCACGTTCTAACAAAATGATATTAGAAGTGTCCGTGCAATCTCTACCTCCCCGTGTCATGAGTGAAACACTTCCTGCAGGCGCACACACCCTCACTATATAACGGGGTGTTTATTTTTATTGTAGAAGTATAAGATAATCAAAGTTTGAGAATTTCTGAAAAATACAAAAAGACCTATCCCAGGGGATCTATTTTATGCATTAACATTATAAAAAAATAGAATTCTTTCCCAAAATGCAGTACTTTACTAAATGGCTCACATTTCTGTAGGTATGATCATGTCAAACCTTGTGGGGGTGCAGTGGTTTATTTCCCTCAAGGACCTTTATCACCAGCTCCTGAGATTGCCCCCCCTGCTCCTCCCCCGCAAGAGACCGCAGAACCAGTCCTCACAAACGCCCCTCCGCGGCGTGAGAAGAAGCCCCTTGTACTTCGGGATCGTGGTGAGTTGGAAATTGTAAAGATGCAGTCGGCCTGCGAGTATTTTAATGCCCTGACGCTTCCTCACGTGCGCTCGTCTTACTACGCAACGATGCATTTCATTTGGGTACCTTTGTCTGATTTTTAACAGCAAAAACATCTTTGAACAAACAAGTTTAACCCTTCAAAGGGGAAAGACTGTGCATCTCTTGGTTAGTGGGGAACTGCATGATATAAATATGGTGGACTGAACGAGGATCTCTGTGTTTGGGCTTCTTTTAAATTCTTCTTCTTCAAAGCAGATGACTCATTAAACGCCTGGCTGGTGTGCAGGGATTTCTCACAATATTGTGCACACATGCCCATGTTCTGTTGGTTAAAATATATATTTTCTCCAAACATGACGTGAATAAAATGCTGCAATAAGTGTAGGCTAGAACCACGCACATAAAACCTAAACATGCCATTTACAGACAGAAGTAAAATATTCGTTGATCCCATTCATTTAGTTGGCTCCTTTGCATTATGACAGTGCGCAATTAACAGCGCAGTAACTTCACGTGAATGGTAATTTCTGCGTGTGCTGCGGTTTCTCACCATGCTTCATATCGGCCTTTGTTCTTCAAAGAAAATAGTATTTGGTCAGACTTCAACGATAAACAGCCAAAATGCAAATGTACTCACACGTATGTATATATAGCATATGACTAAAAATATAGAAATATCCCAAGTATCGTTCATTGCAGAAGATTGGTATATCTACTCTTCTGTTTGATCTATAAAATTAGGGTAGTCTAAAAGTTAACATTAATTTGCAAAAGAAGTTTCTTTGGTACATCATTTTGAAACGACCAGGAAAATGTCAGCGTGTTCACCCCAGGTTATGCTTCCTATGCTAATCTTCTTCCTGGAGTTAATTTTATCAGAAATGAATCAATTCTAGAGTAGGTCATTTGGGGATTAGAAAAGAAGGCGAAAATACAACCCAATAGATCAGTACGCCAAGGTTCAATGAAGCTATATCATTTTCTCCAGTAAGGGAATTCTGTACCCAGTTAGGAGGAGTTTGCTTCTGCATTACCTTGAAGGTTTCAGTGAAGTTTAGGTTCTCCTGGAAAACATCTTGGTGATCTCAGTAGTCTATAAAGAATAAGGCACTTCATTTAATAATAAAAATAACGAACAGGGCTTTGGGTCAGGCGTGTGTACCCTTACAGTTTTTAACCCATAACATTTCCATGACCTTTATTCATACAATATCTGTATATACACAGTGCTTAATATACAAATGCAAATCTTTTATGTCCATAACAATGTTTTATTGTGCACTTGCTCATACTCTGTGTGCAACAAAAAAGTCACAAACAGAATTTTTTTTTTTAGTACAACCCAGAGGCCAGTAGTAAATCATACACGAACAAGTTTAATGGTGTCTCGTGAATGTGCTTTTCATTAATGCTAATATAGCATGTTTGGTCCATCGATCAGAGATTTCATATGTATTAGTGTTCCATAGTGGATGGTCTATATATGTGACCAAATTTACTTGCACTTACACCGTTGCAACATTACAAATGAATATTTCGGGCAGGAGGACGGATTCTGTTACTGTCTGATCCAATGTGGAAAATCCTACATTTCTCTCTACTCTTTCGCCCCCTTCCCAACTGACTGAGTTCTAATGCCCTAGTGTCCTGTCAGGCGGCTGGGCTAATGCTTATTGCTACCATCGAACATGGTGGCCATGGCAAAGGTGGTATCACCTGTCAGCTTCTTAGGTCTATAACTAAACCTGAAATCCCATACATAATCTGAGTTGTCTATTTTAAAATAAACATTCTTTTCATATCACCTTTTTAATAAGACATATTGGGCCATTTTTATTAAGCACTGCTACTCCTGAGAAGAGAATTTATGGCCCTTTCACTCGAATGGACAGTGTCTCCCAGAGCTGGGGGGTCTCTTATGGAGTAACACGGACAGTGTCTCCCAGAGCTGGGGGGTCTCTTATGGAGTAACACGGACAGTGTCTCCCAGAGCTGGGGGGTCTCTTATGGAGTAACACGGACCTTGTCTCCCAGAGCTGGGGGGTCTCTTAAGGAGTAACATCACTTAGTAAATATGTGGACTTTTCTTTTTCTTCTGTATCACATCAAAAATATATTTGTATTTTTTGGTTAAGTTTTTGGGAAGTGCATAAAATGGCTGCTCTGTCCTCTTAAAGGAAATCATGTTTTGGACCTTGTGACTGCATACATATTCTATAATGTCTAATGTTTTATTAAAATTACTTTGCTTTTCTGTGCTTTTCTCCCAAATATGTTTTTGATGAGTTGCCACGCTCACAGAATAATTACGTATTACGAACATTGGAAAGCGTTTGTTTGTGAAACGTGCAATAGCTTTAAACGAGTATCTTATCGTTTTTCACACCGTTTTTTTTTTTTTTTTTTTAAGATCTCTGTGGGTTATCAGAAGAAAAGGGAAGAGCAAACCCTGCCCTTCAGCCAAGTTACAGCAGTGATACCCAAGTAACTGCTTTGGAAGCAAAGCCCCATTCCTATCTGCAAGCCATTTGTACGGGACTGGAGGAAGGAGAAGCAGGGAGCCCCTATCCTGGGGACCCCCAACAGCTTTGCCCTTACGCAGCAGCTGGCGCATGTCAGTTTGGCGACAGCTGTGTGTATCTCCATGGTGACGTGTGCGATATCTGTGGCCTGCACGTTCTCCATCCTTGTGACCAGGAACAGAGGAAGACCCATGAAAAGGTAACGCGGCACATATTGATGTTGGGAACGTTGCTGCAGTTGCCGTGAGACCACTACATGGGCACGTGGAATAGACTTGTACAGAATTAGGAGGCTCCTCAGCAAGTAGCCGCATTTAGAGCCAGCCAGTACTGCTGTGTGCTGTACTTGGGGCAAATGAGCCATGTAAAATGCCTCAGGATTTGGACGCCATTGAATACTTGATGTTAATGGGCCGGAGGATGGAAGTTTGGATGGCTAGATCTCCGTTATATCGTTATTAGTCTCTTTAATTATGCGATATACTCTGCCACTTCTTTAATGGCTGTATATGTATCACTGCTGCCTTGTAATATACATTGCAATTTATTTTGTGTGCACTTCTATATTGTATATATGTCTTTATTTATGTAGCGCCATTAATGTACATAGCGCTTTACAGCAGTAATACACGTGGTAATCATATAAATAACAAATACAAATAACAGATCATGAAATAAGTGATTCAGACATAAAAGTACCATTTAAGAAGAGGAGTCCCTGCCCCGAGGAGCTTACAATCTAATTGGTTGGTAGGAAGAACGTACAGTGACAGTAGGAGGGCGTCCTGGTAAGCGTGTCTGCAGGGGGCCACGGTTTATGTATGAGATGTATAGTATGAGCCACGGAGATACTCGTATGCTTTGTCATATTAATATTGCAGCACAAGCCGTTACCTTGCTGATGTTTTGTTCTTCCTATTGCAGTTGTGTATGGAAAACTTTGAACATGAAATGGAAAAAGCATTTGCCTTTCAGGCAAGTCAGGAGAAGGTCTGTAGCATCTGCATGGAGGTTGTGTATGATAAATCTTCATCATCTGAGAGAAGGTTTGGGATTCTTTCAAACTGCAACCACACTTACTGCTTATCCTGCATCAGACAGTGGAGATGTGCAAAACAGTTTGAGAATCCTGTTATAAAGTAAGTCGTTGCCACGTGTAAATTAATACAGGCATACCCCGCTTTAAGGACACTCACTTTAAGTACACTCGCGAGTAAGTACATATCGCCCAATAGTCAAACGCCAGCTCACGCATGCGCCTGTCAGCACTTCCTGAACAGCAAAGTTGAACTCCCTACCTGCACTGAAGCTGTGCACAAGCGGGGAGACTATAGAGCCTGTTAAAAATGTCTTTTTTACATCAGTTATGCACGTATATGATGATTGCAGTACAGTACATGCATCAATAAGTGGGAAAAAAGGCAGTGCTTCACTTTAAGTACATTTTCGCTTTACATACATGCTCCGGTCCCATTGTGTACGTTAATGCGGGGTATGCCTGTATTCTTACAAAATGCTTTTGTGTACAGATAGGGGATGGGGCGGGTTTCCTCCTTTGCTGAATCGTGCTCTGGGGATACCACGGTTTCCAAGAAACTTAGTTTCAGCGCCCCCGTTCAGGATTTCAAAATGGCCACGAAAGCTGCAACGTCAAGGGGATGACATTGCTGCTTCCTATTAGGCAATACAGACAGACATCTTTCGAGCATTAACTAAATGTAAGTATCACTGGGAGGTGCCCAAAGCAGAAAATAGTGCGGTTCAGGTCCTGGAGGGGGCCCCCCTGTTCCACTTCCTAAAAAAGAAGCAATCTGGATTTTTAGTGCCAGAACTTCATCTCTCAGTATATGTTGGTGAACTTTTGGCGTTCATAACAGATACAGATTCATTAAAGTATCTTGCATTAAACATTGTTTTAAATGCCTGCATTTAGTTTCTATTGTTATATATAGACATGCTATAGATATGCTTCTTTCTACTTGCGACCTATCAAGTTGTGGTCGCAACGAAAGTACATGTATTGTTTTTATGTTTACTTAGATTATCACATGGTAAATAACACTACCTTTCTCTCCAGAGCAGGGTGAAAGGGAGAGAGACTCCGGGGGCATGCCTCTCTCCAGAGCAGGGTGAAAGGGAGAGAGACTCCGGGGGCATGCCTCTCTCCAGAGCAGGGTGAAAGGGAGAGAGACTCTCCGGGGGCATGCCTCTCTCCAGAGCAGGGTGAAAGGGAGAGAGACTCTGTGGGCATGCCTCTCTCCAGAGCAGGGTGAAAGGGAGAGAGACTCTCTGTGGGCATGCCTCCCTCCAGAGCAGGGTGAAAGGGAGAGACTCTGTGGGCATGCCTCTCTCCAGAGCAGGGTGAAAGGGAGAGACTCTGTGGGCATGCCTCTCTCCAGAGCAGGGTGAAAGGGAGAGAGACTCTCTGTGGGCATGCCTCCCTCCAGAGCAGGGTGAAAGGGAGAGACTCTGTGGGCATGCCTCTCTCCAGAGCAGGGTGAAAGGGAGAGACTCTGTGGGCATGCCTCTCTCTTATGATAGAGGTTTAGGATTAGTGAGCACTTGAATAACACACTACAATAATCTCCATGATTGTATTAAAAAAAATAGATGTCTTTTAAAGCAGCAACTACTGTACAAGATGCTATGCAGTTATTTATATGCCGTCAGGCATGGTGGGTGTTTGAGAAAAGGGACACTGGTACATTTCATGTCTGGGTATGCACAATGCTCTATCAGCATTGCCATTAATGACTGATTTGTGGCCATTAAAGCTTCCAGCAGCTGTTCTGGCTATACACACGGCTCAAGAGCAGGACGCTTCCAGACAAATGACCGTCGCACTAATATTTCTCTCTGCAGTCGGTAGCCCTGTAGCAGTTGTCATTGTCCCCTTTGGTGTGTTATGGGATATTCTGCAGCAAAACTGCCATTGAAACGCTGATACACTATTTTATAACTGCATCTGTATTAGAAATAAGAATTGTACATGCTTGCTTGGTACCGATTATGCATCGTATTGGATACGGTAAGAACATGTAGCATGGCTTTCAAACAGCCTGGTTATTTCTGTTGTGCCCGTTGTGGTTTTGTTGCATACTTGTTTTTGTTTTGTTTTTGTAAGGTCTTGTCCGGAATGCCGTGTGGTGTCAGAGTTTGTGATCCCAAGCGTGTACTGGGTTGAAGACCAAAGTAAAAAGAATGACCTGATTGAGGCTTTTAAGCTGGGAATGGGGTAAGTACAGTTCAGCGCTGATAAAGGCATAAAGGTGGAATACTACATCGCTGATCAAAACAAAGTTTTGTAAATTATTTTAACATTCTAGTTGATTTCCTTAAACTAAAAAGCATGTTTAAAAGCAAATCTGTGCTTCTCTGGGAAATTACAAATTGCATCTCTTACTGACACTGATTGGGAAAGTGTCTTCAGCTTTATCTCACAATACCCTTATGGGTGAGCCAATAATGAGAATGGGGGGGGAGGGAGTGCTATGGGTAGGAAGGAGAGTGCGTTGGCTGAGCACAAAGTGACATCAGGCAAAGGCAGCCTAGCCAGAGGAAAGCGATCCCTTCCCAAGTCTCCGCTAATCATAATTATAGACTAACTTCAAATATTTTAAACATACTTCTTGGTGTCAGATTTTGGCAGAAGGGCATCAATCCCTCACTTGTAATCTGTTAAACATGTCACTGCCATTAGCGTACTTGGGTTCCCATATAGATTCATAATTAGATTGTAAGCTCCTCGGAGCAGGGACTCCTCTTCCTAAATGTTGATCTTTATGCCTGAAGCACTTATTCCCATGTTCTATTTGTTATTTATTTGATTGTCATGTGTATTACTACTGTAAAGCACTGTATATATTAATGGCGCTATATAAATAAAGACATACGTACATAATAAGTAGACTGTCACGAAAGGGATATCGGTCGGCTTTGAGCTTGTTTTTCAAGCCCCCTCTATAAAGACAAATATCTATATCATGGTGTCTAACAGGCCAGAAGTCTGCAGCACTCACTGGGATAAGTATATAAAGGAATACATGTATTACATCGGGATTAGAACAGAAGTATGGGCTGTGGGCGACGTTTCAGACCTCCCGGTGTCTTCTCGAGCTCCCCATGGCGGGTCTGAAGAAGGAGTTGCATATTATCAATGCTTATAGCGCATATTAGAATGGGATGTATCAATATTTTTTTATTTTATTTTTTTCCCTTCCATGCATTCAAAAAAATGTTCCTGGTATAAGATGGTGTAGACTGCACTGCTCCCCAATATATGATTACATGTGGATTGTTAAATATCCCCTGGGTATATCTTTTAGATGTGTTCATATACATAGTGCTTCACTGCAGCCATAGTTGCAACAAAGTAACATGAGATGTAATACAAAGTGGTTGAGTGCTTGCGCTGGCTGAAGCATACAGGCATCCACGTTAAAATGGACAAGCAGCAGAGGATGCTCTGAGTGCTCATTTGCATGTCATTACCCAGAATCCCTGGCTGCATTGGAAGCATTGTGTGCGAAGAGATTATGGTTTTTAACCCTGTCAGACATGAATGTGCTCACAGGGGATTTTTGTTTGCGGTGTATATATACATTTTAGCTATGCCTGGCCCATTAGACTTCTCACTGCCTTTATTTCACATGCAGCTAACCTTTCCTTTGTTTCTCGGCAGCCCTGTGTATGCGATTTCTTATCTTACCACAGACTACCATTATTTGAGTAGCTAATAGCCAACGTTGGAATTGTACAATCTTCTGTCGCAGCTTGTTCTTGCCGTCCTCCCAGCTCCTTTCCGTGCCCTCTCTCAGTGCCTTACTTGGCAAGTCTAAGTATTTCATGACAGAAATCACCAGGCCCAGTGCAAGATGCAACACGAGCATAACTTAACCGAACATGAAATGGAAAACTTGCACTTAAGTATGTAACTACTATGGGATATAAGGGAGAGCTGCAGCTTGCAGCTTGCAGTGTTGGGACCGGTTTACATTAAGGTGCATTTCCACTTTGTGCAAACTACTTTATTTTTTGGCTAGTGGCCTCTAGCTACTATTATTTATTTGACTAAAACACCACATTGTGACATTTTCCACTCGTTTTCTGTAATATCCCTGATAACTGTCACTTTGGTATCACTAGAACTTTTTCCTAGGTTTGGTATAATCTCATTACTATCTTCTAATAAAAGAATTGTGTGTTTGTTGGACAGCGTCTGTGCGTGTAGTTTTCAGTTAGGTTTTGGATATCTGGTTTGAGTTACGAAGTAGCCATACACAGTGCTAGGCAGGTGATGCATTGCTCATGGGTAAATAATGAAAGTAAAGTTGATTATCTGAGGAATACATATTTTTATATATATTTATTTATACCAAACTGATCTTGATTCCAGTGCATCATCTATAGGTTTTGAATCATCTACCATGAACGTGTGTGTGTGTGTGTGTGTGTGTGTGTGTGTGTGTGTCTCCTCTGCTATAGCATACTTATGACTCAATTTGCTTCTAATTTCTTATACAACTCTTATGTATGCAAAGGAAATACCACTTTTTATAGTTAAGCTACTTACAAAAAGGTCATGATTTGTTTGATTGTGTAATTCTCACCAGTATTGGTATTGTATTGGGCATTCCCATTTTGTTTACAAGCAGATGACAATCCGCTTCTGTTGTGAATTTGTAAATCCTAATTGAGTTCATGAATTTTCGTTGGTTAACCTATGGGGATGACATGTCATTGTTTGAATAATTTAGTTATCCAAATATTACACACACGGATGTTTTAGATTGCTCACATCTGCATATTGGAAAGGTCATTGCTTTTCCTGTGTTTGTTTAAGGTTTTAGGACATTGCTTTTAATAGCACGCAATTTTTTGTATATATATGTTGACTCTGACTTACTAAAGTGCTGCTTGTCCTCAGTAGACTGTTTATACATGGTTCCAATTGTATGTAAATTGAGCAATGGTGATGACATTAACAATGTGACGTGGTTTTTGCTATTTCTTTAACAAGCCTTCTTGAAATCGTGCAGAGTACGACTACTTTCAGGCACCGCTGGTTTATAAGAAGTTGTAAACCTTTTCTAACATCAATGAAAATCTCATTTTTGGAGAAGAACCTTTAAAAAAAAATGGCATTTTCCTTAAAAGAAGTTGGAAATGTCGCATTATGTGGTGTCAATCTTGCACCAAAAAATGCCACGTGAGACAGGTTGTACATAGGGCCCGATGCAAAGCCGCGGTCTCTAATCTGTGACCGTACATAATCAACGTGATGTGGCCCACGTAGTATCACTTCAAATGGCAGTCTGGAATCGTATGGACCTCTCTTGCCTGTTCTGTACGTCTATCGAGCCAAAAAGACATGTTAACAGACCAGGCCAACGCTGCTTTTATAGATGTAGATAGATATATAGATATCTATAGATCTTTAACACCATCCTAGAACTCTAGTTCAGGATATTCCGGTGGGACAATTCCTAATGATTAGGAGGAATTGTAGTAACATCGATGAGTTTGAAGCTCAGGCCTCTATCATGACCAAGTGCTTCCTTGAAAGAGGTTATAGGATGAAGACCTTATAGGCATACAAAAGAGCTAAATATCTACCGCGTAGAGACCTCCTTACTGACTACTTCTAAAAAAAGATGACAAAGTGGTACGCTTTATTGGGACCTTCAATACGCAGTGGCATCTGGCAAGTATTCTTGAGACCGTGGCATATCCTCAGAGCAGATGTGGACATCAAGGACATACTACACAGCTATCCTTCAGTGGTTGGCAGAAGAGTGCTTAACCGTAGGGACATATTAGTCCATAGCCATTTCTCAGATGCCGGTTAAAACTTGGTTGCCACCAAAACCTTTAGGTACCTAATAGCTGTCAGAGGTGCAAAGCCTGTCAGCACATCCATACCACTAAAACATTCCATAACTGGGAAAAGTCACGGATTCGTCAAATTAGAAAATGTATTAACTGTCAGAGCTTTGGGGCGATCTACAAAGGGGTATGCATATGTGGTAAAATCTGTGGGAAAGACCAACCGATAATTCAAACAATGTGTACTTGAACACATAGGAACCATTAGGAACAAAATGGATACCCCTGTCGCGAGGCACATCAGTGCCATAATGGTGATTAAAATGCCAATAAATTCTTGGGCATTGATCAATTCTCCACCGGCCAAAGGAGAGATGAGTTGGATTCTATACTACTTCAGAAAGAGGCACAGTGGATTTATATGTTGCAAGCATTATCACCAATAATGAGGGTTCTGTTTTTAGCCTTCATTTAACCCTGTCTTTGACTTGCCCAGCATCAGTAGTCCCATTGTCATGATGTACACTCTGGCTGTCCTCTCTATACCTACCTAGTTTGGTAATTAAATAACACTCCTTTTCTCCATTACATTAAAAGATCAGACACTGACATACTTTTATTCATTTTATTGTGTAAAGAATGAATTAGTGCTCAATTAGGAATCCACTTGCACCATTGACTGACAGCATCATTGGCATCACAGCAACCACTCATGAAATAAGGGACTGTGCATATCTGGACAAAGAGATAAAACATGTAACAACGTAATTAATCACGTTTGCTGTCCATCCATTGTTAGACAACATTGATCTAGAACATTATTTAATTATATCATTTTATAGATGTGTTCTACCCCATAGTACTTCAGTTTTAAGTACTAGCAGTACAGCAACAGTTGTTTGATCCTGAAACATTTCCGCATACTACACATGTAATCTCACTTACCTGGGATAAATTATCATTATACAGGTTGGTACCTATATCTTCTATACTAACCGTATCATGTTGAGATTGTTTTTTGTCAATCAAGCAGACGTCTCAATCAACTGCACATGCGTGTGGCAACGGTAGGGTTAAAACTGGGGAAAAAATCTGTTGGGACACTCCTACTGGCCGCGACAAAGCGTTCCCTTGCGAAACGCGCACATCTGACCACGTGCACGCGCGGGGCTCATCAATGGTATCGCAGACATAGACTCCACACGGGAGTACTTGCGCTGCCCTGCTCCTGCGCAGTTCATGCTTCTGATTTAAGATCTGATGGTCTTACAAAGCACCTCTTCAAGGGGGGAGAGATTTAAGGCACCAATGGTGTCTGAAAGGTGATTTAAGGGACACACATACCCGGTTTACCTGCAACCCCTTGTTCACTACTAGCATTCAATACAATTAATTGGCATCAGTTTATTTTCAACTGATATACTATTTGCAAATTGATCGCCTTATCCTGTTCTGGGTTATTTTCACTTTGAAGGTTCACATTCAGGGAGTTGTTTATACAGTTTTATCACCCCCTGTGGTGCCTTATTCAGACCATGATTATATTTACGGTATACTACTTAGCTGCAGGTTTCTTTATTAGAGAACTTTGCAGCTATTGTCTAACGCAGTGTATTGTTTAGTTGCGGTCGCCTTTGTTTTGCCATAGGAGTTCCAGCAGTGCCTTAATTAACTATGCAGCTGTTTAGTATAAAGAGCACCAGTATCTGCAGAGATCTATCAATTAGAGATCCCTGCTTACACGACTGTTTAATACCTAAACGAGTGTACTTATCTAACCTCGTATGGTTATCGACTATTCATTATTTTCATGTGTAGGCAATTATCTGTATCAGATCTTTGCTCACACGGTTGTTACAATTGGTTCACTTTGATCCTACAGTGTTTAGTCACCTGACACTTCATATCATTTCGAATACATTGTGGACATAGCGCAATCCACAGTGTACTGCACACATACGTTTGCCTATTTACAGCTCAACCACGTTATAGCGCACTCCGCTACAACACGGATCGCTTATAACGCGGTCTGAGCGTGGCTCCCGTTTTTATAAAGCTAAGCTGCTTTTTTTTATTTGATTTATTTTGAAAGGTTTATTGCTAACGAAGACACACAGCAGATACAGCCCTGTAGGTGCACACTCTGGGCGGATAGCACTGAACCTAGCAACACCTTCCCTAGCATTTCTAAGAACAGGCTGCAACGACTGCAATAGTACAAGGATCAGGTTTACATGGCAGATCGTGGCATGCTCACGGGGGAGGGGGGGAGATATTCTCTCTCCCTCCCCCCAACCCCCTGGACTTTTTGAGTGGCTAATTATAACAGGATCAGGATAAATGGGCTCCCAAATCACCCCACAACTTCAAAAGTTAAGCGCCTCCCAAACCAGATTAAAGCCCAAGCAGCAGTGCACACACATTTAACACTTTCATTTTAAAGGGTCAATGCAAAATATGCAAATAAAGGAGAGCCAGTAGTGGTCAACAATTCCCATATTAGAACATATAGATATATGTCTCCAGTTGTTATACTGGCAGCTTGAAGTGAAGGTTTGTGTGTTCAGGCCCATACGGAAGTTTTTGTTGCTTAAAGCACATGTCATGTGTACCCAAGGACAGCAAATAGTGCGCACTTTTAGGAGTAAGGGATTCAATTTAACGCATCCAGGGCTAGAATTGTCCTTAAACTCAAATTCTTCCACTTAAAAGGTTAAATATACCAATTGCCCCAGGTCAATATTTAACCGATTCCGTGCCAGATTATGCCTGCAATGCAAATAACTAAAGGGTTAAATAACATAGAGTCCCCCTTAAACGGTAAGACTCATAAGGGTCATTCAATATACCACAATCGTGCACCATTTTATAGAAGCTGCCACTGATTTATATGGGAGCTTCCTTACAATAGTGCCCCGATCAGCCGCATCTTAATTTAAGGATTAATCCCCATACAACTATAACTGTGACCTTTACCTGTAACTTTCTCCTTGCTCTGCACATCTTCCTCTTCTAGGACATCTGGCTTCTCCTGCAGCCTCTCTCCTTCCTCCGTTTGGGATGTGCTCAGATCCCGCTTGCCCTCTGCATTAATGTGCTGGTGCTGCTTGCACCGATCCCCTGCTCCCCCTCTGCAATCACTGCTTCTTCATGCTCCTTATTCTGCTGGCTCTCAGCTTTTCTTACTCTCCCCAAGTCTCCCAAACCAGATCCAGGAGAAGATTGCTGTCAGGATCCCCACTACCTCATGCTCATGCTCATGGTCGCAGATACCCGCTTTCCTCCTGTACGACTGAAAGGCTGCTGCGCGCTGGCTCCTTGCACCATGCCAGCACCACCCTACAAAACACAAATACTGCTGCTCCCTCCCCTTTTGGTTGCAATGTACACACACACACCCTCCTCCCCCTCACGGCGGCCATTCTCCCCCCACCCCCCTTCCTGCGATCCCGGTTATGACGCGGTCGCATCTGGTGGACCCTAAGCACCGCGTTATAACGGGTTTCAGCTGTATTAGGTCTCTTATATTGTGCACCAATTTGTTACTCCGGTCAGCTGCTGGTATTTCAGTAACATCTCCCTCTTCTTCCAACTCTCTTGGTGGATTTCTTTCAAATAAACATCACCAAGGACAGTGTTTATCATTAATACTTTACCCAGCATTGTCTGTTATCTGGGGTTACATACTGCTAGATTCACAATGCGCTATTTAATTGTTTTTTATAGCACTGTTTATATATCGTTTGTTCCTATTAAGTTATTTTCATTAACACATTAATCACTTGGTTTTGAGTGCTTTAAATTGGGGTTCATTTTCTCGTGTGTGTGTGTGTTGTGTGTGGATGTTGATGTGGTGTGTAGTGTGCTGTGTGGTTTTTTGTTTGGTTGTGTTTTTTTGTGTGTGGGTGTGTGTGTGTGTGTGTGTGTGTGTGTGTGTGTAAAAATATTCCCTATCAAATCCCTTCATCCTTCACATTTCTGCAGGAGATCTTGTTCAGCATGCTACAAAGTGGCTGCAGAATATTACAGGGTTTATGTTGTTACTGTTAATTACTAGGACTTGTTTCAATACGTTCAATAACCTGCAAAACAGGATTTCCTCAGCCAAGTTCAAAACCTGATCGGTTCAATATCCAAATAAGTGCTTTCTAACATTCGTAAATGACCACATGGTTCTGCATTGTATTTTGAAGCATTAATTGCCTGTTATATCGGCACATCCAGATCTACATTCAATGTGTTGGAAAAAAATACCATAATATATGAATCGCCGCTTAAACATTTTGTAAAGTTTCTATTCATCAAATCATTTGTTTTTTTGTGCTGCTCAGGTATTTTATTCTGCTAGTTTCAACATTGCATTTTCTTTTTGTCTTATTTGACTGTTTAATACGTGCATGTCCCAATCTATACACTCACAGCACCACGCCCAATGCTCCCATGTACTAGGAATGGCAGAGTTCCTCTTGAACATTGTAGATGCGCATTAAATATTTATCCGTTAATATCATGGCATCTCATTTACTGTGGTTTGTTTGTGCTGGAGAAGAGTTCAGCTTTATTCAAATGAAGTAGTCTAAAATCTTCTCCAGCACGGGGAGCACGGGGAGCACGGCTCCGCAGCATGTTGAATACAGGGGTGAGTTGTGAGGTCTGCGTCTGTACCATTTTGGTTTTATGCAGAAGTATATTCGTTTGCTCTCCTGTTCCTCTTTGAAAATCCTAGCTGAATGTATGTTCCAATTCCTAATGATATACATTTTGCAATGTTAATTTTCTATTCCAGTAAAAAGGCCTGCAAGTATTTTGATCAAGGCAGAGGAACTTGTCCATTTGGTGGGAAATGCCTTTACTTGCATGCTTACCCTGACGGCAGCAGAGCGGAGCCAGAGAAACCACGAAAACAACTTTGCTCTGAGGGCACAGTTCGGGTAAGAGGAAGCTGTCGTTCTGCATTATTTTGGCAATGATTTTTACCTTTTTATATGCGAGTTCAGTGAGTCACACCGATTCTTACATTTGAGAAATGTGTGGATTGGGCTGAGACAGCATAAAAATAATGACTAAAATCATAAAAAATCTCTTCAAGTCATTATAAAAGTCTGTACTTTTTATTTTTTTAATTCAGATTACAATAAACAGATCTGTCAGCCTTTCCCTCGTGCCAAAAGACACGTGCCTCAATTTAGTCTCCCCCCCTCTATAACACACACCCATTACCTCATCCATTCCTATCGCTTCTTTCTTCAAAACACTTCGAAGCTGCACCGTTTGCTCACCATGCAATCCACCTAATTCATGCACTTTTAATATTGCAACTGCAGTTACAACTGGGTACTAGTTGGGGGACTCGCCACTTGTTCTGCTGCTTCACTGTGCAAGTCCATACACTGGCTCCCCATACCCAGCAGAATCCAATTCAAGATTCTGGTTCTCACCTACAAAGCTCTCCATGACCCAGCCTTCCTCCATGTTTCCAATCTATTCCCCAAATAATCTCCCACACATGTTCTATGGCTCTCCTGCCTCATTACTTCCTCTCACACCCGCCTCCAAGACTTCTGCAGGGCTGCCCCATAGATATGGAACTCCTTACTCTGCTGCCCGACTCCCCCCCACATTTCATACTTTCAAAGGTTCCCTCAAAACTCATGTCTTAAGAGGCCTACCAAGCACGCTCCTGATAAGCCAACGATTAATACCATGCTGAGTGACTTTATACCCCCACCTATCCTATTACTCTGCCCAGAGAAGCTGTCAATCTAAAGGGAAAGGTAGAACAATAGCTAATGAGGTGTTCACGTTGTATGTGTTCTGCTTCCTTGTCCTGATTCCCACATTACACTGGGCAGCACTATAAATAAAAGACCATTGGTTTTCTTTGGTCAAGTCTTGAGACGGCAGCATTTGATGTCCAACTTTCCCACTTGTTAAGACACAAAATTCTACTTCTGGAGATTCAATACGCCACCAATGGGAAAACTGAAATTAAGAGGGAGGACCATTTATTTTTATTTGTTTTCCTATAGAGCACAAACCTATATTACAATACAAATGCATTCTCTGATTAATTTTTAAGCATGTCTTGTTTGTTTCAATGCAGTTCTTCAATTCTGTCCGGCTATGGGATTTCATTGAAGATCGTGAAAATCGAAGCAACCCTAATGCTGAGGACCCAGTGACTGACCTTGGAGAACTCTTCATGCATCTTTCCGGAGGAGACCAGGAAGCTGCTGCACCCTCAACCTAAGAGCCCATCATATTATTTATTAGCGAAGGTAGAATAAAAACACTGCTTGGGTTGGTAACATGGAGAATCAAGTGTCCTTTTGAACAAGAAAATAAAAAAGATGGTTGTGACTGTACTTTGCCCCCAGAGTTACTTAATGTTAGAACACTTTACCTCTCATTTAATTAAAGCAAAGCAACATCTGCATGTAAAATCCCATCGCTGTCTGTCCTCTAGTGAGCAGTGAGCTCTGTCTGTTTGGTCTCCTAGTGATGATCGATGGAAAACATCCCACCTAATAAACACAAACCAAAGCCAATTTACATATTCTCAGTGAGGCTGAAACATTTATAATATAAATCAGACCACAGATTCAACGTTAACTTCACGTCAAACTGCGCGGGTCAGTTTCTCGGATATTAACTTTACTGTAAGCTCTTTATGGTAGAGAATAACCAAAATTGTTTTTTTTTTTTTTTTATTAACAATAGTTATTCAAATTAATACATTCTAAATGAGTAACTCCTAGCACCATACAAACCACCCTGAACCCTGGCACAGAACATTGTAGCTCCTATTGTTTTCAAATCAATGGCAAGCACGTTCCTGTGACCGGAAGGAGAGGCCCAGCTGCAGCTGTAGGTTTGACATTTTATCTACATACTATGAACATTTAACCTGTAATTTGCTATTCTTACCGTTGACAGTGAAAGTAACTTGAAACGAAATTTGAAAAGTTGTTTTCATATGTTGTAGAATGCCCCAAAAAGCAAAAAATGAAAGGTTAACTGTGTGTATTTGCAAACGGTCGCAGAGAATGGGAGCGCGCTGGGCTTTCCGCCCGCCATTTAAAGCGGCAAACATGGGGGATCTACGGAGCTGAACTGCGTTGCGATATCCACTGTGGGGACTCCCTGCTTACTGAGATGCTTGCCTTTGTAGGGGTTGCAGCGTTGGGCTAACATAATGGCGGCTTAAGTCATGCTTCCTGCGGGCCAATAGGAAGCAGTGACATCATCGCTTCCTATTGGCCCATGTGATGCAGGACATTTAAACAGCAGAGATACTGGCGCCCCCTACAGAGGGAAGTATCTCCTGGAAGCAAGGAGTCCCCCGCGGCTGAAATCAACGCGGTTCCGCACCAAAGACCCCCGCTTCAAACCTTTAAAAAATAAAAAGAAAACACTAAATAGGTCACCAGGCGTGTTCCTTTAAATGCACCGCCCGTGTGTTTGTCATTACACAGAGTATGCTCGTCACCATGCTACGAGCACAGAGTGTGAATGTAAATGGAATCGTTTATATATAAACATACTAGAGCTCATTTTTCCAGCGAGCGGTTTTCAGTGTCAACCTAGACCCTAAAGTCGAATAAATATCAAGTCTTTATAAAAAGTTCAATTTAAAACAGCCCTCACTGACCGCATCAAATATTTTCATGACAAAAGTGTAATTGTGTTACCTAAAAACAGAGACCGCTCTCACTAATGCAACACAATGTTCCCAGTCTCCAGTGCACCTGAAGATGAGGCTTTGGTGCTCGCAAAACACATTGCCTGCCCATGTTACTGTATCCCAAATAGCCAGTCCCAAGCAGTTATAGGCTTCCCACTTTTCCGGGAGATATATTTCATGAATACCAAGTTCACGGAAGAAATACTGATTTCCCCCGAGACCCCCCCCCCCCCTCCCCCAACCCCCACCCCGCCCCCCCCCCCCCCCAGCGTCAGGACATGACCGCCGCTCCACGTTAGAAGTTTCCATCCTGTACAGTTTTGATACCTTGATGTATTTGGATTTTTCTATCATGTCATCTTCCTCCGGTGCATGTACTGTACCAGTTATAGGCCTTTATTATTGTCAAGTTGTTTTGATGGAAGTAATGCTTCATAATAGCTGCTCTTCTTTGCCCCGCCATTATTGTTTACTGCCTCTAAACCTGGACCCCATTCTCCTGCGAGGTTTTACTAGAGGTGTATAGTGCGACGTTGTCGCTGCCTTTTTCTGCTGCGGTTCGCTTACAATCAAGCAGACTATTCATGTACATCTCCATTGATGAAGGTTGATCTTAACCTTTCAGTGATTCCACTGGGTCTGATTTTAAATATACATATGTGATTATTGCACATTCTGTATGAAATCTCAGGGTACTGGATAAATTAAATCTGGTAAATGAATTTGCAGTATTTCTTTTATGCATCTGGATTTGTATCTGATCAAATCAGCCCATGGTGTGAGGACTGTACCCACATGCTTATCAGCGCTAAAGCACTATCATTTTTAATGATCAAAATAATGTTTCTGTTTAAATCATTGATTAAACTATTTTACTGCATGAACTCCTTAGAGGATTAGATGAATGACTCAACTGTGACATGTAACTTTGCTAATCATACAGCCAAACGCATAAGCAATTGTGTAACTTGTGTAGATGTATATCAGCCACACTTTGTTTTGATATAAAACGTTTCCAGTTGTGTGTTTATACTATAGGATAGACCTAGTTTCTGTTGTATGCAAGTAATGACTAATGTTACATTTCCCATTTTGCACTTTATTTGTGTGGAGGTTAGCGCTGATTCATGTGTCTGCACATGGAATTTATAGGAATGGTCCCTTGCTTACCTTCATGATCATATTGTCTTCTAGTTAAACTTTCACATCTTCTCCCTTTACCACAGATCCACGCTGCAGTTACCACTCTTCCTGGCCACCTTTGAGTGTTAGATCTCTTGGCTTTCTCTGCCTCCAGCCTTTCCTGTTTTTACTGAATTAGCATTTTTAAATCTTCCATTAATTTGTCACCCTCTTACCCCGATTCACCAAGGTCTGTTGCAGATTAACGGTTAAATTATTTAATCTGCAACAATGGATGGTTAGTCTTTCTCCCACTGCATTACAAAACTTACTTTGACGAGGGTTGCCTTGAAGTTAAACAATGTCGAGTCCCTCTTGCGATGTAAAGTACTTTGAGCCTGTAATATAGGCTACTAACCTTTTAGCTCTTGGGACTGAATTATAAGCCGTTGAAGATCTATTGAAAGAAACACCAGAAGAAAACCACTGCAGGCAAACGTCCAGCATAGAGGCAGTAACCTGGGAGAAAATACTATTAACTTAGTAAATACTTTAGGGGGGGGGGGGGGAACAAAACAAAGATCATAAAACAAGCGTTAAATGTACACAGGCAAATTGTGTTAAAAATACATCTGAATGTAGATGTATAATTGTACTTCTCTAGCACCAACTGTGTATACAACTCTTTATATTATAACATGGCAATATAGGGAAATGGAGGAGCAGTGCTAAGGGCAGCAAGTAAATAACTAGGCAGAGGCAGATCCTGCCCTGAAGAGCTTACTGTCGAAGGGATAAAGATTTGAAAATATTTCAACGTATCGGCAAGCTTTAAGCCATTCAGCATATTTCCTTGTTTAAACTCTCGGGGCCTGACCTGGTCATTACTATCGTGGATGCAATAAAACATTTGATAAATGCTAGGAACATTTATTTATATTGTTATGTTATCTGGGAGCTTGTGCTAAAAAAAAGTTATTGTTTGTTTTTAATTTTCAAAACTAATTCAAAGAAGCTTACATGTAATTTCCCTTTTTAATAGGAATTTTACATTCAATTATTTTACACACGATTTCACTGTGCTTTTAAAATGTGTTCTTAGTTTTAGGACAGAAATGATGGCTTGGAATTAATCAAATAATGAATAAATAATCTTCCAGAGAGTATTTTTCAGATGTGGTTGGATTACTGCATTAATGTGTACAGTATAGATTTAGGCTAACCTCGTACTAATAATAAAAAAACTTTTCTATGTATGTAGTTTAAACGTGCACCACCTTTGTCTGTTTGACACTATGGATTATGAGTGTGTTCAATGCTTTGGCTCTTATTATCTAGCGCATAAAATAGCTGAATAAAACCAAAATGTAAGTGCGGTTTTACATGTTCTAAGAATGCACATTTCTTTTAATATAATAATTTTTTTACGAAATGACATCTTGCCCATGTTGTATGGACTCCCACGGAACGCAATATCGTTGCTTTATAACATACTCATTTTTATGTAACATTTTGTGTCCCATTTATTATGAATTAAAGTACATTGTCACTGAACGTACTGACTGATTTATGTTGCGACATCTGAATGTGGTTTACATCTGCAGTACATATATAAACTGATTTGAACTCTAAGCCAGGTACTGAAATCATTAGGAACGGTTTGAGAGCACTGACTCCCGGCGCCAGACTACCCATTAGGCACGGGCCCCCTCGTTGCTACATGTGCAGGGGCTGCTGGGAGTAGTAGTCCAGCTCTAGATTCAATGTTTGAACAGTTTAAGGCCACGTCCATACTCTGCGCGACGCGAACAAAAGGCCGTAGAGCGCGGGACCACGCGATTTTAGAGAATCATTTTTGTTTGGGTCGCGCAACGCGTTAGTATGGATCCTCCATGCTATAATTAATACCGTTGTAATCCATTAGCTATTCCCGAATTTTATCCCATACTAAACCTCAATTAGCTTCCCCACTATTGATGTTAGGCTTACAGGGTCTCCAGTATCAGTGCCCACAGCAGAGATGTCAATTAGCACAACTATTGGCTGGGCGAGCTGGAGGAGGAGTTTGGAATACCAGGAAGGCAACCCTGGGGTTCACACCATGATGTTTTTGAGAAGCACATCCGCGTTCCTTTGCCTCACCACCCTAGGACGCTCCTCGCTAAATTCATCGGAAGATCAACCATCACCATAACTAATGTCGCCCTCTCCAACATCGACGGACACACTCCCTGGACCAGATGGGCATACTGCAGTCGTAACCTCACTGTTGGGAGTGCTCCATACTACCATACCCACTCCGGCCTGCTGTTCCACCTCCTGAACCCCCACATCTGATGATACTGCCTGTGTCCAAGCTAGAGCAGCAGTAGAGGTGATGGGCGTAGCAGACTCCGATGGTGCAGCTGAAACCAGATCCAAGAACACAGATTCAAAACTCGTTTTGGCGGACCATGACAAGCTAGAACTGGGTCCTATTCTGGCAACCTGAACCCAAGCCTGACCTGCTTGCGCACGAAACGTGCTTCTGCAATGCCTGCTTGCACACCTGTTCAAACAACAGCTGGGCCTGGGCACAGGAAGCATCATCAGTCTGTCAGGATACAGACCGAATCACCTTGGGTCAATGACACAGGAAATATCTGCTGACAAAGGTGGCCCTGACAGAAACTCGCTCTCCAACAAATATTTATCAAATGTTCTACCAGGAAGTAATACATTGAGCGTTACCTCTCATTTTCACGTATGTCCTGGGCACAGTTATGATGACAGATACATGGTTACAAATACATAATTACATAGAACAGGGTTATACATTATATATAAAAACATGCTCAAGGGGAGATGGGCAAATAAAGAGTGTGCTGAACCCAGATCCTCTAAATTAAAGCCCACCCACTGAAAAAATATTAGCCGCAGACCACATCCAATGGTCGTCACACCTCCCGCAGCTCCTAATGTCACCAAGCCAGGTCATTGAGGCACATATAAGGGCTGTAGCTGATGATGTGGGTGCCTCCGTATTACACATTATAGAAGTTTAAAAGTCAATCACAGCATCGCGGCTTTCACTGGCTTCAGTAGTATGGAAGCAGCTTTATCACACGGCATCCAGATAAAAATGTTCAGTCCAGTAGCGCAAATTTCCGCTATTCCAGAAGTGAAAAATTGGAACCGTCCAGAGACAAAAACAGCCAAATATTTGCTTTTGAACGTGGTTAGATTTGTTTACAGAAGTCATGCAGACTTAATTCTTTACAAAAGATTGTTTTGGGTCGGCTATGTTTAAGGAATAAAAAAAACAAAACAAATGAGATCAAAAGAATCTTGAGAAAGTTGTGAAAAGCCGACATTAAGGGCGGCCCAAATGGTCCTTTTTTTGTCATCAATGTCTATGTTTCTATAAACAGATTTGCGCGCAGTCTGAAACTTCCCAGATTGCTTCACTTGCTGTTTCATGTATGCAAGAAAGACTTTGCACGCACTTAACCAACATTGTTAACCAATTTGCTAATGCATTTTTATACATCCTGTTCATCTTAACCGTTTCATTGCCACAGGGAAAAATGCCAAGCAGTACCATTTAAAAAGCATTCTTTAAGCCAGGGGTGTGCAAACTTTTTCCTCTGTGCCCCAATGCCTGCGCGCGCGCCCCTTACCTAGTCTCCGGTGTTCTGACGTCACGAAGTCATGTGACGTCGCGTTCAGTTGCCGCTGGAAACAAGGTAAGGCCTCGTTCAGGGTGCCAGCTGCAGGACTCGGAGGGAGGGCGGCAGAGCGGCAGTTTGCTGGGCGATCTGTGTTTATCCCCCAGCAGACTTTTCAGCGTTGAGGGGGCGGGGTTACACACGGCAGGGTAAGTATCGAGGCTGCAGTCATGAAATCATTCTCAAGAATGATTTCATTGGCTGCCGAGGTCCCTGTGACGCTGCTGCAGCTCCAAAAAACGAAATTTTCGTTTATTGAAACTAGTCAGCGTCAACTCCGGGCTTCGGAGACAGGGCAGCTGCTACCCTGACAACCCGTGTTCAATTTGAATACTTTGTTTCTCACGGCAGCTCGCACCGCAACACGCCCTCCCTCCGAAGCCAGCACCCTGAACGAGGCCTTAGGGAAGTTAGAGGCCACGCACGTGATCCCCGGCATATAATTTAAATGCTTTGTGGAAGAGCACAGGGCCTCTTAAGTGCTGCGTGCACCCCCAGAAAATCTCGCGCCCCCCTGTATTGTGTGCTGCACTTCATGTTCACTCTACCAGCCCCGCTTTACTTCTTAGATAAAACAAACTACAAGTACTTAGTGGCAACTTTACCAGGTGTGACAATTTCTTTTTTTGGCGCCAGCACCCACTGTCACTAACTACCAGCCCTTCTTCACAATGCAAGTCTACATTGGTGTTACACGGCATGTAACGCGTGTTAATGTTGAGAAGCTGCCGTGGGATTAAAGCTGCAGTTCAGTTTTTTTTTTTATTTTAATTTATTTTTTTACTTCAATAGTTTTATGCGTGCAATCTCTAATTACCTAAAGAACTGTATAGCTGCAGGTCAATTCGTTCTCCATGTATTGATAGGTCCAAATTTGGTAACATAATTAGTGAAGGGATCTGTTTATATTCTGCTTGTCTGTCAGTGGAAGCTCATGAATATTCATGAGCACTCCTGCACTGACATGTGCAAGAGGGAGGGCAGGGCTTGTGACAGGACATGAAGGGGCAGTGCCTTAGCAAATGGCTGTTAAAATAGAATACAAGAAAATTGGTCTTTCAAAGTTGTTTTTTTAAAAACAGAAAATGCTAAAAGTATTTTTTCTTACTACAGAACTGATTTATTAAAAAACACACACATGCAGGATATTGACTGAACTGCAGCTTTAAGGATGATTATTTTAGAGCTCGCAGTGTGTGCAGTCAGAGCAGCATTCCACTATGTTAAGTGCTTTAGGATTTAGAACAAATCTGACAATTTCTAAATCTAAAATTGTAATGGAACCAAGTGGGTCAGAAGGGCAAAAATCACTCCAGAATAAGCAAAGTAGGGCAAATGTCGCAACGCAGGTGAAATATTATTCCTTACCCAAGACTTGGCCCTATTCATAACCTCAGGCACAGACACTGGATTCAAAACATGAGCTTGGTTTTATTTTATTTCCCCATCCCAAAACACAGGTGGTGCAGACTGTGACCGAGCCACTGATTCAGGACAGGCTGTGCTCGAGCTGGGATATCCTTAAAACCGGACCTGTTGGGGGGATATGGAGGGGGGGTGGTCTTGAGGGCTAGATTGGAGAACCCCTGGGTAAGGCCAACACTTTATTTGGTGGGACTAATCTAGTCACGAGCAGAACAGAAACCCTGGCTGTTCCAGGATGTTTAAATACAAATAAAACAAAAGTAGGAGTGACCAGACCGGTACAGTCTTTGAAATGGTTTAAACAATATTGACGTCTCAGTTCTGGCTTTAAAAAAAAAAAAAAATGATAATGGAGAAGAGAGAAGAGCACAGGGCTTTATAGTGCAAATCTCTCATTTCATTTGTAAGGCGACGATATCTCTCGCAAGCCAGATTAACACTCACTCACCTGGTGAGATAGCGGGCAGTCTCTACAACAGCAAATCTCATCATTATTATAATCTTAACATCCGGTTTCAAAATCTAACTATAAAACGTACTTTATTCTCTTTAAATAAACCCAGAATCACCTTGCATCAGTAGTAAACAATAGGTAGATACAGAGAAATATAAATCTACTTCTCTCGTATTCTCCTCTAAACATTGGCCTAGGTTTCAGTTTATTTCAGCAGTGTAAAGAGCCATATGCCCCAGGCTAAAACGACACGCTTCTCCCTATATGGATTACCCATATATATAAAAAAAAAAAAAAGCCTTGCTTCTTTTTCCTTGAACAGTAATGCTTTTTTCATAAATAACGCACTATAAGCAGCTCTGAAAAAATGAAGATCACATTAAAACGTTATTCTTTATGTGGGGCTGAGCGATGAAAACTACAGCTGCAGAAACATGGCGATATTCCACATTACATTCAATGACCACGAAACTCGCCCACTCTGAGTCAGGGACATGTCATTAATGTATTGTATAGGTACAAAGGAATAGGCGTGTATGGTGTGTGTACATGCACATACTATATGAAGGAATAGGCGTGTATGGTGTGTGTACATGCACATACTATATGAAGGAATAGGCGTGTATGTTGTGTACATGCAATTCTTAATGCTATTTTTAATGAGTTTTAAAGGTGTGTGTGTGTGTGTGTGTGTGTGTGTGTGTGTGTGTGTGTGTGTGTGTGTGTGTGTGTGTGTGTACCTTCTTTTCTTCCCCCTTCACAATAGGGGAGATCTGGTATAATTTTTCCATTTATTAGCTACACCTAGTGTTAATAAAGTCAGCATTGATTAAGCTCCTTATTCATTTTACTTTCCATCCTAATATTCATTAGGTGTATTATTGTGTAATTTTGCTCTGGCTCCTGATGGTATTCACATCAACACTGAATTACGCCATTTACTTCCTGTCTCCGTAAACAATATTATCAAACCTGAGTGTACCAATGAGTTTATGTGCATATCGTTCTACTATTGATTGATTTATTATTTACTCTTATACTCACAATCGGTAATATATGTTTTAAGTAAATATTATTCAGTTATATTTTAAAATTGCTAGTGGTGTGCATTTAAGTGAATTTCTTTCAGAACACACAGTCTGGTGTGCTCACCACTTTACTGATTCACTTTCAGTTGCACCCACACGATTCTTACTGATTATTTAATTTATTAGAATGTTTTCTATTTATCTCTTCCTATCAACATTCCTTTTTGTTCTTATGTTAGTCGCACAATCCGTATTTTACAGATTTATAACAGGAAACGATTGCCAGCTTAGGTAAGCATGTAGAATTATACATTGTGACATGCTTTACATATATAAATAAGAAAGAAAAAAAAGGTTTGGGGGGGGGGGAATGTAGTATTTGGGCTTTAATTTAGGTCACTGATTTAAAAAGAGCCCCTAAAACAAACATCTACTTTTAACCAATTGTACATGTGTGTGTGCGCACGCCAATGACCAAAAGGTTATGTTACATTGTCTCAACACTTCAGCACATAATACAGCCTCAAGCGCAGAACCAATGAAACTATTTTGTACATTGGATGCCTGTCCCGATTCCTTCTATTAATGTGTTGCCCGATACTCGGACGGTATGCACCCGGAACGAATTTAACCTATTGGGAAGAGTGCGCCCTGTTTCATAACACACGCACTAAACACTTCATTTTCTTTATTGAATCTGTGTATACAGAGCAACGGGAGATTGAGCTTGAATTATCTCTGCTGAGGTCTGCCTGCTGCAAATCTAGGGGAAGGAGTTCATGATACGGCAATACAAGTTGTTCTGTACAAGTAGCAAGCTATTTAAAACACTGAAAGAGGTTTGTAGGAAAAGGCACCTAATGATATATATGCGTTGCCCAAGTAGATATAAAGCTAGGTGTTACATGTTACCTTCCGCCACCAACACCAGAACTCAACCTCAAATGTGAAACAAAATTTAATTTATTAAAATAAGGTAATCCGGAGAACCATAGTTTACAATAAATGCATGTGCTCAACAGCAATAAAAGAACATTAACAAATTAAAACCAAATTACAAAAAAAAAACGTATACACGGATTCCCCTTATAGTGCATCTCTCAGATTTTAACGTGTATTCCGAACTGATGGAAGCCCCTGCTAATGTTTCCGATACACACAGCAACAGTTCGAGGTATTTGTCATAAGGACACCGTCATTGTGAACATGATAACTTACTAGGTTACAGATAAGACAATAGTACCAAGCTAAGCTTAAATTGAACATCTGATTGTGCCATGTTTCTGTATGAATATGAATAGTCCTTCCACAGGGATTCCTGTCCAGCGCGCTATACTCACCTTCTACGTCCATAATTGTGCAAAATGGCCTAATCCACGAAGCTCCTCGTGTTACAAAGAATGGGCATTTATTTCATCAGCAAATGCCAAAATATGGCCAGGCTTCTTTTCAATCTCTTACCCCTGGAAACACAGGTCACTTTACATATGACCATTCCCATGGAGGACCTGTTTTTATCCCTGAAAAACATTTAACCCAATGAAACTAATGTCTCAGATCAGTTTATTGCAAAAAGTGACTAATGAAAGACTTAAGAACTACAACTAGCCATATACGTTAAATATTTGGCTAAAGAGGTTTAAACAAGTAGCATAGATTCTATTCTTGCTTGTAGATTTTAATACCATCGAAATAAAACACGGGCCAGGAGAAACGTACAATTTCATTGCAGCCTCAGAAATGCAATAGCAGCATTTTCTCACGATTGATGACAAATCGAAAGGGGTTGTTAATCTAGTCCTATGTGGAGATAAAGCAGTTCCATCTTATTTCATTTCTCCTTTGTGAAAAGTAGTAGAAAGCAAGCATCGCGGGTAGCAGTCCTTCAGAAAACGGGCAGCCTTGTTGATGTTAATGTGCACGAATTGATGTCTTCTGTGTGGGCGGCACGGTGCAAAGACGGTTCGGAAGCACTTCGGTTGATTTTGGGTAACGAGTGTTGTAACAGTTCAATGGAGGAGAGGATCTAAGAAAGGAGAGAGCACATGTTTGCAGAGTTACACACAGAACAAAAACAAGCCACATTTTTGAGAGGCCTGCTGCACATACACAAAAAAACGGAATACTAACCCACGGCTTTGGTCAGTTTTACAGGCGAAACAGCTTTTGGAAAACATGTTCTGTTATAGGGGCCCTTCATTCTATCGTACGGGTGGCAGCACAGGTGGCTCAATCAGTGGCTCAGTCTGACTGCATCACCTGTGCTGAAGCAGGGATAGCCTGAAAACCTGACCTGTTGGTGGCCCTCGAGGATTGGAGTTTGCTACCCCTGTTCGATAGCAAAAAACTCTGCTTATAGCCCTTTAACTTTGTCTTAATTGGAATGCAATATCCCACGGGTGCTTCCAAACTCACCGGCAGGGTCCCGCACCAGGAAACATTGCAGGAATACTTTGCATTTCCTTAGGAATTTACAATTACATTTTTAAACACTACCACAATGGGAACACCCATTACAGGTGAATGGAAACATTTAGGTATTAATGTTTCCAACTAAAACAATGTTTATAAACTGGGCGCCCCAGTATCTGGAGCATATAGATAGGGCTTCCTGTATAGGATACAGAAATACTGCCATTTCCTCAATTATAAGTTGTGAGTTTTTGGTCTAAAAATTCAAACATACGATTCGCTATTCGCGAAAAAAATACCAAATTACAAAAAACAGTAAATATTGAACAATTCTTTTGTTTTGAGATGTTTTGGGATGAATAATACCTTTAAATGCTTGCAAAACAAAGCTAGATAAAAATGTATTTGCTTATGTTCCCCAAGTTTTTCTAAATCTAAATTTATTATATAAAGACATACATTTAAAACTGTGATTTAAATAATCTTGCATCTTTGGTTTACAAACCGAAGAAATAGATTAAATGGGACAAAAAAGTCCAGTTTATTTATATGTAACATTTACGAATGACAACAAAATTGGAAAAAAAATCCATACTGACGCTGCAACAGGTGGAAACCTTATCCCCCGTTTCCCCAATGCAGAGGATTTAATCCCGGGTATTTCTTGTATAATAATGCTGTACTGATCTGACCGTTCATGTTGTGTCCTCAGTTTTGAAAGTTGTGGACAGGTTTTTTCCAACTTTTTCACAAGGACCTACCAAGATCTCCATACTAAACAGAGGCTCTGTGATCGGGATTCATGAGGGAAGGATTTGAACCAATTAACTCATTAAAAATCTGAACATGCTTTGACAAAACTGTTGATAAAACTTCCGATACAGACTTCCTAAGCAACAAAATAACACTGCAGTGAGTTTGCCATCTGACTACTGAAAACCTGCCCAGGAGTTTCAGAAATCTCATCCTTCAGTAACTGTGCAGAGGCTCAGAGAGAATGTCACATCGGGACGGGAAATGGGAAGGTTTGAACACTCTGCTTGGTCATTAGCTCATCAGCAACCTAATATATAACTTATATAATATATATAACTTATATATATATATATATATATATATATATATATCTTATATAATATATAACCTAATATATAACCTCCTTATTCTTTGATGGATTTCACAACATTTTATTCCATTATTTCACTGTGGCAAAGCACCTCCACACTAAAATGCAATTGCCATCAATTAACCATACTTCCGCGGTGTTCCTATTGACGTGGGGTGCAGGTCAGTGTACGTACCTGAGGGAAGAGGGGTCTTTCATCCTTCACTTTTTTCACACAGTCTGCAACAAGTCTCTTCATTGCTTTTGGGCAGTTCTTGTACAGCTTACACAGATCAGGGCACACATACCCTCGCCCAACCATGAAAATGATCTAAACAAATGGATACAGATCATTTTAGAGCAGGGCAAATACAAAATATTAACCTACGCATTTCTGTAAAAGCAGAAGCACACAGGAAACATCTAGGGTTGCCAGGTACAGGTAGGGATGCCAGGTACAGGTGCATGCCAGGTACAGGTAGGGTTGCCAGGTACAGGTGCATGCCAGGTACAGGTAGGGTTGCCAGGTGGCTTCTCCAGAAATACTGGACTCAATGGTGAAAGGTGCGTCAGGTCACTATGTCAGGGAGGTAATACCGGACACATACATGTCCAGTATTACAGAACCTCATTTTTTACTGGACAGAGTATCCAAATACAGGACAGTACAGTTCAATACCGGACACCTGGCAACCCTAAAAACATCACTATACATCAAGGCCGTTCCGAGGGGCCAGGTCAGAAAACATTTACAAGTAGACGAGACACCAGCATATAGCACTGTCATTTTAAATATATTTCTGGACTAAAAAAACGACTATATTTCAACATTATGCAAGCACTTAGAACATTTGTACCATATATATTTACATGAGCTTAATGTACGAGTTTCAGTGTGAAAAACTGCACTTAAATCTGCTGTTAAAAAAAGAAAAAAAATTCCCTTCAACATGTGCATCAATACGATCTGCACACGGACAAGTGATTAGCTACATTCCCGATTGATCCGTTCTCCTGTAATCAATCGCTTTGCTCTGGGTTATTTAATTCACTTATTTCTGCAAAACAGAACCCACAATGCAAAGTTCTGTGGGGAAGATCATGTGACCAGGCAGTCACTAGATACAATTGGTGCACTGCTAGAGAGGGCAGGGCTGGAGCCAGAGCATGTTTCAGAAGAGGAAGGGGATGTGACTTTGTAAATGGTTACTACAGAAACAAAAATGAATAAAAAAAATAAAATACATAAATGCTACAAGTATTTTATCATAGTACAGAATTGATTTAAAAAAGTGTAGGCTATTGCTTGAACTGCAGCTTTAACTGCCTTAGCATCTAGACCCAATGATAACTAGAATGAATATGCCATCAATGTAATATTGAAATCGAGTTCATATGTATTAAAATGAAATAATTCTGCTAATCAGGTAAATGGCACAATATACAAATCATTTGCTTAGGGAAAAGAAACGAATATATATTTAATGCGATTAAAGAAGCCATGTTTCCTTTACTGTACTCTGTAAATTGCTTGATACCATTTCTCAATAAAATGATTAATGTCACAGCTTTCAGATAAGAGTTCTGATTAAGTGTCAATAAAATAGAACTTTGGCCCAGCGGAACTGTCCTCACCTGGTCTCTGTCTCCGATGTGGGAGTACGGGAGCTCCCCCGTCATCAGCTCGTACAACACAACGCCGTACGAGTAAACATCAGACTGGAAACTGAACGGGTTGTTGTCTTGCATTCGGATCACTTCTGGAGCCTAGAAAAACAAATATCGTCAGGAGAACGAAGCTCAAGAAATGTGTATAATAGATTCATTTTCACTTAAAATGCGTACATCTGGGGACTGGTTGCCAGCATAATGGCTGCACACATTAAAAAATAAAGTCTCCCCCCCCCCCCCCCACTAGTAGCTGGTGGTCAAACATTGTCACACACATTGTCAGTCCCACCACTTCCAGGGGGGGGAGTTTATTTCATATAATCCATGAAATTGTGATCTAAAGAATATGTACTCCTATAAAACGAACAGATCATTTCAGTTAATCCACATTTGACAAATAGAACGCTAGCAACGAATCGACTGGAACATAACAGAGCTATGAAGTGGTTTATGTATCAAGGCAAAGGAAGCATTGCAACACTTTCTGTTGGTGGCTGTGCTAACCCGGATTTTTGAAGTGAAACTTCCTTAGTGGCAGCTCATTCGTGATGGGGCAAAAAAGAATTGTGGAGACAGAAATGAAACGGATGTGACGTCAGTGCTGGCAGTTGAGGCCGGGCTGTGTTCTGGCTCAGCCCGACCCCAACACTGACATCACACCCGCTCCACAAATCAGATGCGGCGGCGGCGGCGATAGCCGCCGGCGCCGCTCCTAATCACCCCCCCCCCCCGAGCCCCACACCCCCCACACACCGTGACATATGCGGCGGCGATAGCCGCCGCTCCTAATGGCCGCTGCCATGCCGCGCAGCCTCTCTCCTCCCTACCTCCGCTTTCCTGCTGACATGCGGCGGCAGCCCTCAAAATTTAATTGGCAGCCGGTGATTCGCTGTCACGTAAGGTGTGTTAAGGGGTATTGAATTCCCCTCATCCGGCACGGGCTCTGTGCTGCTGCCCGCCGTGGAGTACGCTGCTCCGTGGTGGGATAGCTGAGGCCGAGGCTCCACCCCCTGCCCTGTCACTCCTGCTTTGGTAACGGGAGGAGGGGGGTAACGGGACCACGTGTCGCCGGGGGGGGGGGGGGGTGTGTGTGTGTGTGTGTGTGTGTGTGTGTGTGTGTGTGTGTGTGTGTGTATGTGTGTGTGTATGTGTGTATTTATGTATGTATGATTTTATTTACATAGCGCCAACACTGTATGCAGCGCTTTACAACATTACAATAGAAGCGAAATAAATTACAAACAATGGGAATAAGTGCAACGGGTAAATGACGACAACAGACAAAAAGGACACCCTGTCACAAAGCGCTTACAATCTGACACCGGCGTATGCCTCATATTTATTAAGCGGTACTGTTCCATAAGATACCTTCTGACTTTGGGAGACACATTATGCCCTATTGAAGTAACTCTGGACTCTCCCGAGTCCCCAGACCTCAGTTCAGTTGAAGAAGTTTAGTAAGAAGAGCATTTCGATCAAATGAAAACTTCCGTTGTAAGGATAATAGCAACATAAATATGTTTATTTCTGCAAGATTCAAAATGTCAGTAGTCTTGCACTGCTCCGAAAATGCCTATATCACATACCCACCCATCTTTCTCCCGTTTATCATTAATCCTGATCTTTTAGACTCCACTGTGGCGTTCGTTTGACATAGAGCAGGGGTGGCCAACTCGAGTCCTCAAGGAGCTACCAACAGGTCAGGTTTTCAGGATGTCCCTGCTTCAGCACAGGTGGCTCAGTCTTTGACTGCACCACCTGTGCGGAAGCAGTGCTACCCTGAAAACCTGACCTGTTTGTAGCTCTTGAGGACTGGAGTTGGCCACCCCTGGCGCAGAGGCTTTGGTGAAACAGCTGAATACCTACCTACCTTCTGTCATTTACTCCAGCTGTGCTTTTGCAACTGCATATTCTGTGACCTTAGAAATATGTATATGTGGGAGGACTGTATAAAATCACTCACTGCATGGATGTAAAAGTCTCATTTAGTCACCCAATCGCCAAAGTTAAGGGATATAAAACGTCCATGCAGAAATGATGCAGGTATTACAGATTGTACACGGAAAACACTGCGGATTACATTTTATTTGCCCAGTAAAATAGATTCCATTCACATTAACTGGGTTTCTATATAAACATTTATTTTAAACAGCAAACCTTTTAGTAATTACTGCCAGACAGGAGCAGCAACAATGGCTTGCGGATGCAGATGCAATCGGTATCTTATTTCTAAGCAATATGCACGTAACGGTAAGATATTGAGAAATATGCAGAATTTCCTTGCATGTTAAATGACCACTCGGAAAGAGTAGAGTGGGGGGCATTACAAGGCAGAGATAAGGACAGTAAAACCCATCCTAAACCTCGGGTTATAACGTTACAAAAAAATGTACTAAATTATTCCAAAATACACTCACCTGATACTTATTACAAAAGGCAACACTTACTGAGTTTGAAGATATTAACCATTCATTGGAAATAATTTGCTTCTATATGGGACTTCACCTTAAAAGTCAATCTCCCAATATGCCTAAAGAGAACAGGGAATGCTTTTGCTCTCATACACCAGTAAAACATGGACCCTAAATGCAAAGTTTATTAAGAAGCTGAGGACATTGCAGAAGCCTATGAAATCCCTTGAAGCTGGAGGGTGACACACTGGATACTGTAACCTTGCTTTCAATGCACCCCACCTTTTCCTACTGATACACACTCCAAGGACATGCACAAGGCACTCTTCTTCAGTAAAGCAATTTTTTGAAGTGAAACTTCCTTAGTGGCACCTCATTCGTGATGGGGCAAAAAAGAATTGTGGAGACAGAAATGAAACGGATGTGACGTCAGTGCTGGCAGTTGAGGCCGGGCTGTGTTCTGGCTCAGCCCGACCCCAACACTGACATCACACCCGCTCCACAAATCAGATGCGGTGGCCGGCGGCGAGCCGCCGGCGCCGCTCCTAATCACCCCCCCCCCCCCGAGCCCCACACCCCCCACACACCGTGACATATGCAGCGGCGATAGCCGCCGCTCCTAACGGCCGCTGCCATGCCGCGCAGCCTCTCTCCTCCCTACCTCTGCTTTCCGGCGGCGGCAGCCCTCAAAATTTAATTGGCAGCCGGTGATTCGCTGTCACGTAAGGTGTGTTAAGGAGTATTTAATTCCCCTCATCCAGCACGGGCTCTGTGGTGCTGCCCGCCGTGGAGTACGCTGCTCCGTGGTGGGATAGCTGAGGCCGAGGCTCCACCCCCTGCCCTGTCACTCCTCCTTTGGTAACGGGAGGAGGGGGGTAACGGGACCACGTGTCGCCGGGGGGGGGGGGGGCTGGGAGTCCGCAGCTCCGTGTCCGCAGCTCCGCCTGGGGTAGTGAGAGGCGGGAGGAGGGGGGTAACGGGACCACGTGTCGCGTGGGGGGGGGGGCAGGGGGGACGCCGCGCCGCCCGGGGTAGTGGGAGGGGGGGAGGAGGAGGGGTGGGGGGCACAACACAGAGAGACATTCACACAACACAGAGAGAGAGACACACACTGACTGACACACACACACACACTGACTGACACTGACTGACACACACACACACACTGACACACACACACACTGACTGACACACTCACACACTGACTCACACTCACACACTGACTCACACTCACACACTGACTCACACACGCGCACACACACACTGACTGACACACGCTGACTGACACACGCACACACACACTGACTGACACACGCGCACACACACACTGACTGACACACGCGCACACACTGACTGACTGACTGACACATGCGCACACACACACTGACTGACACACGCGCACACACACTGACTGACACACGTGCACACACACACACTGACTGACACGCACACACACACACTTACTGACACGTGCACACACACACACTGACTGACACACGCGCACACACACGCTGACTGACACACGCGCACACACGCTGACTGACAAGCGCACACACGCTGACTGACACACATGCACACACTGACTGACACACATGCACACACTGACTGACACACATGCACACACTGACTGACACACATGCACACACTGACTGACACACATACACACACTGAGTGACACAACACGCACATACATACTCACTGACTGACACATACACTGGACTAAACAAATGTGTGCCGAGCACGCGCGTTATAAGTCATTTCTGCGACAAAAGTCAAAGAAGTTTCACTTACTATGCGCGGCGCACAGCACACACAGCTTTTTTTTTTTTAAATTAAGACATCAAACCCACAACAGTTTCCTGTGGTCTGAATTAATTGCCAGCACCACCCAGCATCAGGGGGCAATCTGCTTCTAGGGTACTGGAACACGACATGGAAGCCTGTGATAGGAACAACGACGAGTCCCCAGCGGTCCCATTTTAAGAAGGATTTCGGCCTTTAGCAAGACTTTTCTTTCCACCTTTACTTGGCACAATCTTGGGACCCCTACAAACCTGCACTCACGTCTAACGGTAATTCCAGGGGCATGATGCAGCCAGGACCCCACACACCCTTTGGCACGATGGCCTTACATGGTTTAACAGCAGCTAACCCAAAAAGGGCTGAGCTAGAAACTGAAAGAAACGGCAGCAGCAATTTGGCTGCCCTTGCGCAGCACCATTTTAACCCCTTCCTTCTGGAGGATTCTAGAAAATGTAATCCAAACCTCTGTGGGTCATAAGCCCTGCATGTTACCAAGACACCTCACTTTCCTTGTTGCAAACCTTTAGTACGTACACCTACTCTCCATAGCAACTACTGCCACAAGAAAAAATATTTAACCCCTTAAATCCCAAGACCCTCAAATCCATAAAATACTATCTATTGTTGACTATTCTTCTTAGTTTTGCATGTGCAGGGGGTTTTTTCTCTCAAGTGTTTAATAACCGCTTCTCTTGGATTTGGACTGAAGACGCATTTTTCCTAATATCACACCATTTAATTTTGTGGCTGCAGATGGTGTTTGCTTCTTTTAAAGAAATCAAATTATTACCTGCTGGAGCATCAGAAATACACCTCTAAATATGATACTTTACTAGCCCATATTGAAAGAAGTTGAATGGAATAATTGTTGTGATCTAGCTTCTGTTTTTGGAAGCTATTTTTTTGTTGGCTTACTGTTTAAAAAACATACAAAACTACCATACAAACATTAACCATGCTCTCTGTTTGTGAGAACCAAATACAGGTATTAATGCGTTAATTGAGGATGGACTTTAAGGGTCTCAGCAGGGCTTATCAATCACGTCATAGCAGCAATCCAGATCCACGAGATTTGGTTTAATTAGAAGTGTAGCCATGCTGGTTCTGGCTATACTTCTGTTCTGCCCCCCCCCCCCCCCCCCCCCGTCCATGTAAGTCCTGGTAGCTGCAGGCTGTGGCAGGCTATCATCTTTGTGTTTTCCCCATCCTCAGGCAATGCAGCCTCTCTGAGTGACAGGGGTGGGAGGTGGAACTTGGTCCGTCGCTGCAGCCATCCGGGTGCAGACCTTTGTGCCCCTCCGCCTCTGCGCTAAGAGGAAGCCTTCCAATTATAGTCAGTCCTGAGTCTCTCCTCTCTTGGATAGAGACGTGCCCTTGAGCCCCTTAAGGACTGACTGCAGTTAGAGATCTACAGATTGCAAGGCCTCAATTCTGAGTGAAGTCCAGCACCATCCAGAGGGCTGGACCTGTGCTATAATGGATATGCATTCGCTGTAACACCATCTGCAGTGGATGCTATAATAAGGGATCCTGTTCTATATCCTCTGCCGGAGTCTACATTCTATTGGTATATATTGAATATTTGTTGGTAATGCCACCAAGCAATGTCGAATGGCGTGTCCCGGTCTCGTCACATATAGATGCGGGCAGGTATTATGGCTTGTTGCTATTTATGTTATATGTTGTGCCTATAATTTCATAATATAGAAATTATGACGGGCTTCTCAGACTTACATTACATTTTTTGTGCTCTGGAATAAGTCATGTTTCAATGGACACAAACTGCACATTGCTCAAGGTTTACAATGTGATGTAAACGGAGTATTTTTACACTGTAACAAAACAAGTGTTTTATACTGTGATAAATTCTGTAGTAGCAATACGGAACACTAGACTTTTTTTATATTGCTTTTTAAGAAATGCAGCTCGGGATTCTTATGTGAATATAAAACAGCTTTTTATTGAAGGCTTTGCACTGGGGAATAAGCATCTGTAAGGGATATAGCAATACTAAAATATGATTACCACTTGAAACTATTACAAAGCTTTAAAAATATTTCCTAAAAAGTACTATTAGAAACAACCTCTATCATTGAAACAGCAGAACTCTTTTTCCACTTGCAAACGCACTAATACCCTTCCAAGACCATTAAATAACCACTACTTGGGAAGGCTCTCCTGTTGTTTTTTAGGTTAGGTTTAAAAGGTAGACAACCACAACACAAAATGCGAAAGACAGCGGCTCACTTCCTTGCTTGCATCTGTGTACTTGAAACTTATGGTTATAGTAAGCTTTGGGAGGCTGTAACAAGATGAACCTTCCCACATTATATTTGCGCAGTTAGAAAACATAGTATAATTACCATTGCTAATTCTAAGGCGCCTGTTTTCAGCCAATACAACGTGAGTGACAACAGACCCGACAACACACACACACCCACACACAACACACAAACACAAACCACAAACACACACAAAACACACACCTGCCTGCACATCTGCAGGAAAGCAAGGGTATATAGTGGAAAGTCTTGGAGGAGAGTGGGGGTGCAGTGAGAATTAGCGGAACTATCCCTAAACCGAAGAGTCAATGTACGTTCTCTGTGTTCATAGTTTAAAGAAAGTCTCATGTTTTCTCATTTCACTGGAGTCACTGACAGCACTGGGAAATACTCAGACGACTATCCTATCTCTCTCTCTTTTCTCTCTGACTTTCGTGTGGGCTGGAATCCCTTAGCTTGGAAATTAGCCTGTTTTCTTTTCAGCGTGGGTTTCCCTTGGACGTCTTGCTAGGTGGAAGTCTACCTTCTCTGGCTGCCCAGAGAGATGTTATAATGTCAGAGATGTGCCATCCCTGCGCCCACAAATATCTTGCTAAAGAGCGGGATCACCACTGCAGTAGCAAAAACGAGGATCCCCATCGTGTCAGTGATATAGTGGGAGGTCTCCCATCACTGTGTGTGAGCAAGGAAATGCCGTTCTGAGATTAATCCATCTCAGGTCTTCCAGATTTTTGTTTTAAACTAGGTCCATACTGGAGAAGGGTATTCACACATTGCAAAGCACAATGGAAAATGCAACCCCTGATTGGGTTAATGGCACATTGTACGATATGCACATATATGGTACATTGCAAATATTTTTAGGAGCTGTCTGCATTTTAATTGTTGTGGGGAGGAATGGTCAGTGCGATAAGGAGGAAGAACATTGGATGAAAAATAGATAAAAATGTGGTAAAGGTACATTTAGTATGGACTGACTCTGGAACCACAAACCAAAGGACAGAGAATGATAATAGCATAGCACAGAGACAGGATAAATACAGTAAGGATGTCATCATAAAAACTGTAAGGAATCAAGACAGTACCATAAATCGGCAAAAGGGATATCTTAATCGCAGAACATTTAAAAAGACTTTTGCCTTTAAATATGAGCCCTGCATAAGCATTGCATATTCTGTCCCTGAAAATGTAGGTTTTACATCTAGCATAATGTTTGAGAAAGAAGGTGCACACCACCAGGAACACAGAAAATACATATTGCTGCTGAACGCACAGTGATAAAGCTGCAATGTAAGAATAAGAAACGCAAAAGAAGACGTGTTTATTTCTCAGTATGACATAGCTTACATCTAATTTTTTTTGGTCATTTTTAATTGACTAATTAGAAGAACCAACTTCTTTTTGATCTGGCGTTTTTTGTTACCCAAAGCCAAAACGTGAATTAAACGTTATGCAGTAACAACGAGAGAAGCAGCACAGGCACCACTAATGATATAAATATATAATAATGGGTGCAAACTAGGGTTGGCAGGTGTTCCGGTATTGAACCGGACTGTCCTGTATTTGGACACTGTCCAGTAAAAATGAGAGGTAATACTGCACATTTACTGTATGTTATCCGGTATTACCTCTCTGGACATAGTGACCTGACTGGCTTGGGGACCATGAGATTTTCTTCCGTGCAGGAGAGTAGGGCTGTTGCTAGGGGGTTTGCAGCTTGCTCCATCCTGATTGGCTGTAGTTGGGTATGCAGCCAATCAGGAGAAGGTGTCTGTAGCCCGGGGGGGGGCCAAGAGAGGAGGAAACAGAATGGAGGGGGGTGGGTTTCGAGCGTGTTGCAACCTTTTCCCATTATGTCCAGTATTTATGGATAAGCCACTGGCAAACCCGTCCAAGGAAATAAGTATAAAGACACAATAAGGTACATGCACACCACAACCAAAAAAGATATGTAATGACTCAATGTTTCAGCACCACAAGCTCTTGGGAAGGCTTGTGTGAGCTGAAACATTGAGTCATTAAATGCGTATCACTCTTTGCTTTGTAGTGCCTATCCCTCTCTTGTTTATTGTGTGTGTGTTGTGTGGCTTATCACACAAAGCACTTATCGATATAATCTACATTTCATTCCAGTAATATGACAGCACACTATTTGTTGCAAACACAGATTGTTTTATTCAGCAGCCCTGCAGAAGATGCCTAAAATATATGGCTCTGTAAACATTCATGTCCCTTTCTAGACAGGGTTCAAGGGACAGACTTTGGGTCTCCCTTCTCATTTTATCATCATGAAATCATTTAATCACTTATTACATTACAAAATGATTGATTTTAAATTCTAATTTCTCAGCCAGTCAATCCCCCCAAATCAGTATTGGAATCACATTAGACAACGGGTTTGGAGCATCAGAACACAAGCCAAAATTGCTGTTCAGTTCTGTCCAGCGATAATCACAGGTTCTCCTCCCTCAAACCTGTACAAACCTTGAATAACACAAACATTTATACATTCTCAGATTAACACAATTCAAATCCATCAGCACAAGCACATTAACCCACTCCCCCCCCTGCTTTGCTGCGCCAAAAAATATCGCCTACATCCAACAATCCACTGACTTCTTATTTGTGTCCATCTGTAATTAAACAAAGTCAACGTGGATTTTTGACAATCTCTTTAATCTACTTTCTGCATGCTTTTGTTAGCTGCACTCAGGATGTAAGCAAGATACTGCTTGTTTTTTTTATAAATGATTTTTTTTTTTTTTTTTTTTTTTTTTTTAAAGAAGTGTGTTAAGAGTAGCACATGCATTTCTAGAGTATTATTCTAATTCGATAACCACTTTGGAATATATTTTTGGGGGGTTAGGGAGTTGAGGTGTGTGTGTGTGTGTGTTTGTGGGTGTGTGGGTGTGTGTGTGGTGTGTGGGTGTGTGTTGTGTGTGTTGTGTGGTGGTTTGGGTGGGGTTTTGGGTGGGTGTGTTTGGGTGGGTGTGTTTTGTTTGGGTTGGGTGGGTGTTTTTTTGTGGGTGGGAGGGGCCGTTTGCATTGCCATTCATTTGCTTAGAGACTGTATGTGGCCTTAAGCCCCCTCAGGCTCTGTGACACAACAAACAACATGTATCATTGTTTTTCACGAAGTGACTGGTTGAGAAAATGATTGAATAGGCCTATGCAACTGATCACTTGTTATGAAGCGTTCTTTAGAGAATGCCTGTACTTGAAGCAGAGTATGGGGAGGAAGCTTGAAGCCCAGTTGTTCGAATGAACGCTTGACATTCCGCTGCTTGCAGTGAATTAGAAATATTTTTATAGAATCCCAATTTTAAATCAATGTGTACTGTATACTATAACACTGCTGCAGTTGTCAATTCATTCAGGAAACGTGCTGTTGCTATGTGCTGCTGCCATCACATTACCTCATAATAATCAATGAGACTAGCAAACATTTGCTGTTGATGGTTTAAACATCTTTTTTTTATCATGTGAAAACTAGTTTGTCATAAACCATGCTCCCTGATCATTAGACCCTGTCAATACCAATGCTCCTCAGAGTGCACAGAAACTGAAAATACACATTTAGACGGGGGGTCAGGGAAACTCCAGTCCTGCAACTCCACACAAGGTCAGGTTTTCAACTACCCTGCTAAGCACATGTGCCGATCAGTGGCCCAGTTCTTCGACTGCAACCACCGTTGTTGCGATCAGGGACATCCTAGAAGCCTGGCCCTTGAGGACTGGAGTTCCACCCCGGTATGAATGTTATACATCTTTTGAAAGTACTACATTTGTGAAGTATTGAAATCAGCTGCCTACCAGTTTTCTTCGTAGTCTGCAACCGTGAGTAGGCTTGGGTCGGCGGGAGCCAAGATATTCCTGGCTCAGAAGTTGCTCCATGATGAAGTCAACGCAGATTTCCTTAATCAATTACTGTAACATCACAGGGGTTGGGAGTTTAAACATAAAACATCCTCTCCTTAAAAAGCATTAGCTGTGAACCCTCCACAAGTTGCACTATACATATGCTGCTTACCCTGAAGGATGTAACCAGAAACTTTTCAACTCCCCTTATGGGAAATAACGCATACCATATAGGCATGTGTGTATCTCCTATACCATTTTCAATTGCCCTAACTGTTAAATAACATGCCATGTTACACAATGCTACATTAATATGGAATTACTATAAGTTTCCTCTACTCATGTCTGGATGGGGTTTTCCATGCAATTCCTTGTGCAGTTCCGTACCTATGCTGCTCACCATACACAATACAGACTACCTTTTGATAGGTCCTACATGGACTGTACAGTTAGTGTACTTCTAAATATACGTAGGTACAGCTGGATGGCAATTGCTCTACAAGACAGAAAACAAGCCATCATGCTAATCTGCAATTCTTTCATTAATACCTCTATACAAAATCAATGAAGGTTTTTTTATTTTCTTAAAAATCTTTCAAATTGAGAAGTCTGATATTTCCTTTTTCCCCCCTCAGGACGTCCTTTACGCCTTTTAGGGATTAAACACAGGGACCCCATTTGAATCTGACTGGTTAAAAGGTGAATGTAGCTTTGTATTCTCCCCTCGCCGATGGACATGGGGTTCAGCAGCCAGCTAGGTAAAGAACCTTTTAAATCAGCACTAGCAAACATAGCAGGGCAGCTCCATATCACTGGAATTATGGCTGATTGTGTCCCGTGTGGCTTCCAATTTTCCGTGCTGGTTGCATGGCTACCAAAAGCCGCCGCAACAAATGGGGGCGCAAGGGTTTTATGGGACATATTGCTCCTGCTGTTGGAAATTCAGAGCTTAAAATATAGCATTCTCTCACTGTATTGTTTTATCTCCGGGGGGTAATCTTCTATTCCCCTTTTTATTTAAAACACTTACAGCCATGATCACCTTGCTTCTACCAAGGACTTATTCACGGCCCTGGGATGCTGCTTTAATTATGCTCTCGTTATTATGGGAGTTACAATTTAAGGTATTTTGTGCATTTTCTTTCTTCGCATGAATTGTAACGTACTGTATGTCGTGGCTATTTTTCATGCATGGTACATCAAGCGATTATGGCTGTATTTTTCTATTTTATTTAACTCCTAACTCCTGCTATGCGGCAAGCCGCGTGCAAATGTTTAAGGCAGTGTAATTGGTCGACCTCCCTTCGGAAGTAAAGGGGGTTAACCGCGGTACACTATTTATTCAGACACTAGGCGGCGGCTTTGTCGGCCCCACGCAAGGCAGCACCTTTCCTAAATATTGTTCAAATGCCCCCTGGTATGAACACAAAAGAGAATCCAGATACCTGAGTCTTTCGGTGGGCATTTTAATGGTGTTATGTGCTGTTACCGACAATAGCATATTAAAGGATATTACTTGTCATGTTGCGTGTTTTGGCATAAAAACCAGGGACAAGATAGGAACGTAACACACTACATTAATAAACAAAAAAAATATACTTATCTTTTAGTGTTGTAAAAATTATTTCACAGCCTTTCCTGTCTTGGCAGAATTATATATTATAGATATATATATATATATATATATATATTATATAGATTTATATCTATATAACACAGAAATCTTTTCAAAATGGTTCAAGAGTTGCAGTCTTTACTTATTTATTGGCTTAATTTCTTCTGAAATCAAATGGTATCATAATGGTACTTGAAATACTGGTATATCATTAAATTCATTTTATTCTTCCTCTGTTATTTTTTATACGCAGGTTCGATGTGTGCTGTTGAACATACTGTAAAGAATACATTATTTTACCATAACAAAAGTTCCTGTCCCACATAATGTGCTTAGATCGTCACACATTTAAACGCTAAAGAACTATATCCGAGTGTTTCTTTGTGTGCAAAAAACAATCATAGACCATACATTGAGAATATGCTCATTTACTCCACAATTATAGACCAATATTTTCTTATATTTAATTTAAATGTTTCCTCTGACACATTTTCAGAATCCATTCTTAAGTAGTAAATTAGAGTCTTCCGCTTTGTATAATTTTTTTTATTCCTGTGGAACTTCTGAAACCATTGGGGGCGTTTTTGTGAAGATCACATGAACCTTTTGTCATCAATGTATTTGTGAAAATGTGTCTCTAAGGACTCAATATTCATTATTTTGACCAGAAAGGATAAGCGCTGATTCCAGGTGCTGGCATTGGAGGAAGTAGTAATGAGGTACACATATAGGAGGAATTAAAAAGAGAGAAAACTCTGTCAATATATACTGTATCACTTGTTTCTTTGGGGCTGAGTCTTCAAATCTCAATTTAGAATTGGTGTAACCTCCTAAATCGCCCACGTGTCAATATACGTCACGACGTCACTTGTTTACACACTCTTCCGTGTGGTCATGCTCGGGCCCCCAAAAATGGAATACAAATATATGTCAAAAATCAATATAGCGTGGAAGGAGCGGCTCAGTCCGTAAAGACACTGACCTCTGTCTGTCAACAACGACACTGAGTTTGGAGCTGGGAACCTTGTTCGATTCCCGGTGTCATGCCCTTGTGACCCCTTGGGGGGCAAGTCACTTTATCTCCCTGAGCCCCCTCAGTCACCAAACATACAGTATGCCCTGGACTGTGTCTAAAAGTGTCAATTTGCTGCATACCTGCACCCTTACTATACTATACTAGACTATACTGTAATGGTGAAGCACTTTGAGTCCCAGAAAATTTCTTATGAAAAATAATAAACTATATCTATATATATATATATGAAACACCCAGAAAAGTTCAGGAACTCTAAATGGGTCAATGGGTAAATGGGTAATTGGTAAATGGGTAAATGGGTAAATGGTTAAATGGGTAATTAAGGGTTCATAAAAAAAAAAAACTTATCTTATCGTCTTGGTGCTTGTCAGTGCAACTAGGATCACCATCCAGCAGCCACAAGAGACAGAACAAATTCCAAAAGTCCAAATGTAATTCAGAGATAACGGAACATGCCTGCAAAATATGAGACGAAAAAGGGGGCAGCGCTCATAACATATTATTCACCTATATGTGTTTAGAAACAGACAATAATGGCTAACCAGACAAGGTACATGCCAAAATCACAGGTAATATCCTGTGAATATACCCCCTTGAACCTCATAAAAAACGATATTAAAAACCCATATACTCAAATACAATCCCACTTAGATCACAGTTAGAATTGGCACGTTGAAGTCCATAATTGTCAGAGTCCCCCGGACATGAATCGAAACCATCCCCAACAGGGATAAAAGGGACCTTCAAGCATGAAACAGATAGATACCCAGTCTAGTGTCATTTTTAAGTCAAGGTCAATACTGTAATGTAACATTCAATATGTATCAACGTAACCATCATCTGTTACCCATGTAAAAAGGAAGTCCCATTCACTCCACCCCTGTATGCCCCCCAACTACACCAACTACAAAGACATCCATGGTGATCCCACACCTGCCTCTGCACATTGTCCATAAACATGTAGGCAAACCGCTGCACTGCAGCGGACAAGTGGCAACCGTCGTATGACGTGTTGACATAAATTGGAACTCCCACGGGGAGGATTCTCTGAAACAATGAGCTAAAGTTAAAATATATAGTACCCCAAGATGCCAACGAGGTACCAGGTCTGAGTTGAAAAATCGTCCGCGGCACCTTGTCACCACCTGGATTTCGCTCGTCTTCGCTCTCGATTCCTATAAAAGTCATTCCTTGGCCACGTACCGTAACCTACAGGGAAACAAATCACAACACTATTAGTGATGGTCCATTCCCTATTGAGGTCTGCACATTCCCGCCTGGGTGTAATGTACCCAGCTCTCGAAATCCAAAGGCCTCCTTTTTTCTCCCTTTTTTTCTGCGTAGACATTGCCCTGTTAACCACCCTCGTCGAGGTTTAGAACCACCTCTACTTTGGAACCATAGCTGACTTACACTGTACCCAGCCAGTAGGGAAATGTCAGACACGATTTGGTCCAGCCCTTACAGGCGTCAGTGGTAAGACTTTTGGCTGGCAATTCGCTTTTTTGGCTTTACGATGGTCCCCCTCCCCTACTACGCCAACCCGCGGGACATTCAGGAATAACCCAGACCACAAAATCAAAGTTACATGTGGCATAATCTTGATTTCGTACTTCTAATCTATCTACCGTACGTGGGGAGTGAAAGAGGGTCCCTTTTTGAACATTTCCACATGTGCACTGAAGACAGGGAAAATACCTTTAATAGGTTATTCCCTTCAAAACGTGACCCCTGGGTCTTTCTTTACTACTGAAACCCAAATGTTGACTTACTTACTCAACATGGATTACCTTGACTCATGGGCTTGGATTCAGGCGGCTGGGCGATGAGGTGCAGCAACGATGTAATAAAAATGGGCCCAGGAATCTTGTAGTACAACTTTCATTTATTTGTGTCCCCAAGCACAGGAAACCGCTCAGAACACATATGACATGTTCGCTGTATTTTAGATCAGATATTCATGAACTGTTCCTTCAGTTGCCCCCTCTTCCACTGGATTGGAGGTAAATTTAGTTATTGCCTCTACATAGGTGTGTGACCACCTCTCCCCCTCCGTGTTGCTGCTTTGAGCATCATATCAGTATTAATCCGATTACTCTACTAGGACCCCTACGATTAATCCGGGTGGCTATTTCTTACGTGAACCAATACCTTTGGCCTGTTTGTGAACTGCCCTTTCATACAGAAGATTGGCGCGAATCAGCCGACACTAAGGAGCCATTTTTCCTGAGTCCCCTCTGTGGGCGTGCCGTATTCCTTTTCCCTCCAGGACCCATTTTCCTTCTTTTGGGGATCCTAACTTAAAGGGATATTGGTCCTTATCTACAACATAATAACAGGGGATGGGGAGACTGTTCTGTACTATTGGTCTTTATAACCATTCTTTATCTACCAACCCTCCCGCGAGGCTCCTCTCCTCTTGGCCTCCCGTACCCTAAACCTTCTCAACCTTCCCCTTCCTCTAATAATACTCTCCGCTATCTCATGATCCCTGGCAACAGGGTGGGGCCCCGTACACTCCAACGTCTAGTACTCCTTTAGTGAGGGGAGTTACATATATGCTAAATTGGTTACAAACAAACCTGCTTAAGAAGTATTTATTATTGGTGCCGGTACGCAGCAGAAGGTTCTCCTGTACAATACCAAGCAGTCCCAATATAACAAGCCATAACCACCTGTCAGGATTTATTGAAGGAACACTGGTTTTGGCCCCCACTGGGCCTTTATCAAAAGACAGTGTTTCATGCTTGTCGATATGAAGAAAAAGAAGCCAGCCATGGATGTTTGATTCCTGAATCATGCACCAGCTGTACAGGGATGAGTTTGTTACAGATAGGTGACCTTACTCTCCTTGTACAATTGAATATAAGAATGTGGTGTATGCCCAGAAATATAACTTAGAAAACGTTATCCATACAGAACTGATACACAGTGCTCCTAAAAATACCAACAACTTTTTGGCACTATGTAAAATAAATATTGATTGTAAACCTGGTACAACAAAAAAATTGGCTACTAAATGTGATCAGATTATCAACCTTTAAAGCCTATTCGTGTATATATCTCTGTCAAATGTAAAAGAGTTTTGATATGTGACCCAGATTGTTAAGCAATGATGTTTTCTTCATACGCGTTAACTTAACCCCTCACCCATCCTTATTCTTTACCCCTAACTCTGTTAACCGCGCTCCACCCCTCCCCCCACCCTCCTCCCTGGTGTTTGTTACTAAAGTAAACTATGAGTTAAAGGTAAGTCATAGATGATAGGCTATGTCCGTAGACACACAGAACTCTGTGTAGCATGGAGTATAAAGAGTGGAGTGAAGTCTAGAAGAGAGAGTTCCAAGATGAGAAGAAGAACAGAGCGTTCGGGGAGTTAGTGGTAAGGATAATGTTCCCACCGTTATAGTAATTAGATATACCCCCCCCTTTTATTGTGTTTTTTCGAGTAGAGATAGTGCCCAATCAGTTGGATCCCATAGTATGGCCATAGAAGAGAAGAGCATGTTGCCAGTAACGTTAAGGCAGACATGCCTCAAAGGGCAAAGCAAATAAGCCCCAGGATGTCTGCGGATCAGCCCTACACCACAAACGCGGTTCTCATCCGCCGTAGTCATTCCCCCCTTAGGAAGGTGACCGTTCCAGAATAGGGCCAAAATAACAGTACTGGTTTACCAAATTGTCCGTGACTCTCAGCAGACGCACGCAGAAAAAGGGACCACCAATATAAGATCAAGCTAGGAATGCACACAAGTAACATGATAATCTTATAGGTTCACAGATAAGACAATAGTACCAAGCTAAGTAAATTGAACATCTGTTGTGCCATGTTTCTGTATGAATATGAATGTCCTTCCACAGGGATTCCTTCCAGCGCGCTATACTACCTTTACGTCCATAATTGTGCAAAATGGCCTAATCCACGAAGCTCCTGTGTACAAGAATGGGCATTTTTTATCAGACAAATGCCAAAATATGGCCAGGCTTCTTTTCAATCTGTTACCCTGGAAAACAGGTCACTTTACAATGACCATTCCATGGAGGACCTGTTTTTATCACTGAAAACATTTAACCCAATGAAAAATAAGTCTCAGATCAGTATTGCCAAAAAGTGGACTAATGAAAGACTAAGAAATACAACAGCCATATACGTTAAAATTTGGCTAAAGAGGTTTAAAACAAGTAGCATAGATTTATATCTTGCTTGTAGATTTTAATACCATCGAAATAAAACACGGGCCAGGAGAAACGTACAATTTCATTGCAGCCTCAGAAATGCAATAGCAGCATTTCTCACGATTGATGACAATCGAAAGGGGTTGTTAATCTAGTCCTATGTGGAGATAAAGCAGTTCCATCTTATTTCATTTCTCTTGTGGAAAAGTAGTAGAAAGCAGCATCGCGGGTAGCAGTCCTTCAGAAAACGGGCAGCCTTGTTGATGTTAATGTGCACGAATTGATGTCTTCTGTGTGGGCGGCACGGTGCAAAGACGGTTCGGAAGCACTTCGGTTGATTTTGGGTAACGAGTGTGTTGAACAGTTCAATGGAGGAGAGGATCTAAGAAAGGAGAGAGCACATGTTTGCAGAGTTACACACAGAACAAAAACAAGCCACATTTTGAGAGGCCTGCTGCACATACACAAAAAAACGGATACTAACCCACGGCTTTGGTCAGTTTTACAGGCGAAACAGCTTTTGGAAAACATGTTCGTTATAGGGGCCCTTCATTCTATCGTACGGGTGGCAGCACAGGTGGCTCAATCAGTGGCTCAGTCTGACTGCATCACCGTGCTGAAGCAGGGATAGCCTGAAACCTGACCTGTTGGGGGCCCCGAGGATTGGAGTTTGCTACCCCCTGTTCGATAGCAAAAAAACTCTGATTAGCCCTTTAACTTGTCTAATTGGAATGCAATATCCCACGGGTGCTTCCAAACTCACCGGCAGGGTCCCGCACCAGGAAACATTGCAGGAATACTTTGCAATTTCCTTAGGAATTTACAATACATTTTTAAACACTACACAATGGGAACACCCATTACAGGTGAATGGAAACATTAGGTATTAATGTTTCCAACTAAAACAATGTTTATAAACTGGGCCCCAGTATCTGGAGCATATAGATAGGGCTTCCTGTATAGGAACAGAAATACTGCCATTTCCTCAATTATAAGTTGTGAGTTTTGGTCTAAAAATTCAAACATACGATTCGCTATTCGCGAAAAAAATACCAAATTACAAAAAACAGTAAATATTGAACAATTCTTTGTTTTGAGATGTTTTGGGATGAATAATACCTTTAAATGCTTGCAAAACAAAGCTAGATAAAAATGTATTTGCTTATGTTCCCCAAGTTTTTCTAAATCTAAATTTATTATATAAGCATACATTTAAAACTGTGATTTAAATAATCTTGATCTTTGGTTTACAAACCGAAGAAATAGATTAAATGGGACAAAAAAGTCCAGTTTATTTATATGTAACATTACGAATGACAACAAAATTGGAAAAAAAATCCATAATGACCTGCTGCAACAGGTGGAAACCTTATCCCCCGTTTCCCCAATGCAGAGGATTTAATCCCGGTATTTCTTGTATAATAATGCGTATGATCTGACCGTTCATGTTGTGTCCTCAGTTTTGAAAGTTGTGGACAGGTTTTTTCCAACTTTTTCACAAGGACCTACCAAGATCCATACTAAACAGAGGCTCTGTGATCGGGATTCATGAGGGAAGGATTTGAACCAATTAACTCATTAAAAATCTGAAAATGCTTTGACAAAACTGTTGATAAAACTTCCGATACAGACTTCCTAAGCAACAAAAAAACACTGCAGTGAGTTGCCATCTGACCACTGAAAACCTGCCCAGGAGTTTCAGAAATCTCATCCTTCAGTAACTGTGCAGAGGCTCAGAGAGAATGTCACATCAGGGACGGGAAAGGGAAGGTTGAACAACTCTGCTTGGTCATAGCTCATCAGCAACCTAAAATATAACTATATATATATATAACTTATATATATAAATATATATATATATATATAATTCTATATAATATAAACCTAATATATAACTCCTTATTCTTTGATGGATTTCACAACATTTTATTCCATTATTTCAACTGTGGCAAAGCACCTCCACACTAAAAGCAATTGCCATCAATTAACCATACTTCCGCGGTGTGTTCCTATGACGTGGGGTGCAGGTCAGTGTACGTACCTGAGGGAAGAGGGGTCTTTCATCCTTCACTTTTTTCACACAGTCTGCAAAAGTCTCTTCATTGCTTTTGGGCAGTCTTGTACAGCTTACACAGATCAGGGCACAATACCCTCGCCCAAACCATGAAAATGATCTAAACAAATGGATACAGATCATTTTAGAGCAGGGCCAAATACAAAATATTAACCTACGCATTTCTGTAAAAGCAGAAGCACACAGGAAACATCTAGGGTGCCAGTACGGTAGGGATGCAGGTACAGGTGCATGCCAGGTACAGGTAGGGTGCCAGGTACAGGTGCATCAGTGGTTACAGGTAGGGTTGCCAGGTGGCTTCTCCAGAAATACTGGACTCAATGGTGAAAGGTGCGTCAGGTCACTATGTCAGGGAGGTAATACCGGACACAACATGTCCAGTATTACAGAACCTCATTTTTACTGGACAGAGTATCCAAATACAGGACAGTACAGTTCAATACCGGACACACTGGCAACCCTAAAAACATCACTATACATCAAGGCCGTTCCGAGGGGCCAGGTCAGAAAACATTTACAAGTAGAAGAGACACCAGCATATAGCACTGTCATTTTAAATATATTTCTGGACTAAAAAAAACGACTATATTTCAACATTATGCAAGCACTTAGAACATTGTACCATATATATTTACATGAGCTTAATGTACGAGTTTCAGTGTGGAAAAACTGCACTTAAATCTGCGTTAAAAAAAGAAAAAAAATTCCCTTCAACATGTGCATCAATACGATCTGCACACGGACAGTGATTAGCTACATTCCCGATTGATCCGTTCTCCTGTAATCAATCGCTTTGCTCTGGGTTATTTAATTCACTTATTTCTGCAAAACAGAACCCACAATGCAAAGTTCTGTGGGGAAGATCATGTGACAGGCAGTCACTAGATACAATTGGTGCACTGCTAGAGAGGGCAGGGCTGGAGCCAGAGCATGTTCAAGAGAGGAAGGGGATGTGACTTTGTAAATGGTTACTACAGAAACAAAAATGAATAAAAAAAATAAAATACATAAATGCTACAAGTATTTATCATAGTACAGAATTGATTTAAAAAAGTGTAGGCTATGCTTGAACTGCAGCTTTAACTGCCTAGCATCTAGACCCAATGATAACTAGAATGAATATGCCATCAATGTAATATTGAAATCGAGTTCATATGTATTAAAATGAAATAATTCTGCTAATCAGGTAAATGGCACAATATACAAATCATTGCTTAGGGAAAAGAAACGAATATATATTTAATGCGATTAAAGAAGCCATGTTTCCTTACTGTACTCTGTAAATTGCTTGATACCATTTCTCAATAAAATGATTAATGTCACAGCTTTCAGATAAGAGTTCTGATTAGTGTCAATAAAATAGAACTTTGGCCCAGCGGAACTGTCCTCACCTGGTCTCTGTCTCCGATGTGGGAGTACGGGAGCTCCCCGTCATCAGCTCGTACAACACAACGCCGTACGAGTAAACATCAGACTGGAAACTGAACGGGTTGGTTGTCTTGCATTCGGATCACTTCTGGAGCCTAGAAAAACAAATATCGTCAGGAGAACGAAGCTCAAGAAATGTGTATATAGATTCATTTTCACTTAAAATGCGTACATCTGGGGACTGGTTGCCAGCATAATGGCTGCACACATTAAAAATAAAGTCTCCCCCCCCCCCCCACTAGTAGCTGGTGGTCAAAACATTGTCACACACATTGTCGTCCCACCACTTCCAGGGGGGGAGTTTATTTCATATAACATGAAATTGTGATCTAAAGAATAGTACTCCTATAAAACGAACAGATCATTTCAGTTAATCCACATTTGACAAATAGAACGCTAGCAACGAATCGACTGGAACATAACAGAGCTATGAAGGGGTTTATGTATCAAGGCAAGGAAGCATTGCAACACTTTCTGTTGGTGGCGTGTTAACCCGGATTTTGAAGTGAAACTTCCTTAGTGGCAGCTCATTCGTGATGGGGCAAAAAAGAATTGTGGAGACAGAAATGAAACGGATGTGACGTCAGTGCTGGCAGTTGAGGCCGGGCTGTGTTCTGGCTCAGCCCGACCCCAACACTGACATCACACACCGCTCCACAAATCAGATGAGGCGGCGGCGGCGATAGCCGCGGCGCCGCTCCTAATCACCCCCCCCCCGAGCCCCACACCCCCCCACACACGTGACTAATGCGGCGGCGATAGCCGCCGCTCCTAATGGCCGCTGCCATGCCGCGCAGCCTCTCTCCTCCCTACCTCCGCTTTCTGCTGACATGCGGCGGGCAGCCCTCAAAATTTAATTGGCAGCCGGTGATTCGCTGTCACGTAAGTGTGTTAAGGGTGATTGATTTAATCCCCTCATCCGGCACGGGCTCTGTGCTGTGCTGCGCCGTGGAGTACGCTGCTCGTGGTGGGATAGCTGAGGCCGAGGCTCCACCCCCTGCCCTGTCACTCTGCTTTGGTAACGGAGGGGGGGGGGTGGGTAACGGGACCAGTGTCGCCGGGGGGGGTGGGAGTCCGCAGCTCGTGTCCGCAGCTCCGCTGGGGTAGTGAGAGGGGGAGGAGGGGGGTAGTAGTGAGAGGCGGGAGGAGGGGGTAACGGGACCACGTGTCGGGGGGGGGGGGGGGGGGGGGGGGGGGGGGGGGGGGGGGGGGGGGCTGGGAGTCCGCAGCTCCGCCTGGGGTAGTGGGAGGGGGGGAGGAGGAGGGGTGGGGGGCACAACACAGAGAGACATTCACACAACACAGAGAGAGAGACACACACTGACTGACACACACACACACACACACACACACACACACACACTGACTGACACACACACACACTGACTGACACACTCACACACTGACTCACACACTGACTCACACACGCGCACACACACACACTGACTGACACACATGCACACACTGACTGACACACACGCACATACATACTCACTGACTGACACACATACACACACTGAGTGACACACACGCACATACATACTCACTGACTGACACATACACTGACTGACACATGTGTGCCGAGCATGCGCGTTATAAGTCAATTTCTGCGACAAAAGTCAAAGAAGTTTCACTTACTATGCGCGTGCACAGCACACACAGCTTTTTTTTTACATTCGACACAGATTCGCAGCCCTGGAGTTTCCACACATCACACTTGGCAGAACACTTGCATGATAAAAGGGATGAAAAAAGGCAGAACGTACGGTGCAATAAACAATTCATGCTACCAGCCCAGGGGTGGGCAACTCCAGTCCACAAGTCAGGTTCTCAGGATATCCCTGCTTCAGCACAGGTGGCTCTGTCTTCGACTTGCCCATCCCTGTACTAGCTCTTCCAGTAGGCGAGTATGTTACCACAATGGTTTCCATTGACGAGCACACTTCTACTCAATGTGATACGTCAGTCTCTGGGGAAACCTGTCCTTATTCCCTTACTTGGCATGGGTTACCTGGAGTTGGAACTTTATAAATGGTTCAAATATAGATAGTAGGACACGGGAAAAAAAATTAAATAAAAAACAGATTCTGGATGTTGGATTGGTTTCAGTTTCATATCCTCGGGAAGGGTGTGCTGGGTACTGGCTGGGAGACAATATACTGGAGTAAAACATAAAATCTGCCCTGGTGAATAGAACTGATGGTACTGAAAGCATTTCCCATGGCACAAACATCTCATCTAGGTTGGTGTTGGTGTAGGAAAGGTTTGTATGATGAGCACATGGTGAAACATGCCAGGACCCGGATACCAACAGAAGAGGGAATAATGGATGTTGCCAAAATGACATTAATAACCAGTATAGATTTTCTATACAACTGTATTTGCTTAGTGCATGATTTCCAGAAGTTTAACCTAAACACAGTACCAAACGTTGTTAATTATGTACCTCATATTGTGAAAGCGGACAAAACTTGTTAAGGTTGAAATCAGTGTTGACATGAACAAAATGAACTAGAACAGTAAATATTTACAACATCAGGTCTAGTGGCTTCTCGCCAAAAAACACGCAATAGGTTTCCAGTGGAAAGAGTTGGCCAATGAAATGTACAAAGAAAGGGCTCACAAAAAGCACAGCAAAATTGGTTTTATTGTGTGATTTTCAATGGAATGCTTTCCTGAACACTATTTAAAAAGTTAGAAATACATCAGTTAATTTCTACTGACACAAACTAGTATCAAACACCCTAAAGCGCTTGGTAGGAATGATTTACTGTATCTTAATGCATAGTACGGCACACGTCTGAGGGGGTCCTTTTTATGCCAGTGACATTTAGTAACTGGCCGTGGGAAACTACAGATACGAGGAAGGGGGAAAGGGGAGAGGGCAGCAGGAACAAAAATAATACACTAAACAGCCACAACTGTCAAATTCAGCGGATCAGGGGAGAACTAGTGAAAAGTGGGCCGAAATATCTGTGTCCTCGCGACCCCCAGCATAGCACGTCTCCGCAGTGTATGGGTTCCATGATTTTTCCCTGTGTGGGAGTGACCGACCACAGCCGAACTGCAAAAAGTCACGTCTGAGATGGTTTTGTTTTTTTAATTATTTATATTTTTAGCAGGGCCCCCACGAGAAATCCAAGGGGAAAGTCTAAAAAATAAATAAACGCTTTTATGTCATCAATAATCATAGGAAACTTTATATTAATTTGAAAGAAGATTTCATTTAGGGTACTCAAAAATTAGAAAGAAAAAAGACAAATCTTATCTCTCTGGGGCACCAGTAAATATGTAACCAGTTCAGGAAAAGATTGAATGTCCAAAATATGGGCGACAAAGCCATGTAGGTTCAAAACGTTGCAGATTTTTAACTTTTGTAGTATTGAATGCAATAAAATAATAACTTTTTACGTATTTGGAGAATGCTGTGGATTTGTGGACGTTACTTTATTTTGAAAGGGGTACCAATAACTGACTAAAGTGCACTCACTGACCAGTCTTAACGTGCTATCCTAACCACTGTAGTTAATAAATTGAGCAGGTAAAAAATACAGCGCCATTGCAAATATATTGTTATAATAATTTCAGTACTGGAAATTTTAATTAAAAAACAAAACAAAATCAATCAACGACATCTTGCATTACAAAGTGTTTATGAACTTTATTGCATGGACGGACGGACGGACGGACGGACGGACGCACACACCATGTGGCTATGCTGTGTGATGCTCAGTGAGCTACATACACCATAGAAAGAAAAGAAAATCCCCAGCTTGGAGCTTTATGTTCTCAATGTAAAATCAAAACACGGTCTTTAATGGAACAAAGTGAACCTGTTCTAAGAAGTCCTCATAAGCAAAGATACATTGTCCAAGTCTTATCGTCACAAGTATTAATTAGGCTGTCATTCACATAATGGATGACATTATGTTCCACCTCTTAAATGGTAGCTCTTAAAATATTTAATTGTACTAAAGAAGAGAGTAATTAGACCAAAGCAGATGTATTGTAAGTGTAATGAATATGGCAGAATTTATTAAGTATTTTAATCAATCCGGCACATGAGCGGTTAAGGTTGGTTACAAATAGTCTTAAAAATACAAGAATTGTTTTTATGTCCGGACAAAGCACACCAGTCCTAGTTTATCTGCTGATCTAGTGATGAGGGTATCTGGAGTTTGCAAGTAGGGGGATAGAAATATGGCTTACCAGACACTAGAATAAATGCCCCCTGAAAGGCATTCTTTGGGGGGGATTCTGAGTATCAGGGGGCGTGGCTAAGAAGGTATTCCAAAATGAGTAAGAGTGTGTGTGTGTGTGTGTGTGTGTGTGTGTGTGTTAGTGCAGTGGTGCGCAAACTGGGGGGCGCGAGACTGCCTGTGGGGGGGCGCAGGGTTTACAGAGGCCCGCACGCTTCCCAAAGGCACTTAAATTAAGTGCCGGGGGAGCTGCAGGGCCTCTGTAAGCCTTTACTTACCTTGGCTCCGGCGGCTTCCTTCCCGCGTTGCCATGGCAACGTGGCGTCTATTGACGCCGCAAGGTCATGTGACACCACGTTGCTATGGCAACGTTGTGACGTCATGGCGCCGGAGCGGAGGTAAGTGGGGGTGAGAGGGGAGCGGGAGTGAGGAAACAGTCGGCAGGGGGGTGCAGGGAAAAAAGATTGCGCCCCCCTGTGTTAGTGTGTGTGTGTGTGTGTAAATATAAATTTATAAAGTGCCCACAGTGTATACAGCGCTTTACAAAAGGTGTGTGGGAGTATATACCAATGGTGTGGGGTAGGTGTAGAAATGTAAGAGGGTGTTGTATTACTATTAATGTGTGTAGATACTTTGAGGTCCCTATTGGTATATAGGGATAGAATGACATTGTACATATGTATGTGTAAGAGACAGCTGTGTGTGCATTCATATAGCACAGTATGTATAGACATGGCCTTTAGCGCTCATGGGAAGAGAGTTCTCACATCTGGGTAGTGACTCATGAAGCTGCGGTCTAGGTTTAGGCCACCGCTAAGTGTCCCGAACAGTTGCATACATTTATATTCATGCAACCGTCTCTCTTTCAGTGTTCTAAGATTACCTTTGAGAATGGCCACCTTCAGATCATTCATCTTATGGCCAGAGTCATAGAAATGTTCACTGACAGGACCGTCTCTTGTTCCGCATGTGATGCTGTGGCGATGCAGATTCATTCTCTTGTTTAGCCCCTGTCCTGTTTCACCTATGTAGCAGCCGCCCCCTGGGCATTTCATGCACACGATGAGGTACATGACATTGCTGGAGGAACCGGTGAACCTTCCTCTGATTTTGTACTCCAGATTCCTGTGTGGTATTTGTATTGTGCCCGCTGTGTAGAGCATTGCGCAGGTTTTGCACCTTTGGTCCTGGCATGGTCTTGTCCCATATTCAGTTGTACTGCTGAATACTTTACTCCTCAGCATCATTTTCTTGAGATTATGAGGTTGTCTGTATGATAATAAGGGTGTTTCAGGGAAGACCTGTTGCAGTCTTGTATCTTCCTGAAGAATGGGTTGTAGTTCCCTGGCGATCTTGCGTAGGGCTTCTAGGTGTGTGTTATATGTGACCACCAAAAGGTTCCCTGTCGCTTGTCTCTTTCTGTCTGTATTCAAGATCACTTGGTATTCTGGTGGCTTTGTGGATTTGCTGGTCTACAATTCTGTGGTTATATCCACGGTTTATGAAATCTGATCACAAGGATGCAATCCGCTGGCCTCTGTCTGCTGTGTCAGAGCACGGATTTTAACCCAACCACGTAGACCCTGGTTTTCCAAGGCCCATAATGTCAAGGAAACAGCACAGGTGTTTTTCTTTTCAATTTGCCAAATGTAATCCGCTTCTTTACAATGATTCAGGGCCACATTTATTATACCACGTTCTGCTATAAGACCACTCCCAGTGCTCTTGAAGACACTTTGAAGTCCACTGACTTGAATGGACTGTAAGGCGTCTTCCAGCACCAGAACATGCCTTATGGCAGAAAATTGCTTAGTAGATATGGGCCTCATTCCCCATAAGCAACATTTCCCCTCAATTGTGTAAAAATTAGTCTTTTTATTTTCTTTATCACAAATGTTATCTGGTAATTATTGCTGTTTCCCCACCATCACTAAGCCAATTATTCTCCCATCAGTACCCAAATAAAACATCAATGTCATAAGGAAATTGTAAGGGTTAAAAATACTTCTACTTGTCGGATGTTTAAAATGGTGTCAATGTCCTACATCTAATCAATTGAACATTGGTCCTAGGTTGGACTGCCCCTTTAAAAAGGATAACCTTGAGTGCGGCCACTCTCTGATTGTTACCTTTTTCTTTGTGCGAATGACTGTGTATTTGTTCTGCCACTTTTGCTTAGTATGTAGCACTGTGGAATCACAAGTCAGAAATCTGCCCTGACCCAATATACCACAAAATACATGATTACACCAAATTCAGATTCAACACTTATTTGTAACACTACGCTCACCTCCACTATCCACCTCTCTCTTTGATCTGGTCAGAACATGAATGTTAAAGCACAGGCATGTGACTGGCCCTCAGTGCAAGTGAAGCCCCGCGGCTATAAATAGCAGTGACCATTCCAGGACTCGCAAGTACAAGCAAGTCTGACGTAGGAATCCAAGCCGGCGCTACAGTGGTCACTCCATGTGTGCTGGCGTACAGTATATTATTACTGCTCCTACACAGCAGGTTACAACCCTTAGAACAGCACCTCCTCACAAGAGGATGCTCACACTGTACCAACACATTTTAAACGTTGTGATTTGTATGTCTCCATTCTTACATGTTAACACCACAAAGTAGTTTAAAGTGTAACTGCTAATTAAACAGCTTACAAAAGTACATAAAAAGCAGTTTTTATTATCTTACCATCCAAAGGATTGATCCGGTTGGCTGTTCCACCTGTTGGGAGCCGCTCCACCTGGACTTCACAGTGGCCAAGCCAAAATCACCTATTTTCACCGTTAGTCCCTCGTGAAGAAAGATATCTGAACAACAGTAAAAGATCGGCAACGCACATTCGTAAATACACGTCATACACGTCATACACGTCCGTAAACTGCCATTTCCAGTGAGATCTGTGTTGTGAAGCTTAACTTAAGTGGAAGGTCGCACAAAGTGGAAGGTCGCACACAGTGGAAGGTCGCACACAGTGGAAGGTCGCACACAGTGGAAGGTCGCACACAGTGGAAGGTCGCACACAGTGGAAATGTATTAGTTTAGTCTATGGAGTTACTGCTGCATTTCCATTTTTTCCCACACTCAAATAGGTAAGCTCATAAGTTCAGCTGACGAAGGAAATACAAGTTAAAATAAGATTACTGAGGCCTCTTTATTCCATACCGGGTGTTGTCAGCAGTGGGATCTGCGATTATTGCAGTGGGGGAGTTTCATAGACATAGAAATGGTTAGAAGTGTTTCACAGCATAGGCTTCTGTTCAATATGGGATCAAGTTGGTAACAAGCAGTAACCGGAACACGCTCACGTGTATGAAATGTAACAAGATCTGCACAACTTCAATGCATATTGAATAAGAGCACACCGTGAAGATAGTACGAGGAGGAGGTGGGAGAAAGGACCTCTCAGCTAGACTGTTCCATTACGTCCTCGTCATGTATATACTCAAGGTGCTGAGCACAATGAAAGGGAAGTGGAACTCACTTATCATAGATTAATGGATGAACCAGGATGATTGACAATTTTTAACCTGCATTATTCAATAAGGCTTTTTCTGGCCCATTTTAAAACCGTTTGTCATCCTGTTTGAACAAGAGCAGCACCACACGTAGCAGCCAAAAGGTTTCTCAGGAAAGTACAAGAGGCATTACTACTATGGGAAAGCCCGTCACATTTTGGGGTTTCTGTAGTGCCTGAAATGGCAATACAGCTTATTGCACTAACAGGACCGTTAAAAACTTTGGTACGTGTGCATTATTTTTGAGTTCTGAACATTTTTTATAGGACTTTTGACAGAACACTTTCTTTTTCATCTTAACGTACAGTATATGTAAACAGTAAGAGAAACCAGATTTGTATAGAAAAGTGATGAGCAGGTAAAATCATTCCTTCATCGGGTCAAGAAATAGAAAAACTCCCATGCCAGTTATTAATGAATAAAAGAAACTTTTCTCTTTATCCTGGTTTGGGAATAAGATCGGTTTATAGTGCGATTGATGTTGGCAGATTTTCTATGATAACCTGTGAAAAAAAACAGCTTCTCATTACATTTCAAAAGTCAGTTTCATTTTGTAAAAGTGCCAACTTCATCCCCATTCTGCTCTGCGGTTACAAGGGTTTGCGGAAATTTAGGTCACGACGAGAGAAAAGCACCAAGATGAAAAAGAAAAAAGGATTATGCAGCATTCCTGCCCCTATCCTTGAGACACACACACACACACACACACACACACACACACACACACACCACGACACACACACACACACACACACACACACACACACACACACACAAAGAAAAAACAAGGATACTATTCGACTTCATGTCTCTGTGGATGAGTTCTTTGCATGTAAATAGCTGCAAGACAAAAGAACAAAGATGTTAATGGAACTATTACTGAGGCAAAATAGCAACAATAGGAATATTTCTGTTTTGAGTGAGAGCAACACCCCAATTGTGGCTTAGGACGAGCTTATATAGTGGAGGAGTTGCTGCGCGCACTTCAAGCACACTTCAGTAATTGGCTATAGCAGTTACCCCAGTGCCCGCGCGCCTGCAGGCGAAGGGACGCGTTGAGGAGACAATAGATTTTGTCTTCTCAGGCAGCTGCCGCGTGACGTCAGCGTCACGTGAGCTGCTTCAGCCAACGTGGGCTAACCAGCTTCGTGACACGTCCGCCAGGCCCCCACATCACCGCCAGCACTATAAGCAGGGATCGCTTGTGCTGACGCCGCTCGGCACGGTAGGAGCTCGCACTCTCGCTAGCAAGCAGAGTGTATAATCTGTACCTAAGACGTGTGGGTTACAAAACACGCTTACACAGCTATTGCATAGAAAATGTCTTCAACCAGTCTTACTCAAGTTCGTTTCAATGCCACCATAAAACAGGCTGCTGTCATGTGTAAATAATAATGCATCCCTGTGTGTTCCCCATTTCTTGCCCCTCTGCACTGTGCAAACATTACAGCACAAGGACACAAGCTACAACAGGCTAAGCCAATATCTGGCATACAGCAACGTAGGCTGACATTTACCTTGTGATTAGTGCATATCCTGCTTCGCAAGGAAAAAACACGGGCTGTCAGGCAAGAATATCAACAACAGTCTTTCTGGTCGGATACGAGAACACACACACTGCAACCACTACCCAGCACTGGGGAAATTACCAGGGGCCTTTTTAGGATCCTTTAGAGATGTTAGGACTTGTTTTTATGTGACAAAGTGGTTACTCAATGAGAATTACCAGGGAATGGTATAGAACTGAATATTTGCATTCACAAAAAGCAAGTGTACACGCAGCCTTGCAATGAGCTGTCCTCTGCTGTGTATAGGAACGCTATTCATGTTGCAGAACTGTGTGTGTATGTTTTCTTACCGCCTAAAACAGGCGCCTTTATTTCTGAGATGGTCACTTTTTCATTGCTTAAAAGATTGATGATTTTAAGGGGTGTTCGTGAATACACTCCTTGGATATTTTATGTAGTGATTTCTTTTAACTTTGAACGTGAACTTGTATTTCCTACACGTATTAAAAGTTATAGGTGCACTAAAGTAGTTAATTCTTCATCAATCTAAATAGTGTCGTGAATGGAAACATTTAATACCTCTAGTTAGTGTGGCGTAATGAGGCACGTTTAAAAATGTGCAAATTCATATTTAATTTTTGCATGTACAGGCCATGAAAACAAATTAACTTAATTCTCAAAAGCTGCATTGCTTCACAGAAAGGGTAATATTTATAAAAAAGCAACTTTCTATTACGAGAAATGTATTAACAAGTCAAACAGAAACCAATAAGCTTTATGAAAATTAAAATGTGCCCAAATATTAAATACCAGGCTCCCAAGATTCACCACCGACTGCCCTACCCTGCCACACATCATTTTGGCTCAAAAGCTTGACCAAAAGTGATCTGTAGCTGCTACCTATACCTACTTCTATGTCTAGATAGATAGATAGGAGATGAAATGAAGAAAAAATAAACACGGTAATCATATAGAGTGTGAGCTATCTTTCCACCAATCCGATTTTGAAATGCACCCAGAGGCAAGTTATGGTATCATGCATTCATTTAATATACACTTGTACGTTGGGCAAGTCTTTTAATGCAGTGTTTGCATAGGTTTTCTATTCCAAAGGAAGTTGAGGAACACAGAGCCACAACACACTGGCTGTACCGAACCGGAAGTAGCACGGTAACCCAGGGTAGTAGAAAAGTTCCTTTATTTAGACACATACAAATAGTGATCCAAGCCAAATAAGCTCCCACGCGTTTCTCGCCTATGTGGCGTGTACGAGGGGCGAAAGGACTTTAGACTTTATCCCTATGAATTGCTCGACCGGACAATGTCTGCAAATACAAATCCATCTCCGGACACAATCATTCTCTCTGCTGTATCCCGAAGGTCTTGCAATCGCTATGCGCATACCGAAATGCTATTCGTGCAGCCTACTCCAGCACGCCTTATTGTGCAACATCTATACATGCTCTTTATAAATAGTGGCTTAACCAAGGGAAAATACAGCATGTCTTACGCTAAATAAAAGCTCTTAAAGAAACTGCTGTCAGACAGCTGCAGGGGGCTATGTCAGGCAGGGGGCCGTGTCAGGCAGGGGGCCGTGTCAGGCAGGGGGCCGTGTCAGGCAGGGGGTCTGGTAAGTGGTCACTTCAGCCATAGCAGCAGCTTTACCAGCGGAATATATATTCTTATTTTACATGGTTATGTCCAATCATTGTTTCTAATATTAAATGTGTTTTTTACTTTACCTGTTGTTTTCTCTCAGCCCTTTGTCTAGTCCTGTTATGTGTTATTGGCTTTGATTATTATTTGTTATTATTATTGCTAGCAGTTTTAAGCATTGCATTGACTTAACAATATGACGCTATATGTCTTTATTTGTCTTTATTTATATATGATTCTACTTCGTTTGGAGCACATCCCTTACCTGATCCAGCTACTGGTCCTGGTTGTATATATCCTTTTTTTATTGGGGTTATGTGCGGGGCGCCAGAGATATAGTATCCACTTCCACATGCTCCATTATATTGATACAAACTTTGATACATTTTGTTATACTATTGATCCAAGCAAGTCGTCTTTTAACTGCTCCAAAACCACTGCCTAAATCACTGATACAAGTGAAGCACAAAGGACACAAATCCTTTCAAACCGCGGTGCACTGTCAAAATGGTGCAATTTGCATACTTTTTGGATCAATGTGCCAAATTTGCTCCTACTGTGACTATCAATCCATATCCCCCACAGTCATTAGCGGGGAAGTAAAGTCACATATTGTTTATGATTCCAGGTGATTTTATAGACTTGCATGATCAATTTCATCAGGAAGCTCTGTGGGTAACTCAATGGCCCCTCCATGGCAATGAACTGGAGCACTATAAATGTACAGTTCTGCGCACGCACCGGAACTGTAAGTACGCAGCTATGGTTAACCTTCTGTGTTATTTTCACTGACACGTCACTGAATTTTAGATCTGTTTAAGACTGTTGCTCGTTTAGTTCAATTAAAAGCAGTATCTGTTTTTGCAGTTAAACCTTTTTTTGGTCCTATATTATGCTCATACCCAAATACCAAAGAATGCACCAACAATGCGAAAACTGCAGTGAGTGGAGCCAAGTAATAGAAATGTTTAGGAAATTACTATGGTGATGCTAAAAACACATCTCGTGAGTATTTATCTAAAACAGAGGACTACTGGAGAATGTCGTGACTAGAATGAAAAAGGCAATTTTTCTCGAGTTTATTTTTTGTACTTTGAATTGTCACTGCAGCATTCCTCCGATAGGTGTGAGCAACAAAAGAAGTATGTATTATATGCCATGTACAAAACGCTACACTTCCAAGTCAACTTTTTAAAAGATTTTAAACAAATTATGAATGATACGACAAACAAGGAGTTACAAAGATACAGGTGTATTCACAGTAAAGCTGTCAAATGCAATGTGGGTATAGAACTATACTACAGCATTAAAATAAATACTTTGTGACTATAATCCAGTATTTCCAAACTCTTTGTATTATTAGATTCTATCCATGCGTCTCCTCCCTGCTTCTGGCGATATCTCTCCCAACCCTGCCTTATTCCTACATGCTCTCGCCCTCGCCTGCCAAATGCAACTTCTACTGGATTTCCCAAAACAAACTGTTTTTAAACACTGACAAGACTGTAACAATGGTATTTGGGACCAAGACTAAATTTGTAAAGCTTCCAGTGACTGAGCTCCAGATTAGAACCAACGCTAACACCACCCTAACCCCTGTCACTAGTTTTAAATACCTGGGCTTATGGTTTGACTCCCACTTAACATTCGGGATGCACATTGATACCCTGACAACCAAGACCTACGCCAAACTAGGGGTACTTTACAGGAACAAATCCTCCCTAAGTCTCCTGGTCAGAAAGCGTATCGCACAGCAGATGCTAATGCCAATTATTGACTATGGAGACATAGTATATGGCTCGGCACCTCAAACCCACCTTAGCAAACTTGACACCCTCTACAATTCAATTTGTCGTTTTGTTCTCCAATGCAACAACAACACACATCACTGCCAAATGCTCAAAGAACTAGATTGGTCAACTCTAGAGTCTAGGCGCAAAGTTCACCTTTCCTGTCTTGCCTTTAAATTCTTCATGGGCAAGCTACCCAGCTACCTGAACAAGCTCCTCACCCCTACCACATGCAGCACCTATCACCTGAGATCAGAATCCAAAAGACTGTTCATGGTCCCAAGGCTCAACAAAGTACCCGGACGTTCCTCCTTCTCCTACCGTGCACCCCAAAACTGGTACAACCTACCAGAGACTCTCACATCCACCAGCAGTTTAAGTTCTTTCAAATCTAAGGCTGTCTCACATTTTAACCTGGTCTGTAACTGTTTCATACGCTCAAAATATATATTTTCTTTAACTGTGCACGCAATGTCTTGGATATAATGTATACCCTGTTCATTTATGTAACTGTACTTGTAACCATGTATTATTTGTTTCACTCGGTGCCCAGGACATACTTGAAAACGAGAGGTAACTCTCAATGTATTACTTCCTGGTAAAATATTTTATAAATAAATAAATAAATAATACTCCTTCTGGTGTCAACCCCTCCAACCTCATACCCATCCCCTGCCACCCTCCCTCCTCTCTCCCTTTCTCCTGTGCCCTTTGGAATGCTCGTTCCCTTTCTAACAAGTTCCTCTCTGTGCATGACTTCTTTCTCTCTCTCACTCTCTGCTCCTATTTGCTATAACTGAGACCTGGCGCACTCAGTCTGACTCTGCTCTGGAAGCTGCCCTCTCTTATGGTGGCCTTTCATTCTCCCACACTCCGCGCCCTGATGGCAGGGGTGGAGGCGTGGGGCTCCTGCTCTCCTCTCTCTGCCATTACCGATCCCTTCCTCTCCTTGCTTTACCCTCCTTTGAGGCTCACACTGTCCAGATCTTCTCTCCTCTCCCTGTCCCCATGGCAGTCATCTATCGCCCGTCTCACTTTGAATCCTGGCTCTCTTTCTTTCTCTCCTCAGATTCCCCTGTTCGTCTCCTTGGGGACTTCAACTGCCACATTGATGACCCCTCTCTCCCTTAGGCTTCCGGCTTTCTCTCTCTAACCTCTTCTTTTGGCCTTCAACAGTGGACTGCAGCCAGCACCCACAAGGATGGCCACTACTTAGACCTGGTTTTCACTAAAAACGTTTCTCCCTCTGATGTCTCCATTTCCTCTCTCTGACCATCACCTCATCTCATTTTCTCTCTCTCGCTTCTCCCCTTCGCCATCTGGCCCTTGTTTTTGCAGAAACCTGCGCTCTATTAACCTACCAGTTGGTTCCACTTTACGCTCCTCCGTCTCCTCTCAGTTCTGCTCCAGACCCTGACAACCTGGTCAGGAACTACAACTCTGCCTTATCTTCCTCTCTTGATCTACATGCCCCGCTTTCTTCCGTCCTCACCCTTCTAACCCCAGACCCTGGCTAAATTCCCACACGCGCATATTGCGTTCCTCTGAACGCCTCTGGAGGAAGTCTCACACTTTCGCAGACTTCCTCCACTACACATGTATGCTATCCTGTTTCACCTCTGCCCTCTCTCAGGCTAAACAAGCCTACTTTTCTTCACTAATCAACATGCACAAGTCTAACCCACGCCGACTGTTCTCTGTCTTTGACTCTCTACTCAGACCACCCTCAGCTGCCTCTTCTTCCTCCATATCATCCCAGGACTTTGCGGACTATTTTAAGGAAAAGGTGGAATCCATAAGTCAGAACATCCCCTCTCTTTCCTCCCATCCTACACCTCTTCCTAATTCTCCAACTGCCTTCCTTGACTCTTATTCCGCTGTATCAGAGGAGGATGTCACTGTTGATCTCCTCTTCTCCCTCTACCACTTGCCCTCTTGCCTCCCATCTCCTAAAAGCTCTTTCTCCTACTATAATCCCTACGCTCACACACATTTTTAACTCCTTCCTCTACTCTGGTACCTTTCCCTCCTCCAAACATGCAAAAGTTATACCATTTCTCAACAACAGCATGCTTGACCCTACCTGTCTTTCTAACTATCGACATGTCTCCGTCCTGCCTTAGACGTCTTAGGCTTAGTCCATAGAGACTGAAGCCGTGCGTATCTGCGCTGAGGCTCAGGGAAAGCGGTGTTTTCCCTGGCCTTAGAGCGCGCGCCGTCTGTGGGCGTGTCTGGGGGCGGGCCAGTGACGTCAACGAGCTGGTTCGCCCTCATTGGGCGAACCGCTCACGTGACCGGCCCTGCGCTCAGGCGAGCACAGAAACTAAAGATTTGGTAAGACACACGCTTCCGCAGGCATGCGGAAGCGTGCGCGAGCCCCTGCTAAAGCCGCTCTCATTGCGGCTGCAGGGGCTCAGTGCCGAGCAGCAGCGCGCCTCAGCACGGGTCAGCGCTGACCATGCCCGAGGCCTTATATTCTCTCGATTGCTCCATTTTCTCAACACATTCTCCCCTGGACCCTCTCCAATCAGACTTCCGCACTGCTCACTCGACTAAAACAGCCCTCCCTAAAATAACTGATGACCTCCATGCTGCCAATGACAGAGGGCATTACACTCTGCTCATATTACTCAACCTCTCTGCAGCATTTGACACCGTGGACCACCCTCTTCTCCTTCACATTCTCCATACTCTTGGTATTCGGAACAAAGCTCTATCCTGGACCTCCTCTTACATCTCCCATCGTACTTTCAGTGTCTCTTCTGCTAACACCTCCTCCTCCTCTATTGATCTCTCTGTGGGGTTACCCCAGGGCTCTGTCCTGGAACCTCTTCCCTATTCTCTATACACACTTCCTCTAGGTGACCTAATCACATCTCTTGGGTTTAAATATCACCTCTATGCTGCCGAGGCACAAATTTACTTTTCAATCCCTGACTGTACACCTGCTGAGCAGACCAAAGTTTCTGAATGTCTCCCTGGGATATCCTCCTAGATGGCCCTCTACCGACTTAAACTTAACATGGCAAAAACAGAGCTCCTCATACTTCCTCCCAAACCTGGCCCTACTACCTCCTTCCACATTACTGTTGGAACTACGATCATTCACCCAGTAGCCCAAGCACGCTGCCTAGGGGTCACACTCGTCTCCTCTCTCACATTCTCCTCACACATTCAAAACGTATCTAAAACCTGTCGCTTTTTCCTCCGCAATATTACTAAAAGCCCTTTCCTCTGTTGCTCGACTGCTAAAACTCTGACTCAGACCCTCATTCTCTCCTTTCTCGATTACTGTAACCTCCTGCTGTCCGGCCTTCCTGCCTCTCACCTGTCTCCCCTACAATCTATCCTAAACGCTGCTGCCAGAATCACAACTCTTTCCTAAATCTGTCTCAGCGTCTCCCCTGCTGAAATCCCTCTCCTGACTGCCTATCAAATCCCGCATCTCACACTCAATTCTCCTCCCCACTTGTAAAGCTTTACACTCTTCTGCTCCTCCTTACATCTCAGCCCTAATTTCTCGGTATGCACCATCCAGACTCTTGCGTTCTTCTCAAGGATGTCTTCTTTCTACCCCCTTTGTATCAAAGCCCTCTCCCGCCTTAAACCTTTCTCACTGACTGCCCCACACCTCTGGAATGCCCTTCCCCTCCAACGGTCTCTGTATGTTCTTCCTACCTATCAATTAGATTGTAAGCTCTTCGGAGCAGGGACTCCTCTTCCTAAATGTTACTTTTATGTCTGAAGCACTTTTTCCCATGCTCTGTTATTTGTATTTGTTATTTATATGATTGTCACGTGTATTACTGCTGTGAAGCGCCATGTACATTAATGGCGCTATATAAATAAAGACATACATACACTCGAATGGTGGAAGTTTATGACAAGAGGTACTTTGCAGCAATAATCTGATTTTCATTCTTTCCACAAGCTTGCAGTCCTGGCTACTAAGCATGAAAGACAATGACATTATATATAACTGGATAATGGTGTACAGCTTGGATATGCTGAGTGCCAGCTCTCTTCTAGTATGCCCCCAACTGAACATGTTCTAGTACACAGCAAGATATACAAATCACCCAGAAATATTTCCAACCAGTTCATGTTTCATTCACAAAATGAACGAACGAACATGGAACGTATGCCGGTTGTTCCCTGAAATAAAGGGTTGGTACATACCATGCCATTTGCCTTTGTGTACTGTTCCAAAAGATCCCGACCCTATTCGGGTTGACAACATGACTTCACTTGCTTCTATTTCCCAATAGTAACTTGAATCTCTCTGTCCCCGAGACCTCTGCAAAATAATCACGTCAGTCAGTACAGTTTTCCAGTTCCTTCTGTTCACACAAATATAAGCTTTCCAGCTTCATATAGCCAGGTTAGTGACTAGGGCCCAGATACTTTAAGCACCTTAAGACGTAGTCACCAAGTCATGAGTTTTGGCACCCCAGGGCATAACGTGTGGCTCAATCAGTGGCTCAGTTGAAGACTGCACCTGTGCTGAAGCAGGGATATCCATAAAAGCTGGCCTGTTGGTGGCGCTTAAGGACTGAGTTTGACACCCCTGCTTTAACGCAGATTCCTTTTTCGAGTCCACGTTTGGCACAAAGCTTTAGAAAACACTGTGGTAGAGCGGTTTCCATAAGACGCGTCACAGTATCGGATGACGACATACAATCACGGCGTTTTGCGGTTCTGGAGGCGTCTTATGGGATAGCAAAGTTTAGTAAAAATAGCCTTGTGCGTATTCTGAAATGATTCTAACATTTCCATTTTAAACAATAGAACAAGAGGTACAGTATATCCAAATGTCATTTTCTAGGCTTTTAAATCAGTTCAAAATATAGTTGCTGTTCCCTTCTTGTCAAAGGGTCCACCGGCTTCCAACTATCCACTGGATCCTGGCTGTGCTGGTATTCCCACTGGATCCTGGCTTTGCTGGTATTCCCACTGGATCCTGGCTTTGCTGGTATTGTCACTGGAGATCCTGGCTTTGCTGGTATTCCCACTGGATCCTGGCTTTGCTGGTATTCCCACTGGATCCTGGCTTTGCTGGTATTCCCACTGGATCCTGGCTTTGCTGGTATTCCCACTGGAGATCCTGGCTTTGCTGGTATTCCCACTGGAGATCCTGGCTTTGCTGGTATTCCCACTGGAGATCCTGGCTTTGCTGGTATTCCCACTGGAGATCCTGGCTTTGCTGGTATTCCCACTGGAGACCCTGGCTTTGCTGGTATTCCCACTGGATCCTGGCTTTGCTGGTATTCCCACTGGATTTTGGCGACACATTTCTGGTAACATACAATGTAGCAGGGCCTCAGATTTAGTTAAAAACAAAAAAGGTTTTGCCGCCTGTTTGAATTCACGACAAAAGGTCAGTTGATTTCCTGTATTCTCTACAAATATTTTTAATGAAAGCCACCACTTCCTCTAAAATTAAGTAGATAAAAAAAAAAAGCAAATCGGAACATAAAAGGATCAACATTAACTTATTTATAGTATCCCACAAGTGGCAGAAAGAAAAAACATTCAACTCCTTACTTACAATTTTATTTTTCTCCTGACTGCTGGAAGTGGGCGCTCGCTCTCGGTGGTTTGGAACTGGCGTTTTAGTTTGAGACCATCCTGTGGGGCTCAGATTATCGGGGCTGCCCGATAATGCCGAGGGGGAAGCTTTGTACACAGAAAAGAAAAAACTGATTACTTGCTGAATCAAGTAAAATAAAATAAAACACGCAGAATTGTACAAATATTCACCTGATTCACTGTGACTTCGTAATGCATCCTGAAACACAGAGAGTTTATTTTTAGGATTGTGTTTTTGTATATTGTAAAGGGCCATTAAAGGCTGAAGATTTCTAATAGTTATATCAGTAGAAGAAGTTGTGAAATCTTTTATTTGACCAATATGCCATTAAGAGAGGTGTTTTAATGCAAAGTTTTAGAAGTGCAAATGCTGCTATCAACTTTCATCAAGATCACAACTAACATGTGCAGCCGTTTCAGAAGCACGTGCAGAATGCCCGTTTTCTTTAATGTTGGCCCAATAAAGTACTACTCACAGACCTTGCGCACACACCGATAAATTGCTCTGTAATACAATTGTTTCAGATTCCAGATTTCTTTTCCCCACAGTATAGTCACAATGCATAATGACAGACTTTATACTTTGTTATATACTGTATGTGTCGCATTGCACTTTGACAAATTGCCTAACAGACGGTTGTTGGATACTCAGGAGGGACAGGGCGTCAATTCAATATTGTGACCAGATACTCTTCTGTAATAGGACAGTCACAAAACATATACAAACCATTACAGCAGGTCATTAATATATTAACCACAATTTGGTAACATTAATAATGGCATATGCTAGTGACCTTCAATCTCACTTGTTAAGTATTTGTCTACAGTTGCAGTCTCCTTAACGCTTCCCTCAGCGATTTTGAATACAATTAGATTGAGGCAGTGAATGAATATTCAAAGCAACAGAATGCAAGTGTGCTATATGCAATGCCGATTCACTGGTTACTCCTACAAACATGGTCTTATTTGCAGGAATGATCTGCAAGGTGGTTAGAAATCAGTTAATGGCAAACAAAGGATGCACAAGGTTATACATTCGAGGGGCAGTCCCTTATAGTGAGCAGCAAAGAAAGGAGTTCAATAATATTGGATTCTTTAGCAAGACTCAATCCAACCTTAAAATATGTACCTATTTGTTCATTTTAAAAATAAATATATTCTCCCTGTTGAGCTTTGGCTCTAGATTGTCCAGTAATTACTTTATATAAAAGACCAGGAACGTTCGATTAACAATTTGACTGAACATATACGAGTTCAAACAGTCTTATCGCAAAATATTAGAAAGTATCTGGTTACTGCGCAGACTTTAACCATGTTAAATACTCCTACTTCTGACTAAATAAATGTGCCAGTCAGCTACGTTTGACTTATTAAACTGCCATTCGTTCACTTTTAAGGACTGCCCCTTTAAATGTCTAGTATTTTACATCCCACTCATTAATGAACTCTTAAATTAAACCGATTATTCCAATGAGTAGTCCAAACATACTTCGTAATATTGCACTTCTTGAACACACCCCGCTCTATACTTACAATATGCAGGCATGCTCGCTCACGCTTCACATGGTTATAAGTGCATCATCATTTGAACGTCTTTACTCCTCTAACACCTATAAAATCCATTGCATTTCTAGGGAGATTTTCTTGGTGCAACAGTATCTATAGCACAGACCTAGGTAAAATAACTCAAATGTACAACCACACTATAGTACAACCACACTATAGTACAACCACACTATAGTACAACCACACTATAGTACAACCACACTATAGTACAACCACACTATAGTACAACCACACTATAGCCCACTATACACGCATTGGTGCAAAGCATTCACCATAACACAAGACCACCCCCCAAAATAAAAGCACAGCCAAAAGGGAAAGAAGCAACAGGCATGAAAAATACCTACTCTTCCCCTCAAACAAAATCGTCTGCACCAGGACCTGGGAGAAGTATTCAGGCAGTTATTCTAGTCCAAGACAATGAAAGATAAGAAGGATAAAGAACAGAGAAAGAGGCAACTACATGTGAAAAACAGAAGGTGAAAAAATAAATAAAAGAGTAGAAAAATTAAAGGGATGTGTCTAACTAAACTAGGAATGAATACAAGGTTTGTGTGAGATACACACACACACACACACACACACACACACACACACACACACAAATTAATAGACGATACCGTTCTGTGGCTCACGAAATGCTTTTATGTGTTAGAGCTTTCGAGATACACCTCTCTTCTTCCAGCGGTGTTACAATGAAGGAAGCAAGAAAGGGTTTTACTTAAAAACAGTGTCTCTTGGAATGTATCTGTGACTGAACGCTTCTTACCGTGTACACACATTATACTGTATATAGCTGCATTAAGGTATGTGAATGCCCGCTTCTTACCGTGTACACACATTATACTGTATATGGCTGCATTTGCTTCAGTTTCCACTAAAGTGCACAACTGACTGCAGTTTAGCATGTTATTTGTTTTAGAGAAAAGTAACTAGATATTTATCTAGCTCTAAAATCATGTGGTATTTTTATACATGCAAACACAACTGCAGTAACTAACCCCTTTTACAAAAGCAATTTGCCAAACCACTTCTCTTAATATTTGTTTAAAATAATGCAAACTTTTTTTTTTTTTTAAAGGAGTTTAATCTTAAAAAAGAGCGAGTGTTTACCTAACAGGAACACGGACAGACTCGCGCATCCGCCTCAAGGTCAGTGAAGGTAATGCAGGCATGCCACCATCGCCAATGTTTGAATTGGGAAATAATCTGCAGGTAAAAGTATCCAGCAATGAATGTTAATAGATTTTGGAGCCCTCCCTAATAAAGCTACGTCTGCAACGAACAATACGTTTGTTAAAACGGATGATGCCAACTTTCGTTGTTTATATGCGATATCTTGATTTGCGCTCCCACGCTGTATTTACTCGAAGGTGGCAGTACAAACCCACGAGTGCACACTCCTGGGCTAAACCGCATTACATCCCCAATATGCAGCGTCTGACCAAAGCATGTCATGATGGGTTTTGTATTAGCCCACCCAAGCATTTGTTTGGAAGATTATATTTAGACACGGACCAATACAAATTGACATTCACATGTAACACTGATGACAGAATTACTGAAATGCTTTGAAGATATTGTGATCAAGTTCAAACATATATTCTAAATTAGTTAAGCAATTATTAACATTTAAATGTGTGCATACTTCCACCACTGCAATGGTTAAGAAATACTGAATATATAAGGAAGTATTTTCCTCTACACTTTCTACTGCCACACGATGAGAGACGATGGTAATTACTTGGAGGAATGCCCAGCTCACAGCCTTTGCTCATCTCGTGGTGCTATTTCATTTACAATAATAGCTTTGTTTAAAAATAGAATAAACGGGTTGATCCAGATGTTTCCCCGCTGCGGGATTTACTATTCATCCAATTATAAAAAAGTCAATTCAAAGCTGGATTCTTTTATTTTTTAATAAAAACAGTCCGTCCTGGTTCTGCTATAAGCTCAGTAACGTGGCAATGACCGGATAATTATCCACAAAAGGCAACCAAGATGTAGTCCGTTAAGTGAACATTTATGAACAATATGAAATGAGTCTTAATCACAGTAGTGAACACTTACAATAGCTGCCTGATGTTGCTCCAGTCTACGCACATAGTCGGGACTTTCGTGCTGCAATGTTCATGAAACTTGTAACCACATGTCTGACACCGAAAGCCATTCAATAGGAACTTCTGGCAGATGTCGCAAAAGGCAAGCTTTAGAAAAGTCTTCCGAACCTGGACATTGTTGGAGAAATTGAAGCTTTCAACAAAAAAGGTTTGATATAATGGGGGTTATTCAAAGTGCAATACTGCCAATTAAGCACGACCGCAAGAAACCGCACATTGGAGTGCAATGGTGCTGATCGGTACTGCCCAATCCTCACCTCTCAAATAGGAGAACACACAAAGTTGTATTTATGCATCTTTTGTTGTGTTGCACACAGCAAGACAAATATATTACACTGATCTAAATAGGACAAATTATGTCTACAGTGATCATGTTATGATCTAAAAACACATTCCCCATTTATGTAAATCTCAGACTTATTTCAGTTTTTTCTCTTGGGTTTCATCCGGAAAGATCTACTGTAAACTATTACTAAGCTGAAACCTTACGTACAAGGCCAAACTTCATGAATAAAATCAATTTGCTAAGTCACAAAAAGGAGAGTCCCTAATATTATTCAATATATGCCCCTCTGATGTAATTTATTTATAAAATGTTTTACCAGGACGTAATACATTTAGAGTTACCTCTCGTTTTTAAGTCTGTCCTTTGCACAGAGTTCTTATGACAAATACATAGTTACATTAAGTGAGCAGGGTTATACATTATATACAAGACATTGCAAGACCAAGATGCAACGGTGAAAACACTCCGGAACACAGAGACCAGCTGGCACCTTTTCTGATGCGCCATTTCATATATCATTGCTTGGGAATGCAATGCAAACTTCTCTCTATCTGCATCGTTTTATTACATGCTAAACATGACACCATCGGATCTCCTGCGCTTCTCTATCTTGCTGTAACCCCCTGTTTCTGGGATCAGTACAGGACCATGTGGGTTACATGGCTTTTTAGGGTTTTAACGACAGACGGGTCAATCAGAAGATGGCAGATAGAAGGGCTGCCGCTCACTGGGAAATTGTACCCAATTGTATGACATATTTGGGACACTGAACACAGTATTTTGTGTTTATTTTCATAATTTTTCCCACTGTTTTTGGAGCACAGTTTGTGTTCACTAAGATTAACCTTTTCGGTGATTCAAAACCTAGATTGCCGTTCATCCCACATACGATTTTATTTTAACTTCATTCTATTTCCCTGAAATTGTTCAGACCGTAAGCGAGTTCCAGCGCGCGCTATGTTCTCTCTCAATGTCCTGGTGCAGGGTTCTTAAAACTTCAATGTGGATCACTTCAGTGTTAATAAACAGAGGAATTGCTTCCACTTCGATGCACCCATCAATCTATTTACATCGAAGTATAACATATTGCAAACAACACTGGACCAGTATCAGTAGTAAGAATGCATCGCTGTAAGAGATAGCGTTCTGAAGTGAATTTTGGGGATCACCACGAATCTTCGGGGGCCACTGGTGATCCAGGGATTCTAGCTTGAGAACCACCTTCCGCATAAAATGTTTCAGGTACAGTATATATGCTAACACGGCATGGCCAGGCCGGGACACCACAAATCCAAACAAATAAACAACTTACAAAATTATGTGTTGTGAGCGGAACGTGATCCAAGAAATCCACCTGCAGCTCGGCCCCAATTAGTGAGGCTGCATCTGTATTCCAATCCAAACGCAACTTTCTGCTACACAGTATCAACACAAAGGGGAAAGTGTGGGACGTTAGGAAGATGAAAGATGCAATATTCCGGACAAAGATAACAGTATGGTTACAAAACCTGTAATGGGCTATATAGCTAGAGCAAAAATAGATTTAATAATAGTGTCCACCAGGCGAGTATGTTTGCTGGGGAATAGTCGTGGATATTTCTGGCACAGTGCTGCAATTCTGTACTACTTAAAATAGCAATATACTGTGTATGCATGTGTGTGTATGCATGTGTGTGTATGCATGTGTGTGTATGCATGTGTGTGTATGCATGTGTGTGTATGCATGTGTGTGTATGCATGTGTGTGTATGCATGTTTATGTTTGTGTATGGATAAAGGAATATCTTGTTTACTGGTAGAGATTGTTTTAAAAAATGACATCCAATTTCTACTCTTCCCCCTTCCCCACAAATCGGCTACCTGAATACAGTGCAGATATCGCCTATTTTACTATCTATATCTGGGTACAGTTCACTTTAATTTCAAATCTATAAAAAAATACCTATGGGGTATATTTAATCACTTATAAATGTGGTCCATCAATATGTTGGACGGACCAAAATTCCAACTTAATTTAAAATTTCTTGAATACAAAAATCCCCGATGAAGGTGCATGCTGATGACGGTGCATGCTGATGACGGTGCATGCTGATGACGGTGCATGCTGATGACGGTTATGCTGATGAAGGCGCATGCTGATGAAGGCGCATGCTGATACTGAAACGCCGGATGTTACACCTTGACTTTTTGTAGGTCATTAAATGACCTTTTTTGCCATGTTTTGATTTTGTTCTTATTTTTTGGTGAGCTCGACTCCTTTATGCTCTTCAGTACCAAAGAAACATGATAAATGGGCTCCAAAATCATGGAGTACAAACACTTCAGTTTGTCAAAATAGATGCCCAAGTGGTTTGATAATTATGGGACGAATATGGGCTCTCTCTTCTCTTGGGAGGGGACAGATTGAAAACCCTTTGCAAAAATCATATTGGATTTTTAAGATGGGCACTTTAACAGCAGGTGGTTTGAATGAAATGGTTGATGAGCACTATTGTGTAAAACTGTTTTCACTTTTCATGTCACATCGTTTCTTTAGGTATTTGCAATGTATTATAAATATGACTATTGTATGTAAGTACAGTACCTCCTCTTTTACATTAGAATTGTATATGTAGCTTGTTTTTTTGCTAGAAAATTATATACATATACTAGACACACAGAGGGAGGATGTTTATCCCTAAGAGGACACGCAGCTGCCTTTGGCAATATAACAAAAAATATATAAATATAATATAAAAAATAATAATATATGCTTGTTCACATACATTCCAAGTCTGCTGATTACCTACTTGGTACACACCTAAATGTATGTTTTATTGATATGTTTAAAAAGCATATTTGTGAAGGGCACTACTAGAAAGTCATTGTTATTGTATGTGCTGGCTGAGACACAGAAAAGTTTCACAAATCCCACAGGGTTCGGTTGCATAACCCGTCTCCACCCACAGAAAACAAAATCTGATTACCTCAACGAAAACAAAAATACCAGGACGTAAAACGGTAGGCTCCGACACAAACCCTATAAGGTGTAGCCTCACAAACTCCTACTACTCATTTCTACTTTAGCAGCCTCCTTAATATTCTGTTTCCCGTTTGATCACACAACTCCCTGCAGTGCTTTTTCATTCATTTTAATTTAATACTTCGGTAAAAATATTATGAGCCTCTTAAGAACTTACAAGGGCGGTCAGCGTTAAAACTGACATCTGACCTAATAAAAACCCCTGATCACGGCTACTACACAACGCTACATATATCCTAGAAGCAGAACTTGCTTAACAAATAAGCTATTTTTGCTTAACAAATAAGTGTATTTTGGAGTAAATAAATTATAGACCCCATGGCAGGTGATATAGAGATCGGAACTTATCACTACAAATAAATGCTTGCCTGAAAAGCACTGCTCTACTAGAATAAACCACAAAAGTCACATGTATGTGCGTTATTTCCCATAGAAATCAATGGCATGCTAGCCACAATTTAACGTAAATAGAACTTGGACATGTAGGATATTGAAATGCGGCTGCTGTGTGTTAATTGCAGTTATCCCACTGTTTCATGTAATAAAACAGATAAGTGGAACTGCTGATTTAACAATCACCTCTGTAGGCAATGTCTTTCTTTACCAAGGACTGAAAGACAAAACATACCATAGAGACCAACAGCAACAAGAAACCCCAAGGTCAGATCATGTGATAAAAATAAACTGCTGCTGAAAGACCAATAAGAGCTATAAATTCCTGGTTCCCTTATCAGCGCACGCGGTTAATAGGAGAATTATAGGGTTATCCTCAGATACTAGCAGCTCTGAAAGGAAATTCGAGAGTTTACGAGCATTATTCGCACAGTAATATCAGAAAATTAACTGATCAGATTTCCGACCTGTAGCACACGTGCTCTTGTTTGATTTGAATCCAGCAGCTACTCCCCACTCAGACAGCCCTGGGCGCCACGCCTTGACCCGGTCACGACAAACTACTCCACATGCCACAGGCAGACATCACTCACAACTGCTGGGCCCCAGAAACCCCCACAAACCTGGCACCCACCCCCATACTGCCGGCCCCCCAGGGGGAAAGCTGGCGTGAGATGGTGAGCATCGGGTTATTAACCAAAGCCCATTGGATAGCCGCCATAGCACAGGGGTGAAATGCGCGGTGACCTGCAGGGTAGGGCCGAGCATGAAGGGGCCTGGCTAATGGAGCAGGAGACAAGGAACTGAAACACAGGGAAGTCGGGGGAATAAATCCCTCAGGAGAGTGCATTACATGGCCATTAATGCCTGGGTAGGTTAAAGGCTTCAACATCAACTCCTTCACACTGGGCGTTAATAAGAAGTTAATGCCCTGTCCTTCAGGGTTTATGACTCAAATATTAGAACATACTACAAAACTAAAATAAAAAGCAAAATAAAATAAATTCAGATTCTTACCCCTTTGGTTCCTGATGAAGTCGAAAAACTGCACAGCATTCTGGCTGGAGACCTCGAACTTTTAGCGCTTTCATAAGGCAATCATGTAGGCTCATCCCATTCCGTACATTAACCTGAAAGGGGGATGTTAAAAGGTGATAATGTGCAGTGTGGGCTATAGATTTTTTTATAAGCAGTCAAACGGCTGAGCATGGATTTGCATTAGCCAAATTATTTGTAGAATCCCCTTGCTGTGCATCTCTGATATATCATGGTCTCAAAGGGGCAGTTCTTCCGAGGACGAAAGGTAAGACAGAGGAGTGTTTAAATGTAGTAAACTGGCACCTTAAAAAGGAAAAATATATTAACAAGTATTTTAAAATTATTTTATAAACTTAAAATTTCCAATAGCGAATGTCTTTTGGTGATCATACTGTTTTGCCAGTCCACGAAGCCACAGGTAAATTGTTCTTTTAGTTTTGTTCTTTGTTAGTAACGTAACAATGCCTTTATTAGTGAAACATATCAGTGCAAGTCACGGCTAAGCTCGAATTCAGCGGCCTGGAGAAAAGCATTAATTTTCCACAAAATACAAAGTGTCAATTTTAGGGTGACTGAACCCTTCTCTCTTCCACCCAAGGCGGGTTGTCAGGATATGTTACCTGCAACGATCTGATTGCAGGCAACGCTTTCACATCCCCAGATTGGGGTAAAACATACAAGCTGAAACAAGACGCATGCATTATCACATTTGTGCTATACATTATTAAAAACTTCGGTTTAACTCGCATGGGAAAGACAGAACGTCAACTGAAGAGATCTTTGGCTGCGCGTTCCGGTTTGCACCACTTCTAGAGAGGAGGCATCTGACCAAGTACAACAAATTCCCAGAGAGGGGGCCTCTCGAACTGTAAGACAGTTGGCAGACTGTTCCAGAGAATGGAAGCAGCGTGGCTAAAAGCTCGGCTACAAAGGAAGTCAGGGAGATTCTGGGAACTGTTAGGAGTCCTCCATGTGCAGATCAAAGTGAGAGGGTAGGAGTGTATGGAACTAGAAGCCCTCTCAGATAGCTGGGACCCGGGGCATGTCAGGCTTCGAATGTGAACAAGCCAATCTTGAAATAAATTTGCCATTTTACAGGCAGCCAGTGCAGAGAACTGAAAACAGCCTTGTGGAGTCAGATCTCAGAGGATAAGTGCTGCATGTGGTCGGGGTGAGGAGCTTGTTCAGATAGGCGGGGAGCTGGCTCAGAAAGTATTTGAAAAATTAACTTTGCGCATAGACTTCAGTGATGGCCAATCTAGTTATTTGAGTATATTTGCAGTGATGTGAGCTGTAGTTACATTGGAGGACAACGCGGCATATTGAGTTGTAGAGGGTGTCTAGTAAATGGCATTAAAATCTACCAGAGGTGGTAAATATCAATAAAGTAATGGTAAAAAAATGCTTGGGATTGACTCAAGGCGATAATTTTAAACGTTTTGCAAGCATGTATTATATGTACCATATACAGCGGATAGAAGGTTTCTGCACCACTTAGGATTTTCACATATTTCAAACCTAAAATGTTATTAGATCTTAATCTAAGTCCTAATAATAGATACAGATAATCTGATCAAACAAATGACAAAAAAAACATGATACTTTTTCAACATTTATTTATCCACAAATGATTCAACATTCAATATCCATGTGTGAGAAAGTATGTAACTATGTAACATGTGTAAGAAAGTATGTAACTATGTAACGTGTGTGAGAAAGTATGTAACTATGTAACGTGTGTGAGAAAGTAAGTGACCCTTTAGATTCAGTACCTGGTGGCGCCCCCTAGAGCAGCAATTACTTCAACTGCGCGTTTCCTGTAGCTGCCGGTCAGTCTCACATCGGGTTGAGGAATTTTGACCAATTCCTCCTTACAGAACTGCTTCAACTCAGTGACATTTGGGGGTTTCCTTACATGGACAGCTCACTTCAGGTCCTGCCACATCATTTCGATGGGGTTGAAGTCTGGACTTTGATTAGGCAATTCTAAAAATGCGGAATTTCTTCTTCTGCAGCCATTCTTTTGTAGATCTGCTTATATGTTTAGGATCATTGTCCTGCTGCATGACCCACTTTCGCTTCAGCTCACGGACGTATAGCCTGACATTCTCCTCTAGAATCTACTTATATAATGCAGAATTCATGACTGTCTCAATGATGGCAAGCCATCCAGGTCCTGAGGCAGCAAAGCAGCCCCAAACCATCACACTCCCACCACCATGCTTGACGGCTGGGATGAGGTTCCTCTGTTCAAATGCAGTGTTTCGTTTTTGCCAAACATAACGTTTCTCATTGAGGCCAAAAAGTTTCACCTTTCACACGTCTGTCCAGAGAACATTGTTCCAGAAGTCTTGTGGATCATCTATGTGCTCTTTGGCAGACTTCAGGCGGGCAACAGTGGTTTCCTCCGGGCTATCCTTCCATGAACACCATTCTTTTTCAGTCTTTTTCTGATAGTTGAATCATGAACACTCACATTAGCCAAGGCGCGAGTGACCTGCAGATCCTTGGATGTTACTCTGGGGTTCTTTGTGACTTCCTGGATGATTTGCCAGTTTGTTCTTGGAGAGGTTTGGTAGGACAGTCGCTCCTGGGTAGAGTGACTGTGTTCTTGAACTGTCCAACAATGAATTGGTGGAGCCCCAAATCCTTAGAAATGCTTTTATAACCCTTTCTAGACTAATGATCGTGGCATGATGTTTCCACACATTTGTTTGGTGAAGCTAAAACTAACAAAGTTTTGTGTTCTTTATATAGGGTGGGCCTTCCAAATTTGTGAAAATCTACCTAATTATTTAAACACCTGATTCGAATGATCCCCTTTAATTTAGCTGATCAAACCAGGTTTTCACATACTTTTCCACATATCCAAACTCTTAATTACTCATTGATGTATGAATTAGACAAACATTGTGTTTCAAAAGACATGAAATTGGTTATAATAAACCCTATTGGATATTTAAGAAAATACTGGTTTTGATTCAAGAAGGTTATCAGGGAAAAAAAACTATGGAATTTCCTTAAATCATTGGGATTCACAAACTTTCTCGCCACTGTATATTTACGTTAATTTAACTTCCATGTGAGATTTAGTGTAAGAAACGCTCCTGTGCTCCTGCTAATTTCACACTAGTTGCTTGGGCTGCCGAGTACAAGGGGTACAAGGGGTACAAGGGGTACAAGGGGTACAAAACCCTTTGCGGTTGGACCTGCAGGCCGCCAGTTTAAGAGCCCTAGACTAGAATTTGCATCAGACAAAAATAGACAGGTTGAGAAATTGGAGATGACGCAACTGACTGTTAAGAAAGACATTTTGTAAACAGCCTCACCACAACAGCACGGTAACCTGTGCAATTCCCTTTTATTGGGAAGTAACGTAGCCTAGCATCAAAAATATACACAGCTGATTTCTAAATTGTGATGTACTCATTACCAAATGATGAAAATGCAAGTAAAACCGGCTCTCTTTATAAAAAAGAACATTAAAAAAAAAAAAAATGTAGGTTGTACCGACACGGATTCATTCTGACCCAGGATTTAGAAATACTGGCTTATTCAATAAAGTGTGATAGCGCAGAGTCAGCGCCAATGTGCGGAAAGTCCCATCGACTTCAATGGTCCATTCTTTAATGAATAAGACCCATAGACGCTTTAAGTCCCTGACATCATAACACCTATACATCGAGAATTCAGAATAACGGCTACCTACTAAGGCTGCGCTTATAGTGCCTAGCAACGTCGCTCCAAATCAAATACATTGACTCCGTCGCAAGCGCTTATAGTAAGTGCGACGGCAATGGAGCGGCAAAAAAATTTGAAGCCGGGCAAATTTGATTTTTTAGAGACAGACGCCACATGTGACTGTCTCTAAACCAGAGACTGCCGCCCGCCCCCTTTCGTGACGTCGCTGGCGACAGTCGCAGAAAATCTAATTATAACTTTTGCGGGTGGCGACGGGTGACGTCATCGGTCGCGTCGCCAGCACTATAAGCGCGGCCTAATGTTGTGGCACTGCGGTTTCCATTACCACAGAAATGTATTTGTTTTTGTGCCATCCCACTTATTAACAAAGGTGGCTAAAAAAATGGTTATTTTTTTTACAGAAAATAATTTGTGGGACTTAAAACGACTGAACATTATCACTTTAAGGGTTAACTCAACCGTGTTCAAACTTCCACAATGTTGGTTCCATGGTAATGTGGTCCCCAATACAGCAAACATCCCTCTAGATTAATCTGCTTTTTACCCACAGCTCATCTAAATAGAAGTAGTCACTCCTCTTCCACTCCAAGCCTCCGTTATAACCCAAAAGCTCATGAGATTCCTAGGTCACCAAGGTCATAGAGGTGTCGGCTGTCGTGCCATTTGTGCAAGACCCCACAAGGCAGGAGAGGCAGTAAAGTGTATTATATGCAACCATAAAATCAGAATATATACGATACATACTACTTATGTTCTGGAACGGAGAAAGAATGATGTAATGATAACACCACTGCAGCAATCCTACTAGAAAACATGTGGATGGGGACTGGCACCTTAAGGGCCAGTTGTGAGACTGGGACTTAGAACAAAATATGGATGAGTTCCAATTGGTAAACGTGTGCCTCAATATTTGAACTCAGCAGGCAAGTCAGCAAGCAGAATTAATAAAACAATGAAAGGTGTGTTCAATTATACATTCTAGCTGCAGTTAATTGTATACATAATTGACTTGATAAAGGTGAAACATTCTTAAAATCATAATGGCATTCAAATAAAAGTTGGATCACCATTATGTGACGGGTGTATAATGGTAAGAACCATCTACAGAAAAATGTGGTGGAGCAAGTGTGACCAGCTAGTAAGCCAATGAGCGTACAGATACACATGCCACGATGACCAGGCATTACTGCACCAAGACTGCTCATTTTGTATTACATACCGGGATAATCCCCGACCTGTGCATGAACGTCACCAAAATAATGCAGCTTATGAAAGGGAGTTAACAACAATCAAAAGAAACTTAAACAATTAAGAGAATGGTCAACTGTGGTCATTCATTAAAAGGGTATAACACGAGTATAACAGAACCCTTTCCCAAATCACTATTCTGAGGGATGTATCTCATCACTAAACACGACTATAACTCCTGTTACAGTTTATTAGCTCAGAAACAAACAGAGCAGGAAAAGCAGTATCAAAGAAAAAAAGGAATGTGTTATTCAGATTGTGTCCTCAAACAGAAGAGGGCCAAGTTATCAGAGTATAGTAAATAACACTGCATAGTTAAATGGAAATCAACTAAACAGATTATATTGCCTAGCTCCTCGGAGCAAAAGATGTAACCCCAAAGACTAAGAGCCCCATTAACCCCTTATCTCGGAGAGAGGCTTGCCACCCATGGCTGTTATCTGTTGCTGGCAGTGCTGAAGTTAACCTTTCGGCTACGTCAAGTTTTTACCATGAAACACTTTTTTGGTCAAGTACAAAAGGCGTAGGACATGAATCACTGCAGAAATAGTGGCGTATAAGGTCGTGCTGCTTAAACAATAATAAATGAACACAGATACTAAACATGTTGCTTACCACTGTTCTCTGTTTGTTAGGCAAGTAAACGCGAATTGTACTACTCGTCTTGGAGGTATCCGCCAGTTTGCCATCATCCGATGCCCGGCGTTGGTAGCCAAACTGCTGAACAATTGTGGGAGACATGCAACTAGGTCCATCAAATACAGAGTCCTTGAATCCAAAACCATTACTGATTGTCTTCCAAGCTCCTTGAATGTGCTCCATTGACAACTTGTATTGCACAGAAAACTAAAGTAGAGAGGGGGGAAAAAAAACACCCATTAGAACGAACCTTCAAATTCAGACAGTAACCACCAGTGACGGAAAAATGGGAGGATTCTCCCTCCACTCCTAGGAGCATTGTTCCAAAGCGGCTGCGATCATAGCAAAGTTATCAGAAATGGAGGCAATTATTGAAAGCCCTGCGCAAAGATAAGAGAATTCCGTGTTTTTAATTAATGTCAAGTTAACATGTACATGAGAATTGTGGCTGTAACGCAAACTAAAATACACTTAGCAACATATTTATATTTTACCATCACACAATATGAGAGAACACACACACACCACACACCACACACCACACACCACACACCACACACCACACACCACACACCACACACCACACACCACACACCACACACCACACACCCCTTCTAAATGTTGAGAAGAAATCCTCAAACCAACACTTGCCAGTCTATGGTGCGCCTAATTATTTTGCTCCCACATCTTCTGTGATTGTCCCTACTGAACTGCAGGTGGATTAGAAAAGGTGCACGTTCTCTAAGAATTATTATTTTTTTAAATAGCCCTTTCTTGCAGCAAACAGCACGCCTCATCTGATGAAAGACTAACTTCCTTATCGACAACATCTCCATATAAACATTTTAAGGTACAATATCTAGCTGACATTTAATGTTACGCTTTTATATAAATGTATTCAATTCTCTGACAACTGATCTGCTCCATCAGAAAACAGACCTATTTTTAACATGTAAATTAAATGAAAGGTTAAGGAAGGGGGCTCAACTTTAGTCCTCAATCCCCCCCAACAGGTCAGGTTTTCCAGGATATCACAGCTGCAGCACATGTGGCTCAATCAGTCCCTGCTTCAGCACAGGTAGCTCAATCTTCAACCAAGCCTCGGATTGAGCGACCTGTGCTGAAGCCGAGATCCCGAAAGCCTGACCTGTAAGGGGGGCTTGAGGACTGGAGTTGAGCCCCTGAGTTAGGGCATCAATTTGAAAATGCCTTGTTTAAAACTTGGCCATCTAGTTGATTCAAATTCCCATGTAAAATGTCACACCAGATACTGGGATGTTGCACATGTCTAACTAACTCTACTGCAAGTTACGTGGTTACTATGGTGGCCAAAATTACTTATTCAAATATAATCCTTAAAGTATTACATCTTGGATAACATTTTGGAAGCGGTGAATGTTGAAATAAATTTTCAGGAAACATTTTTGTGGTACAATTCTGCCCACGTCTAGGTGCGGCATACTACCCAGGACGGGGTTTGTGAATCGGGAGGAGTGCCATTTCCCGTATTAAAGCGGGCTGGCTTACGTTTGCAAGGAGGGAAATTGTATGCAAAGAGAGTAGTTTGTGTAGCAACCCTTCCTGGCATTGCAATGCTTCACTTCAGTGTTTGTGTTATCGGGTAACGTTTTCAGCAAGTAGATGGAATTGCCTGCTGGTTATAATGTTACTCATGCTTTGTCTCGCTACGAGATGAACCTTTTTTCCTCTGGCTTAATTTGCAAAATAAACCACTATAAAGATACATCAAGAGGGCAGAGTAGCGGTTAGTCTGCTCATGGTTTATAACTTGAGCCACTACATACTCTAAAGTTGATCCCTTGAGTAATTTGGAAAATACAATGTACATACAACTTAAAAAGGTGACGTTTAATGGTTTCTACTTTTAGCCGTACTACAAGTTATTCGAGATTTACAGACCATGGACAAAGACGAGAAATGCAGTACACCTGTGTTTCTGGATAATAGTAGAGTGCATTGTGAAGCCATGAAAATTATGAAGTAATCCTTCTCTATTTATTCTTTTTTTTGTTAACTTGACCATCTGATCCCAGGCAGCAAAAAAAAATAAAAAATAAAATCTGTACCCAAGAGTAACATTCCTACAGCAAAGTCACAAAGCCACAAAGCCACAAAGCCGATCCCTCTCCTTATTTCAAACCTTTTCTAATGCGCAACTCACCAAGACACTCGGTGCTAGAGCGCGTGTAGGAACTCAGGGAGAACACACATCCCAGACCTACCGAAAACATATAGGGGAACGACAAGGAAGACCAACAAAGGGCAGAAAACACGAATGGGAGCAGGAAAGATGGCTGCCAAGGTCTGTTTGCCATGCTTGGTTTAAAAAGGAAGGGTGTTAATTATTTTCTGAATGGAAGCAAAGCTTCCTGATTTCTTAAAGCAGCAGGGAGCCAATTCCACAGTCTTGGGGCAGTTCTTGATGACGCTCTCCCACCAGCTAAAGGCTGGGGCCATGGTGCCGCAGACCGCGCGCTGAGCAAACAGTCTGCCTTAAGGCAGTGTTCGCGTCCATGCGGCGTGCGGGCGGAAGCTGCCGTGCTTTGCGCAAGAAAACAGTTCAAACTGATTCCTTGGCGCGACAGGCCGGTTACGTGAGCGGTTCGCCCAATGAGGCCGAACCAGCGCCGTGACACTCCTAGGCACGACCCCAGAGCATCCCCCCATGACACCTTGAACATGGCCAGGGAAAGCACCCGCTTTCCCACCGCCCCCGCACACCGCGAAGGCACCATGGCCGGGCATTATTGACCTTAAGCCGAGGCTCAGTCAGTTGAGGGGTGACGGCAGATCTGAGAGCATGATTGGGGCTGTTACTGATGAGGTAGTTCTGAAGGTAAGGGGTGGGGGGCTAGCCCATGGATAGCCTTGAAGGTAAGGGTCAAGATCCCTTTGCTCCACCGGGAGCCGGTGCGGATCTTGTAATACTGGCGAGATGTGGTCTCCTGACCGTGCCGGCTATGACGGGCTGCGCAGTTTTGCACCAACTGCAGGGCTTTGATATTATGTTTTTGGAGACCCATCAGCAGAGTCTGGAGAGGAGCAGGGCCGGTGCTACTATCTGTAGATTGGTTTTGGAGATAAACTTTATCTCACGGTGAATATTAATTTATGAGGATGTTTTAGAGGTTGTTACAAGGCAAGTTACTCCTTCTACAAATATTACATCTAAAGAGGCGCACTCCAAGCCGGCAAATTATTATTATTTTATTTTTTTAACATTGAATTGAAGTAGGGGGTCTCCGGAGCTGACCCTGTTAATTTCTGCTCCGGGGAACCCCGGAGTTATCTCCGAAGTAGGCGCCGGTAGCAGCTCCGACTGGACTGTGTGCCCACAACGAAATGGCGGCTTAAATGTCCCGCAGCACGTCGGCCAATAGGATGACGTGATGTAATCCCTTGCGGCTTCCTATTGGCCCACGTGACCAGGACCTTTAAACTTGTCAGCGATACCCCCACCCCCTACGGAGGTGAGTTTCTCAGGAAGCAGGGGGGAAAGGGGAGCACAGGAGCTGAAATGAACGGGGTTACGCTCCAGAGACCCCTGCTTCAAACATATTCTAAAAAAACATTTTGTGTAGATGCTACTTGGGCTGCTGATTTAATGCAACAAAAAATACATCAGCCTGTAAGATATATATATATATATATATATATATATATATATATATCCCATCCTTAAAATAGCAAAGCCAGTACAACCCAACACTGATGAGACCCAAAAGGTCGAAACAGCTGTCTGGCACTTCTCTGCCTTTTTGGCTATGATCAAGTGTATGGTCTGCCCTTCCAAAGATGGACCTTGTGGATATACACTTGATTCGATGGTCTAAATGGTTGAGAAGCGGATATAATAAGCCCAGGCATTTTTAATTCATTGCACCCCAGGGATGGTAAACCTGGCGGGTTTCATTGGTTGCTGCCCCTTCGGGTTGTGATGTGCCTACATCACAAGAGCACCATGTACCTGCACAACTGGGTGGCATGTATCCTTATTTCCACACTGAGCATCTCCCTGGCCTTCTAGCTGGAGCACGCACAGATTTTTTAGGAACCACCCCCGGCCTTCGGGTCAGGGCCTTCTTTGAGCACTTTTTACACTGCATTTTAGAGCCACTCAGCACCAGGAATTGTGTTTGTTTTTTCACGTTTGGTTATTAGTCACCTGTCTTTCCTCTGAGAGATTAAAGACTGTGCCAGTCTGTAATCACCCGTCTCTCCTCGGAGAGAAAAGATTACGTGGGGTTTTCCCAGAGTGGACTCGGACCCTTCTGTCTGGCCTTCTAGCTGAGGAGGGGAAGAGGAAGAGAATGAGTGATGGGACACTAGGCTTCGGCTGAAGACCTATTGGAACTCGGACCATTTTGTCTAGCCGTTTGGTCGAGAAGGGGACGATCAAGAGGAGACTGATTCCTCGGATGAAGACTCCATGGAACATGCCAGAAATCTTCTGGGCCCTCGTGTCTGAAGACACAATGGATAGACTAAGGACTAGACCGACCTTCGGAAAGGACAGTCACAAGTAGGGAGCACCTGGTACCCTCTGTGGACCATGAGGCACGGTTTTTAGCGTGATCATTGTCACTGCCCGGGCTTTATATATTTAAAAAAAAAACCTGTCTGTGAGTAGGTTTACTGGCTATACGGAAAGCGGTGTAATGCAGCGAGCATAAGCTTATAAGGGTACCATGTAAAAATGGATTTGAGGCAAAGGGTGACACTGTGCTCATTTGCATGTCGTTTCCCAGAATCCCTTGCTGCAGTGGAAGCGCTGTATGCTGGGTGATAATGGCGAAAAGCAGTTTTGCAGACATGTCTTAGACATGTGAATGTGCTCCCAAGTGATCTTTCTATTTGCTATATGCAATACGGTGGAGGGTTTTTCGTCACCTTTTTCACCCACCGTATATTATCTAATTGTGATATATAGATATATATTTTTTAAATGGTTAAAGCTGCAGTTCAGTCAATATCCTGCATGTGTTTTTTTTTTTAATAAATCAGTTCTGTAGTAAGAAAAAATACTTTTAGCATTTTCTGTTTTTAAAAAAACAACTTTGAAAGACCAATTTTCTTGTATTCTATTTTAACAGCCATTTGCTAAGGCACTGCCCCTTCATGTCCTGTCACGAGCCCTGGCACACCCCTTTGCCAGCCCTGCCCTCCCTCTAGCACATGTCAGTGCAGGAGTGCTCATGAATATTCATGAGCTTCCACTGACTATCTGAAGCAGAATATAAACAGATCCCTTCACTAATTATGTCACCAAATCTCGCCGATCAATACATGGAGAACGAATTGACCGGCAGCTATACAGTTCTTTAGGTAATTAGAGATTGCCCACATGAAACTATTGAAGTAAAAAAATAAAAAAAATTAAAAAAAGACTGAACTGCAGCTTTAAGTTCGTTAAAGAAAAACAAGTAGAATTGCATATTTAGTCAACATCTCTCTTTTTGGCTTTTTAGAAAACCATTCCAAATAATAATAATAAAAAAAAGATATTACCCAATACAGAAAACCAGTGCAGTGGATGGGCTATTTCCCAATGTTATTTCCAAAACACTTTAGTTACCTGCTTGTATGTATGCATGTATGCATGTTTGTATGTATGTTTGTATGTATGCATGCTTGTATGTATGTATGCATGCTTGTATGTATGTATGCATGCATGCATGTATGTATGTATGTATGCATGCTTGTATGTATGTATGTATGCTTGTATGCATGTATGTATGTATGTATGTATGTATGTATGTATGCATGCATGCATACATGCATACATACATACATACATAGCATCCTTTTCCCTGTGACCTCAGTAGGACTTCTCCTGAAGGAATCCCACTCCTAGATGGGATCAAAATGAACATGCACAGAACAGCGAAGGGTCCTATTGTTTGAGACTATCCCCAATATCGCACTGCTGTGGGGTAGGGGGCAGGAGGGGCAGGAGGGGCAGGAGGGGCAGGAGGGGCAGGAGGGGCAGGCCATGCACAAAGCTTCACAAAATGTACTTTTACATGATGCCCCTTTAAGTCAGTTCTAGACAATCTTCCACAAAATTACAGTTCAAATTAGTTAACACAGGCAGTCTTTATGGTTTTGCACTATTTTCTCCCAATTTATACTGAATGGGAAAGGGTTTCCTTTCTGCCTACAATAGCCATTGAGTTGCCAATTTGCAAGTTCTTGTGTTGTGTATTATCGGAGTGTACAGACTGGTGCAGCGGTCTGAAAGTGGAGGTCAGGGTTCAGCTTGTGGGCAATAAAAAAGGTATAGATTTCCTGGATAATTCGAAACATCTGCTGCTTGCCCTGGTCTTTCAGATGCGATGTGCTCACATTTGTTGCAACGTTGGGGACGTTACCAGACTGCAATATTTGGCTAATTATCACCAAATCTGGAGCACATCACTTTTATACGACGAGCGATCGTACATTACATTTCTATGAGCTAGACATTTGATTGGTAGACAAAATAAAAAAACATTTAATAAGTCAAAATAAAGAATTATGAATTTTAAACAATGGACCGCAACTCTAAAGATTATTATTCAAACTCTGCTTTGGAAAACCAACTCCTACTGCCAGAAAACAGGAAATAAAAGAAAAGAAATCCTACTACAGTAACATAATATACAGACAAAACTGTTCAACAGTAAAATCTTAGGCTTGGTCCATAGAGACTGAAGCCGTGCGGAGGCGCGCTGAGGGAAAGCCTGGCCTTAGAGCGCGCGCCATCCGGGGGCGTGTCTGGGGGGGGCCTGTGACGTCACGGAGCTGGTTCGCCCTCATTGGGCGAATCGCTCAAATGACCGGCCCTGCGCTCCGGCGAGCTCAGAAACGTAATATTTGTTAAGACACACGCTTCCGCAAGCGTGAGCGAGCCCCTGCTAAAGCCGCTCTCATTGCGGCTGCAGGGGCTCAGTGCCGAGCAGCAGCGCGCCTCAGCACGGGTCAGCGCATGCCCGAGGCCTTACTCGTCACCACCGACCACAGATAAACCACGTGTGGATTTGTGCGGTCTGTCCTTAGGGACATGTAAAGATATGTTTACACAATGACGCGTGTACACACTCACATTCTAAGCAAGCATTTTGCGTTGTGTGCATCTATATACTGGGCAGGAAGCTGGTAAAAGTAATGCTCAACCATAACAGCAGAGCCGCTCTCTAACATGGTTATGTGAATTTAGGTTTTTCACCAACATTTGTTTAAGAATAACGTGCACTCCAAAGAGCTACATAAAAAGGTCAAATTGTTTCCAACAGGTAATTATATCTCTCAATGTCCTGTACAGGCATACCCCGCATTAACGTACGCAATGGGACCGGAGCATGTATGTACAGCGAAAATGTTCTCAAAGTGAAGTATTAACTTTTTTCCATTTATCGATGCATGTTCTGTACTGCAATCGTCATATACGTGCATAACTGATGTAAATAACTCATTTGTAACAGGCTCTATAGTCTCCCCGCTTGCTCACAGCTTCGGTACAGGTAGGGAGCCGGTATTGCTGTTCAGGACGTGCTGACAGGCGCATGCGCGAGCTGCTGTTTGCCTATTGGGCGATATGTCCTTACTCGCGAGTGTACTTAAAGTGAGTGTCCTTAAACCGGGGTATGCCTGTATAGCACACACAGAACCCAGCTATGTGACTATCCCAATGTCCTGTATAGTACACACAGACCCCGGCTATGTGACTGTCCCAATGTCCTGTATAGCACACACAGAACCCGGCTATGTGACTATCCCAATGTCCTGTATAGCACACACAGAACCCGGCTATGTGACTATCCCAATGTCCTGTATAGCACACACAGAACCCGGCTATGTGGACTATCCAATGTCCTGTATAGCACACACAGACCCCGCTATGTGACTATCCCAATGTCCTGTATAGCACACACAGAACCCGCTATGTGACTATCCAATGCCCTGTATAGCACACACAGAACCCGCTATGTGACTATCCCAATGTCCTGTATAGCACACACAGAACCCGCTATGTGACTATCCCAATGTCCTGTATAGCACACACAGAACCCGCTAGTGACTATCCAATGTCCTGTATAGTACACACAAGACCCGCTATGTGACTATCCCAAGTCCTGTATAGCACACACAGCCCGGCTATGTGACTATCCCAAGTCCTGTATAGCACACACGACCCCGGCTATGTGCACTATCCAATGTCCTGTATAGCACACACAGAACCCGGCTATGTGACGTCCACAATGTCCTGTATAGCACACACAGAACCCGGCTATGTGACTATCCCAATGTCCTGTTGCACACACAGACCCCGCTATTGACTATCCCATGTCCTGTATAGATACACACAGACCCCGCATGTGACTACCCAATGTCCTGTATAGCAAAACAGACCCGGCTATGTGACTATCCAATGTCCTGTATAGCACACAGAACCCGCTATGTGACTTATCAATGTCCTGTATAGCACACACGAACCCGGCTATGTGACTTACCAATGTCCTGTATAGCACACACAGAAACCGGCTAGTGACTATTCCCAATGTCCTGTATAGCACACACAGACCCCGGTATGTGACTATCAATGTCCTGTATAGGACACACAGACCCGGCTATGTGACTATCCCAATGTCCTGTATAGCACACACAGAACCCGATGTGACTATCCAATGTCTGTAAGCACACACAGAACCCGCAGCTGTATGGACTATCCCAGTCCGTTAGTACACACAGACCCCGCTATGTGATATCCCAATGTCCTATAGCACACACAGAACCCGCTATGTGACTATCCCAATGTCCTGTATAGCACACACAGAAACCCGATATGTGACTATCCCAATGCTGTATAGCACACACAGACCCCGGCATGGACTATCCCAATGCCTCTGTATAGCACACAACAGAACCCGCTATGTGACTACTCAATGTCCTGTATAGCACACACAGAACCCGCTTTTGGACTATCCCAAGTCCCGTATAGCACAAACAGAACCCGCTATGTGACTATCCCAATGTCCTGTATAGCACACACAGAACCCGCTATGTGACTATCCAATGTCCTGTAAGACACACACAGAACCCGGCATGTGTACTGTCCCAATGCCCTGTATAGCACAACAGAACCGCTATGTGACTATCCAATGTCCTGTATAGCACACACAGAACCCGCTATGTGACTATCCCAATGCTCCTGATAGCACACACAGAACGGCTATGTGATATCCCAATGCCTGTTAGCCACAACGAACCCGGCTATGTGACTATCCCAATGTCCTGTATAGCACACACAGAACCCGCTATGTGACTATCCCAATGTCCTGTATAGCACACAGAACCCGCTATGTGACTATCCCAATGTCCTGTATAGCACACACAGAACCCGCTATGTGACTATCCCAATGCCTGTATAGTCACACACAGAAACCCGCTATGTATGCTATCCAATGTCTGTATAGCACACACAGAACCCGCTATGTGACTATCCCAATGTCCTGTATAGCACACACAGAACCCGCTATGTGACTATCCCAATGTCCTGTATAGCACACAGACCCCGGCTATGTGACTTATCCAATGTCCTGTATGCAACACAAGCCCGGCTATGTGACTATCCCAATGTCCTGTATAGCAACACAGCCCGGCATGTGACATCCCAATGTCCTGTATAGCACACAAGAAAACCGGCTTGTGATATCCAATGTCCTGTATAGTACACACAGACCCCGGCTATGTGACTATCCCAATGTCTGTATAGTACACAACAGAACCCGGCTATGTGACTATCCCAAATGTCCTGTATAGCACACCAAGACCCGGCATGTGGACTATCCCAAGTCCTGTATAGTACACACAGACCCGGCTATGTGACATCCCAATGTCTGTATAGTAAACACAGACCCCGTATGTGACTATCCCAATGTCCGTATAGCCACACACACCCGGCTATGTGACTATCCCAATGTCCTTGTATAGTACACAAGACCGTATGGACTATCCAATGCCGTAAGCACCACAGAACCGCTATGTGGACTATCCCAATGCCCTGGTATAGACACACAACCCGGCTATTGTGACTATCCCAATGTCCTGTATAGGACACAGAACCCGGCTATGTGACTATCCCAAGCTGTTGAGACACCACCAGAACCCGCTATGTGACTGTCCACTGTCGTATAGCACACACAGAAACCCGCATGTGACTATCCCATGTCCGTATAGTCACACAGAACCCCTAGTGACTATCCAATGTCCTGTATAGAAACACAGAAAACCCGGCTATGTGACTATCCCATGTCTTAAGTACACAGAACCGTATGTGATATCCCAATGTCCTGGTATAGCACACACAGAAACCGCTATGTGACTATCCCAATGTCCTGATAGTACACACAGAAACCCGGCGATGACTACCCAATGTCCTGTTATAGCACACACAGAAACCGGCTGTGACTATCCCAATGTCCTGTATAGCACCACACAGAACCCGGCTATGTGACTGATTCACCAATGTCCTGTATAGCACACACAGAACCGGCTATGTGACTCCCAATGTCCGTTAGTAGCACACACAGAACCCGGCTATGTGACGTCCCAATGTCCTGTATGTACCACAGACCCCGGCTATGTGACTGTCAATGTCCTATATGTACACACAGAACCAGCTATGTGACTATCCCAATGTCCTGTTAAGCACAACAGACCCGGCTTTGTGACTATCCAAGTCCTGTATAGCACACACAACCCGCTAGTGGACTATCCCAATGTTGTATAGTACACAGAACCCGGCTATGTGACCCACAATGTCGCTAAGTACACACAAGAACCCCGCTATGTGACTATCCCATGTCCTGTATAGTACACACAGAACCGGCTAGTGTGACTCCCAATGTCCTGTATAGCACACACAGACCGGCTCATGCTGTCCAATGTCGTATAGAACACAAGAACCGGCTATGTGACTATCCCAATGTCCTGTATAGTACACCAGAACCCGGCTATGTGACTACCAAGTCCTGTATAGCACACACAGAACCGCTATGTGACTATCCACTGTCCTGTATAGCACACACAGAACCGCATGTGACTATCCCAAGTCCGTATGAGGAAACACAGAACCTGCTATGTGACTATCCAATGTCCGTATAGTACAAACGAACCGCGCTGTGACCATCCCAATGTCCTGTAAGTACACAACAGAACCGGCTATGTGACTATCCCAAGTCCTGTATAGTCACACAGAACCCGGCTATGGACCATCCCAATGTCCTGTATAGCACAACACGAACCCGGCTATGTGACTATCCCATGTCCTGTATAGCACACGAACCCGCTATGTGACATTCCCAATGTCCTGTATAGCACACCGAACCGGGTATGTGAATATCCCAATGTCCGTTTAGAGCACACACAGACCCGGCTATGTGATCTTCCCAATGTCCTGTATAGCACACACAGAACCCGGCTATGTGAATATCCCAATGTCCTGTATAGCACAACAGCACAGGCCCTATGTGACTATCCCAATGTCCTGTATACAACACGAACCCGGCTATGTGACTATCCCAATGTCCTGTATAGCACCACACAGAACCGCTATGTGACTGTCCCAATGTCCTGTATGACAACAAGAACACCGGCTAGCTGATATCCCAATGTCCTGTATAGCACACACAGAACCGGCTATGGGACCATCCCAATGTCCTGTTATGCACACACAGACCGGTATGTGACTGTCCCAATGCCGTATAGCACACACAGACCCGCTATTGTGAGTCCAATGTCCTGTATAGTAGGGGTACGTAAACTTCCTGTGCTGCGCCTTGCCGCCTCTTCCCCTGGGTCATGCCCACCCCTTATCTTTATATGTGGGTCAAATGACGCAGCGAGGCCCATCGCCATGGAGACGCGTGGACCGAACAGAGGCTTCGCGCTGAAGACCACCGGGGCTCTAACTGCTACCCCCCACCCCCCCAAAAAAAATAAAAAAAACCTCTTGGGGGCGCACCCCTCAGTTTGCGCACCCCTGCTGTATAGCACACAGAACCCGGCTCCTATGCGCTTTTTTATTAAATTCCAAAAAGGTGGGAGCGAAGAATCAATCAAACCAAGCAAACTGCCACACACCGTGCTGAAATGTCTTAGTAACAGTTTAATACTTCTAACTATTTCTTGTTCTCATTGCATTAAGTACGCAGGTACAGAAGGGCTTCTAACGGTCTGTTTCACACCACAGCGCTTGCTTACTCTCCCGGTAATTCAGCAGTTATTTAACGAGCGCAATGTGAACTGCTGTTATAGGAGCACGCATGTTATAACAGGGCAACAGGGAAACTTTATTTTGCCGTGGGGGTGGGTAGACATGGTTGTCTAGAGTTACCTAATAGTTGTAGTAATGGTAGTCTATTTTTAAGATGCTATTCTCATTGCATTGGGTCATGAACGGTGTGTGTGTGTATGTGCATATGTGTATATGTGTGTGTGTGTGTGTGCATATGCATATGTGTGTGTGTGTGCATACGCAGATGTGTGTGTGTGTGCATATGCATATGTGTGTGTGTGTGCATACGCAGATGTGTGTGTGTGTGCATATGCATATGTGTGTGTGCATATGCGCGTGTGCGTGTGCGTGCATATGTGTGTATATATATGCATATGTGTGTATATATATGCATATATGTGTGTGTGTGTGTGTGTGTGTGTTTCCTTTTCAGTTGGTTATAGTATTGCACCATTTCTTAATGAAAAGACACAAGGTTACTCTATAACTCTGATGGATAACAGTACTTTAGTCCTACTGCATGTCCCCCTCCAGCAAATGAACAGATCACAATAGAAACCATCACTGAAAAGGTGCGATCCGACAAACAAAAAACAGATTTTTGTAAACAACTTAACGAATTGGCTGTGTTTGACTAATCTAATCATGCAAAAAGCCAATACGTCTTTTGTTTCTCTGGAAATTAATTACAAATTGAATTTCTTAATGGCCTCAGCATGAAGAAATGTTAGTCCGTTAAGTATTTTCTTTACCATTAGCTCACTCTACTCTATCAGAGCCAACCAAGATAAGGACAGGAGAGGGGGCCTGGCTGCACAAACTCTAGTAAATGGTTAACTTCCAACCATTTCTTCTGATCACTGCATTAAATATTCAGGCACTGTATGGCTGAACACACAAGGGATGTCACACACAAGGGACGTCACACACAAGGGACGTCACACACAAGGGACGTCACACACAAGGGACGTCACACACAAGGGACGTCACACACAAGGGAGTACCCAGAGGAAATGAAACCCCTGGCGAGTCTCAGCGCACTATGTTTACCAACTACTCGGAATTCCAAAAAAAGAATTTTAAATTATTATGGTTGTCAGATTTTAGTTTAGGGGGAAAAAATGTTCCAGTCCCCTCAAAACGGCAATAGAAATAAATGCTCTGGCTTGTGGATTTCGTGAGATGCTGCATGACCGTGCATTAAATACATGTTTCTAAGGCCTGGGACATAGTGAGTTTGTCCGGGCTGAGGCGCGCTGAGGCTCAGGGAAAGCGGTGCTTTCCCTGGCCTTACACAGCGCGCCGTCAGGGGGCGGGTCGGGGGCGGGCCAGTGATGTCACGGAGCTGGTTCGCCCTCATTGGGCGAACCGCTCACGTGATCGGCCCTGCGCTCCGGCGAGCAGGAAAATCTCAAACCTCCGTCAGACACACGCTTCCCCAAGCGTGCGGGCTCAGTGCCGAGCAGCAGCACGGGTCAGCGCATAATTTGCTGACCATGTCCGAGGCCTAAGCGTGACTAGAGCGTGTAATGACATGAGGCCCCCCCCCCCCCAAGTTCTAGTCCCACTAAGAAACATGCATTAATACACAATACCATGAAAGCGCGGTCCTGCAGCGCCTGGCCTAAAGTAGGCTCAGAAGCCAAACACAGAAAGGTTGTAATCCAGAATACAAAGCGCATACCGTTATCATTGTGTGTTATTCCCGGGCTGATAACCGGGAGGATTATATCACAAGTGGCTAATACAGCTTTATGCAAGTGTAGGCGTGGAGAGAAGGCGGCCGTGGCATGGGGTCTTGTGGCCCACAGACCGGAGGGCCTGGATATCGCCCATGGACTCTGCTCCTGCTAATTTTATACTTGTTACTTAGGCAGCCAAACGCAATGTTTCACAGTGAAAAACACCTGCAACTTCTGTACCATGTTACAAGATCTTGCGAAATATTGAAATATAATTATTTAAGTCTTTAAATGTATCTAAAATGACATGACAATAAGCCTGAGGTCCTTCTACTTCTAAAAGTTTGGCCCTTTGGAGAAATCGTTGAACAGCCTGTGGTTCACTGGCAAGTGGGAGGGGAGGGGGGGGGAAGGATGCTGAAGCACAAAGATGTGCCAAATGTTTAAACGTACAGGATTATGTTTATTTGAGGTGATGCTTTTTGTGATTTCGTGATGATATTTTCAAGAGAATGATCTGTTAAATTTGTATTAACTTCCCACTGGAGAAAGTTAGCACAGCATTCTATAACACAGCTGCCCCCAACCGGCAGCTCCCCCCCCCCCCCCGCAACCCGCAGCTCCCCACCAATCCCCCCCCCCAACCCGTAGTGTGTTACATTTCCCCTTCTACAAGGGCCAGGAAGAGGTTCTGTGATTGTATACAGTTCCCTAGCTGTATGTATGCATTGTTACAGCGTTCCTTACTGACAGCATAGCTGGTGCATGCGTGTGAGCAGGAATCCCACTGCATAGCCAAACAAGTGTGAAATAAGTAACAAGTATGGAACGGTTTTAAAGCAGCAGCTTTAGAATGACGTAGCTTCTATTTATGCTGAGAAACGTCTTCCCTTTTTAGTAACAGCGTTTGATGAAAAAAAAAATATATGCTGCCGGTGACTCAAGAAGAAAATTTTAGCTAATTCTCCGATTTAAGAAGATTCAGGCCCTTGGTCACTGTTGCAGCGCAGTATTGATGCAGTAAATAGCAGAGAATTTTTAAAGAACACATGAAAGCAGTTAAGGTTTTCTTCAGTAAATCTTGTGCCACCTACCGTAAGCACAGGTTTTACAGAAATCTTTTATAAATACCCTCTATTTGAATTAAAAAAAAATAAAGTTTAATTTGTTTTTATGCAGACCGTACAGAATATTACATAATGGAAATAATCCAAGTGTCAAATTAAAAGTATAAATACTAAAATAAAACAAACAAAGAAAAACAGAAACAGACTTGCCACTGCTCATATAGATCCTGCAGATGTTCACGTTCTAATATTAAAGGGATTATTTAGTACAATGTATATTATGAAATTAGTAATTGTCAGTGGTCGACAAATCACCAAAAAATCTACTCGCCGAACAAATAAAATCTACTCGCCACCTAGTACCACACGTGTGCTGCTTGGGCCAATAGGAGCTCGCCATGATGTTAAATCCACTCGCCTGGGGCGTGCAAATGTATAGGTTTGTCAAACACTGGTCATTGTACATTTTTATTTTAGTTAAGAGGCGATTTTCTGGAAATGTCTATTTTGTCAATGCGTATTGGGTACAGATTACCGAGTGTGCGTCTGGGAACACTAAATGAATCTCAGAACGCATTATTTCTACGATGTGTAGTATTGCACAACCGTGGACAACTAGCATAGCTGTTCACTTACAGGAACGGCAATTAATGAGCAATTAATGATGGGCATTCCAGTTAGACCGGTATGAGCGATTACATACTGTGAAGCAACACAAACCTCACGGGTCGCTGGAAAAAGGCGTATGTACATTAAACAGGAACAATGCACATCGTACATGAAACAGGAACAATGCACATCGGACATTATACAGGAACAATGCACATCGTACATGAAACAGGAACAATGCACATCGTACGTGAAACAGGAACAATGCACATTGTACGTGAAACAGGAACAATGCACATCGTACATTATACAGGAACAATGCACATCGTACGTGAAACGGACAAATGCACATCGTACATGAAACAGTGAACAATGCACCTCGTACATGAAACAGGAACCATGCAATCGTCAGTGAAACAGGAAAACAATGCACATCGTACATGAAAACAGGAACAATCAACATCGTACATGAAACAGGAACAATCGAATCGTACATGAAACAGGACCATGCACATCGTACAATGAAACAGGAACATGCACATCTCACGTGAAATAGGACAATGCACATCGTAGTGGAAAACGGAACAAGTGCACATCGTACGTGAAAAGGAACAATGCAATCGTACGCTGAAAAAGGAACAATGCACATATCGTACATGAAACAGGAACACAGCACACTCTACATGAAACAGGAACAATGCACATTGTACATGAAACATGAACAATGCACATCGTACATTATACAGGAACAATGCACATCGTACCAGCCAGAGGCCGACGAAATAAAGAAATAAAAAATAGAAAAGCAAGACTTTGCAATAATATGGTAGAGATATGCTTAGAAAGTCCATAAAATGATTACGTTAAAAAGGGCAAATCTCTTAAAGCAGCAAATCACATGGGGAGGGAAAAAAGGAGAAACCAACGCTAAAACCATTTGTTTGTTTTCCGGAAATAAAGAAATATGCTCTTACTTCTAACAATTCCTGTGGAGTTCTAATATGTTGGCGTTCCTATTGTTCTATTCTTGTAGGTGTTTGGCCAAGAATTACTTTAAAAAGAAGAAGTATGAATTAAAAATGCACTCGTATATTCTGAAATAAGGGTGTGAGGGTTTGTTGTGTAAAATATTTCCCCCAGGTGAGCGGCATCATGTATGTGATAGTATTACTAGTACAGAAAGCAGCTTTAACTTTAAGTAGTTAGGGTGTATCTTCAAATATATAATGCAGAATGTTACATTTTGTAGTGAAAACATCTGTATAGTGTCCAGCTTGCCACAGCCTCCCTCTGATCTCATCCTCTCTGCCGAGCAACTTAAGTCCCATGTAATAAAAACAGTTGGCAATGGTTCTTCAGAGCAGATGTCCAAGTTTCTGCTCACTACATATCTTGTAGATATCCCAGCTGTCTGCTTAGCTTTCATTTCCATCTGCAATCTCAGCCTTCCCCTTCCCCCTCTCACAGGCCGGGCTGTTTTTACTTTGCTTTAGCTTGTGAAAACACCCCTGAAAGTCTCAAGACCTTCCATATCTGCAGGAAACATTCCCAGCGCTGTCACTCGCAATCACCACGGCATCGAGTGTCAATGCGGGGGATTTACTCAGCGAAAGCACCCAGAGCCGGACAACCTAGTGATCCACATCAGTGAGCCGGCGGTGCATCACCACAGGAGACACCCCAGTATTTTCTCTCCCAATCACCAACGGCACACTCAACACCAGGCGGGCACACAAACAAAGCACGCCGGGACCACTTAGTCCCAGAGCGGAAACAACACCGCATTGAGACTGCGACACAGCTCACCAGAGCTTGTCGAAGGTCCAATGAGTAATGTCCAAGGAGACAGGGTAAGGTATATCTACCAAGCGAGGCCACAGACGACACCACTGATCCTTTCACAGCAATGCGGATCTACACTTCCACCCATGAGCATCGAGAGAACACTGATGCCCATACTCTGGATAGCAGCGCGCACATCTCATATTACCTTAGAGGCACGGAAACAACTCACCATAGAGATCCGGACAGTCGACCTCCACGTCCATGAGTACACTGGATTCAGGCATTCCACCCATGAGCTCCGAACTAGTAGAGCAATGGCAAAGAGATCAGCAGCGACACAAGACTTTTCACTCAGAGCTGCTCATCCCACGCATGCCGGACGACAGGACATCATTCCCCAAGTAGGGTTGACCGGCTATCTAAACCTGACACCCACACGTGGACGTGAGAGTCACACACCCGCTGGCATTTCTAAATGGATCCCCAGAGACTTTCCAGAGCGACACATAGACACCCGCAGTTCACTTGACAAGATGTCATGGCGAGCATGGTCCCATGACCGTATGCCATGGCGAGCGTCACGAATAGCTAGATTGAGAGGCATTGTAAGAGCCTTTACCGAGCCTCCTCCTCCCCCTTCTTCCTTTTCCCTTCCTTTTCTCGCGTTTTTCCTTTTCCTTTACCCTACTATACCACGTGGACACCTCACACAGAGCCGGACACCTCCCCACCAGACGCCCGGACACACACTCACACAATAGAGCTTTTGGGTTTATCACACTCAACCAAGATGCCGGCGACACACTTCACCACCAGAGCCGGAAACACTCACCAGAGTACTTTTCGGACACACACCTCACCCAGAGCCGGACCACACTCACCCCCCCAGACCGCCGACACAAGACCCAACAGAGCACGGAATCAACCTACCTCCAGAGTGGACCGGATCACCACTACACACAGAGCAGCGACACAACTCACCCAGCAGCCCGGACTACATCTCTGATATCCCAGAGCCCCGAACACACACACCCAGTACCGGATTGGACATGCCTACAGACCGTTGAGCCGGCACACTCACAGAGCAGACACACTCACCCAGAGCCGGACACACTCACCCAGAGCCGGACACACTCACCCAGAGCCGGTCTGGCCAACGCCAGTCCTCAGGGGCCACCAACAGCTCAGGTTTCAAGGATAGCTGCTTCAGCACAGGTGGCTCAATCTGTGGCTCAAATACAGCAACCTGTGCTGAAGCAGGGATATATCATGAAAACCTGACCTATTGGTAGCCTTTGAGGACTGCAGTTGGCTACGTCTGATCTTGATTAAAGCAGCAAAAATAGTTATGGTGAGATTTTACGGGTCAACGCGGTCAGATTGTGTACTATATCAAGCGTGCGCAAACAGGGGGGGGCGGCGGCAGTTACAGAGGCCCCGCGCTCTTCCCCAAGGCATTTAAATTCAATGCCGGGGGAGGCGTGAGGGCTCTGTAACTTCTCTTACCTGCTCTCAGCTGGCTATTCGGTGACGCGTCGCCATGGCAATACGGTGCCATGGGACACGATGCGTCGCCATGACAATGCGTGTCAAGTGACACTGCGGGATCATGTGACATGAACCGTGGTGCCATTTGATGCCGGGTCCTAGGAAAGGGGGGTGGGCACGAGGAGCACTGGGGCTGCCAGGCAGAGGGGCGCAGCTCAGGAAGTTCGAGCACCCCTGTGCTATATATTTGAGAGCAGTGCTAAATACACCAATATATTTTTTGCTTTCAGAATAGATTTTATGCTCCTCTGTCTGTGTAATGACAGCAATTAACACATTGTGTTGCTGCTTTGGTAGATATATTCCTGTCTTTGGAATTATTTGTTGACACTGTGTCGAGAACACGTTGTATGCTATAAAACAGGGGTTCTCCGTTTCTACCAAGAGTATTATTTCTGGATTTCTTATGAGAGAAAGCTTTTTCAGAAACAATGAACTTAACAGTCAAAGTACAGGGTATTTCTCTAAATGGGCAGTCCCATGCAGGCACATCCTGTTAGAAATAGGATGGCTTCCTAATTACTATATAAATGGAAAACCAAAAAACAATTCACAACTTGTTTTGTGGCCTGAAACAAAAAAAAACGACATTGGATAAAGATTGTTAGAACCATCCAACGCTTTGCTTGCCATGGAAAGTTAACGAGGCATTCCGTCCGAGGACCAAGGTGACCTCGTTACACCGACACGTTTAATGGGTCTAATCTGGTTAACTGGCAGCCTACATTTAGCAATTAGAAGTATTTCATTTTTTTAAATTGTTCTTTGGAGGGATTTGATTGCATCTGGATACTTCCTATTGTGTGATGTCACTGTGTGATGTCACTGCGGCAGGAGAAGCCCACCTTACCTTTATTGCGTCTGAGGACACAGTGAGAAATGGGTACAGAAAACACTTGATTGACAAACACTAAAGTCGTGCTTATAGTGCTTTGGTGACGCGACCGATGACATCACCCGTCGCCACCCGCGAAAGTTATAATTAGGCTTTCCGCGACTGTCACCAGCGATGTCACGAAAGGGTGCGGGCCGCAGTCTCCGATTGGTTTAGAGACAGTCACATGTGGCGACTGTCTCTAAAAAAATCAAATAGACTAGGCGTAAAAAAATTGCCGCGACATTGCTCCGTCGCCCTTACTATAAGCGCTTGCGACGGAGTCAATGTATTTGATTTGGAGCGACGTCACCTCGCCAGGCACTATAAGCGCAGCCTAAGAAGTGCAACTGGTCGACTATGTGAAATTGCACCTTTTAAATATATATATTTATTTTGTTTGTTAAATACTGGTCTGGGTCTCGAAGGATGCCAATCAGCTACATTTAACCTATTAGAACAAGCCACTGTCCTTCGTTCACTTTCCCTTTTAAACTGCAGTCATATCAAATAATTTTTTTAAGAATTTGCAGTTGTCTTCACTTGCAATGGGGTATCTGGAGGAGAAAAAAGGATGATTGCTAATCATGTTTATGCCACACCACCTGCATGAAACACCCAAACACACAGAAAGCCGGCAACGACAATGGGGCGATGAGACAGCAAAACACTTCTCAGCTTGGTTACATGGTTTACAAAGATTGCCAGAAAGCTTCAAAATAATTCAGTCCAGTACACAAATCATAGTGTTTCAGAGCTTGAGGCCGCGTCCATAGTAGACTATAAACATTGGAATACACACATTTTGAAGTCCCAGAGCAAGCCTACAAAACTTCCAGCACTATGAGCGAGCGCAATCCACACATGCTCCATCACTAGACTGAGCAGCACAAACAGGGGTCCCCTAACTTGTCACCCACATGGCCACTGTCCACTGTCCTGGGGTTCAGGGGGAGAGGCTGCGACTTCACCTGGCACAACTGACCTCTAGGGGGGGGCAGTCTGGAAAGCCGCATAGCAGTCGTAGGACAGAAATACACTGATAAAGAAGGGGCTCCTTTATAGGGAAGTCACAGAATGGGCAGTTACCATTGGGTGACTTCTGCCATGGGACATTATCATCAGGAAATGGTGTGCGGGTGTGCAGAATATATTGTACATATTTGTTTTAAGATGTCATAGCATTTACCTATTAAATATATTCTTCCATAAATTGAATTTGGTCGTGTGTGGGACCGCACCTTTAAATCATGATTCAGTATAGCTTTATTACTGAAACTATTCTTATCAATGCGCTCAAACACCCTCCAATAATCTCAATGTAATGTGAACATTTAACAATCTGGGTATGTACAAATACCCCAGTTGATCCTAATCATACAATGACACTTCAAATATTTATTTTAATTGAACCAATATGAAAAGGCGCTTTAAGATGGCAAGCGAAAAAAGTTTGAAATTGTTGGTTAATAAACTGCTACTACAAATTATAATTGGGACACAATTTAGTCCCCCTGGTTACCACAGTATGATGACAATAGTTATGGATAAGATTACAGAAATTAATTGGGAATATTTGCAGCATTTGTTTGCATTTCCGTATAACTACTGAAAGTTTGCCCTTGCACACTGGAAAACCTGTTCGACAAGGAAGTTAGGTGAGGCAATTTCTCCATAGGTGCTGGTGTTCAAAGCTAGATCAGTGCAGACGTCTATACTTAGCGCTCACGTAGTAGTATCTCCCATCGTTACTGATAGCTGTGTGACTGAGGAAGTGTCTGGGTTATCTCCCATCGGTACTCGCTAGGCTGTGTGCTGAGGAAGGGTGGATATCTCCCATCGTTACTGGCTAGCCTGTGTGGTGAGGAAGTGTCGGATTATCTCCCCTGACTGCTAGCCTGTGTGCTGAGGAAGTGTCTGGATTATCTCCCATCGTTATTGCTAGCCTGTGTGCTGAGGAAGTGTCTGGATTATCTCCCATCGTTACTGCTAGCCTGTGTGCTGAGGAAGTGTCTGGATTATCTCCCCATCGTTACTGCTAGCCTGTGTGCTGAGGAAGTGTCTGGATTATCTCCCATCGTTACTGCTAGCCTGTGTGCTGAGGAAGTGTCTGGATTATCTCCATCGTTACTCTAGCTAGCCTGTGTGCTGAGGAAGTGTCTGGATTATCTCCCATCGTTACTGCTAGCCTGTGTGCTGAGGAAGTGTCTGGATTATTCCATCGTACTGCTAGCCTGTGTGCTGAGGAAGTGTCTGGATTATCTCTCACATCGTACTGCTAGCCTGTGGCTGAGGAAGTGTCTGGATTATCTCCCATCGACTGCTACTGTGTGCTGAGGAATGTTGTCTGGATTCTCCTCATCGTATCTGCTAGGTGTGTGACTGATTGGAAAGTGTATGGATGATCTCCATCGTTACTGCTAGCCTGTGTGTGTGAGGAGAAGTGAGGGAGGTCTGGATTATCCCATCGTACTGCTTATAGCCTGTGTGTGCTGAGTGAAGTGTCTGGATTATCTCCCATCGTTACTGCTACGCTTGGCTGAGGAAGTGTCTGGATTATCTCCCATCGTTACTGCTAGCCGTGTTGCTGAGGAAGTGTCTGGATTATCTCCCATCGTTACTGCTAGCCTGTGTGCTGAGGAAGTGTCTGGATTATCTCCCATCGTTACTGCTAGCCTGTGTGCTGAGGAAGTGTTGGATTATCTCCCATCGTTATGCTAGCCTGTGTGCTGAGGAATAGTTGACTTATCTCCCATCGTTACTGCTAGCTGTGTGCTGAGGAAGTTCTGGATTATCTCCATCGTTACTGCTAGCCTGTGTGCGAGGAATGTTGGATTATCTCCATCGTTACTGGCTAGCTGTGTTGCTGAGGAAGTGTCTGGATTATCTCCAGTTACGCTAGCCGGTGGCTGAGGAAGGTCTGGATTATCTCCATCGTATGCTAGCTGTGTGCTGAGGAAAGTGGTTGGGCGGAGATAGCGACCATCGGACTGCAGACTGTGTGCTGAGGAAGTGTCTGCGATTATCTCCCAGCGTTACTGCGACTGTATGTGCGAGGAAGTGCGTTGGATATATCTCCAATCGTTACTGAA
>CM071582.1:1148759-1170867 GCA_036426205.1 Ascaphus truei | reverse complement strand
GTGTGCCCGGGCAGCACAGAAACATGCTAACCACAATGTCCTGCACTTAATGTACATGCCCTGCCATGTGTCATTCAGCATACATCGGTGTGTGCCGGGACAGCACAGAAACATGCTAACCACAATGTCCTGCACTAAATGTACATGCCCTGCCATGTGTCATTCAGCATACATCGGTGTGTGCCCGGGCAGCACAGAAACATGCTAACCACAATGTCCTGCACTAAATGTACATGCCCTGCCATGTGTCATTCAGCATACATCGGTGTGTGCCGGGACAGCACAGAAACATGCTAACCACAATGTCCTGCACTAAATGTACAAGCCCTACCATGTGTCATTCAGCATACATCGGTGTGTGCCGGGCAGCACAGAAACATGCTAACAACATGGTAACCACAATGTCCTGCACTAAATGTACATGCCCTGCCATGTGTCATTCAGCATACATCAGTGTGTGCCGGGACAGCACAGAAACATGCTAACCACAATGTCCTGCACTAAATGTACATGCCCTGCCATGTGTCATTCAGCATACATCGGTGTGTGCTGGGACAGCACAGAAACATGCTAACCACAATGTCCTGCACTAAATGTACATGCCCTGCCATGTGTCATTCAGCATACATCGGTGTGTGCCGGGCAGCACAGAAACATGCTAACAACATGGTAACCACAATGTCCTGCACTAAATGTACATGCCCTGCCATGTGTCATTCAGCATACATCGGTGTGTGCCCGGGCAGCACAGAAACATGCTAACCACAATGTTCTGCACTAAATGTACATGCCCTGCCATGTGTCATTCAGCATACATCAGTGTGTGCCCGGGCAGCACAGAAACATGCTAACAACATGGTAACCACATGTTAAACATTTAAAAAAGGCACGGTACACCATTACCATCACGACCTTTTGTTCTACATAACCCCAGATATGTTTTGAGGTGACACACACACACACGTCAGACTAAATGATGGGTTCATAATTATTTTGCCAACCATTTATAAAACAAACTACTCACCTCTAGTTTTGGAAACGAAACCAGAGTTCTCACCAAAAAAAAAAAACAGATTGTAAAACCTCACCAACCCGGCTTACACAGAAACATTATTAAACAACCGATTAAAAAACAAAACATACTTTAAATACAAAAATTATGGGTCAGCTGCACTTATCCTATAAAATCTGCCCCCGTCCATCGTTCACTTTTGTATCGGGGACTTTAAAAAGGTGCTGTCAATCAAAAACAACCTTTAGTGATACAGCCAACGCGTATTCTAAAACCTGAAAGTAACTTGTCACTTTTTCTTGTGTTCTTCACCAAGCAGTTATGGGGCCAGTGGTAGGCAGATTAAAAACGTGGGTCAGTGTCCGACAAGTGTGACCCTTCCAGAACCGCGTGGGAAGCGGCCCCTGTATGGGGGACGTCGGTTATTTGTAGTGTTTGTGGCGGCGTTTGTGGTTATTTTATATATTTACGGAGGTATTCAGAAGTAAGCGCCCTTGTACCTTTAGGATTAACATGTGGGCGGCAGCATACGGTATCTGGAGCAGGCATTTTGCAAAGGGCACTGCTGAAGCTACGACTCCATTTCTGATCATTTGTGACATCAACATTTGAGCTGAGAGGATCTGAAGTAAAAAGGCTCCCTAAAGAGGAACTAGCAATGCGAAGCGTCCGTAAAGCGTTACTTTGCTCAGAAATACTTGCCCACTAACATTAAAAGCGACGTCGCCATCTCTTCTTGTTACCCAGTGCTCTGCACGCCGCAGGAGGTGGCTATAGTTAGGAAGCAGCGGCCGCTGCAGCTCCGGGCGGGCTGTGTGCGGCTATCGAAATGACGGAATTAATGCGGCCGCGTCGAGCAGGCCAATCGGAAGCCGTAACGTCACCTCTTGCGGCTTCCTATTGGCCCGCATGACTAGGACCTTTAAACCCGCAGAGCTCCTACAAGCACCCCCTTTGTAGGCAAGTACCTTGAGAAGTAGGGGTCCCCGCAGCTGAAATTAACACGGTTCAGCTCCGGAGAACCACTTTCTTCAAACCTAAATAAAAACACATGTCCTGCTGCTTTAACTGGTTAGTATCGTGTCGCCTGAACGGGTGTGTCACCCTATGTAAGTTTGTGTCTGTGTTTATACTGGGTATATATTTATCATTGTCCAATGTTACTTTTGTAACTTATTTTATCTATTGAAATCACAAATACACTTTTGCAATTTTCGAAATACTGGTGTCCTCTCCTCATTCACTATATACTATATACTATATACTATATACTATATACACTATATACTAAATACTTGTGTCTTTCCCCAATATTTATTTGCAATTTCTACTGATAAAGCCCATGATTTTAGCTCTGGCTTCTGAAGTTACCGTGGTAACCCATGAACTGCGCTATGCTTTGGGGAAAGCGCCATCTTAAAGTCTCAGACACTTATTATTGAAAATGCTTATAACTCCTGAACGAGGCACCAGATTTGAAATAAAAAGTATTTGAAAGGGCAAGAAAAGAGCTCTTTAGAAATGCAGAAAAGGTCAATCAGTACAGACTGCCTTAAATCATTGTTCAAAAGGAACAGACATGTATGTACTGAGGTGATCCGTTTGATTTTTTTACCGGCCCCTGAGAGAGAGAGAAGGGGTTAAGGAGCTGTATTCTTCTTGGGTCACAGAACTAAGACATGGTTAAAAACCATTCACTGACTTCCATGCACTTAATCATTTATAAAAGCATCCTGACCCTTGCAACCCACTTACAAATCAAAGTACCAGCCCAAAAAGCGTTGGCCCGCGTGTGTCTGAGCAGAACCAGATCACGAGACAGCTTCTCAGTATCAACCAGATATAATAACCCAAAGAAATCGCGCACCACAAAATTATTAGTACTGCCACAAAAATACAATGAATCGCTATCTTTCAGATTTTAGCAAATGGTAATATGAAATAAAGTAAAAACTTCTACCCACTTAGCATTAGGTAGCAATAATATTAAATCATCTTAAAAGCTCAGATCACAAATATCACATACACCTTCCTAGGGGACAGTAAATGTCAAACAACATCTGTGCAACCCAGGTCATATAGCACATTAAAGCTTGTATCGCAAGGGTTAAAGCCAAGTGTAGACTACATGACTGTGCAATGATTGGTCACAACCGTAATGTACTGTATACACACAGTCCCTGTCACTCAGGGCCCCGTCAGGTGGCAGATCAGAATGACCCTGCCCTGGTGTGAGAGAAGATGCAGTGCATGCATCATGCATTATGCACAGTCTTACATTGTACAGCTGCAGTGAGTTTATCGGGTATATACATCCCCAAAAAATGCTTATGACATAGCCAACTACTAGAATAAATAATATTACACATTGGTTGGGTTTGGTAGTTTAAGACGTTTCCTATTCACAACAAATCAAGCCTATTCTAAGAGCTAAAATACTGACCACGCCATTAAGTGCCGAGATGTATAAACTGGAACCTTTGTTGGATGCTGCTTTAAACAATGATAATAGCAGCAAGAATAAAAACAAAAAAAAAATAGAACTGCAAGATTCAGAATCAAAATGCCCCATATTTAAATCCGGTTAAAATAATTAACAGGAAAAGTTTGTCATCAAGAGTGTTTGAAGCTCCTCTCAATGCACTTACATTCCAGGTATTCCAGTAGCACAGAGACTTTCTATGCATCTCCCATCAAACACATGTATTCACGTTTTCTGAGGCTAGGATTTCCTTTACCTCATGTAATGCTTTCTTTCCTCTACCATACGGGCTTCCCTCTCACATGTTGCATGTTTCTAAAGTAAGGTGATTGTTATCGGACTGGATAGATATGGATTTCCAGATATGAGCCTTTTCTTTTTTTAATAACTAAATGCATGCTGTGGAAAGGGCAAAGTCTCGCAGTATAAAAGATTGTTCTATTCCTGGTTTAAATGATTAGGAATGGTATGGGGGAATCCTACTCTATTATCTGGTATTGTCAGAAAACTAACCTCTCTTACTCCCTGATCTAAAAGATATGCACATATAGACATGCACATATAGACATGCACATATAGACATGCACATATAGACATGCACATATAGACATGCACATATAGACATGCACATATAGACATGCACATATAGACACATACCTTTTAGATCCCCATATCATTCTTAAGTATTTAAACCAGGAATAGACAAAAAGTGCCTATGATACTGGCTTTAGCCAGATTTTAATTGCACTACTCACATAAACTCATGCTTTATTTAACCCCTTCAGGGCGTTCACACTTTTTTCACCAGTCCATGGGACAACTATTACATACATACCATACATGCATACATACAATGTAGATACCTGCATACGGTTATGCCTTGACGTGGCATGCAGGCTTACAACTGCTTTGGCCAAAGGGTTTAACAAAATACCCTTTTTCATGAGATTATTATTTTATCTGAGCCTAATTGGTAGGAGCGCAGGAATCGTTCTTTTTGTTTTTCTATATGTAAGGCCTATCTTTTTACCTGCAGCAAACGTCCATAGGGAGGAGTGCGGTATTATGTACAGTTAAACCAGGAATAGAAGAGTCTTATACTGCGAGACTTTGCTCTTTCTACAGCATGCATTTAGTTATTAAAAAAAAAAAAAAAAAGGCCCAGAGGCTCCAGAGGTTGGCGTTGTGCTGGCAAACGCAGGAAGTGTAGTATGTCCCAAGTTTCAAGTCGACATGGGAGAAGTGTGTGTTATTCCCACAAACTCGCTGGATTACAGTCTCACAAAATATACTGCAAACTTATGATATAAACGTATGCATGTGAGATAATATGACCATTCAACACGAACAGATACACAATATCAGACTGCATCACTATCAGCGCTCCTTACTGCTGATGGATTTAGTGTGGGGTTAGGAAAAAAGCGCAGGTGTGACTTCAGGCAGCACCACCGTCAGATCGCATCAACATCACAAATAAAGACCTCTGTATTATTCATTAAGCAGGATTATTGCCAGAATGTGTACGCTTAGCACCTTATTAAATATCCATAAATTAACGAAGATAATGATTTTATTTCCTCCACAGCCGCCTGGAGATTTCACAACATTGGGGTGGGATGGAATATTTACCAAACTGCTCCTGTCCAGCATGGGGTCGCAGGACAAAGGAGAACATCACCCACGGACTGTTACAGTAAGCACAGGAACCCCGGGAATGTGCAAAGGAGCCATCAAGGTGTATCTGAGCTAAACACGCTCAATAATACACCAAATACATCTTTAACTAGCGCTCGCATTGGGTTTTTTTTCTTAACCAGGACAAAATGTTTGTTTTTTTTACAAACAGAAGAAAAGAAAAGATAAAAGCAGCGTCTCGTTCTATATGATAAGAGAACAAAAAAAATCTCAAGTTCATTAATGTTTGCTTAGGACAATATCCAAAGCACGTGTCCTCGGAAAAGTCATCACTTTTTATCAGCTGTTACCATTATAATGAAGTGGAAACATTTTCACATCTGCTTTCTACTGTGGCAGCGATGTGCCTCAATTAGAACAAGATGCACAATTCCTCCAGACATTCTTATCTGGATGCCATGCTACCCAAATGTCAGATTAATCTAACAAGATACCAATTATAAATTAAGAACTGTCTTTAATGCAGTGTCCGGTTCATTTTATTATTTTTTTCTGCAATAGAAAAAGCTGCCAACTGCTAAACACTTTTTATAAAAAAAAAAAAGGACAAAAACCACAACATTATACAACCTCAAACGCAAGTCCATACAGTGTGCAGCAAATACACAATCCCTACACATACAGTGTGCAGCAAATACACAATCCCTACACATACAGTGTGCAGCAAATACACAATCCCTACACATACAGTGGCACTTCAGAGAGAACAGAGATGTGTTTATTTTGCAGAGGTACTGATGATTAAATAAATGTGCATGATGATTTCAAAAGACACTAAATAAATTGGTGAATAAAAAAATGGGGCAAAACCCTCCAATGTACAGCAAATACACAATCCCTACACATACAGTGTGCAGCACATACACAATCCCTACACATACAGTGTGCAGCAAATACACAATCCCTACACATACAGTGTGCAGCAAATACACAAACCCTGCACCATACAGTGTGCAGCAAATACACAATCCCTACACATACAGTGTGCAGCAAATACACAAACCCTGCACATACAGTGTGCAGCAAATACACAAACCCTGCACCTTACAGTGTGCAGCAAATACACAAACCCTGCACCTTACAGTGTGCAGCAAATACACAAACCCTGCACCTTACAGTGTGCAGCAAATACACAAACCCTGCACATACAGTGTGCAGCAAATACACAAACCCTGCACCGTTACAGTGTGCAGAAATACACTAAACCCTGCCCAACATTACAGTGTGCAGCAAATACACAAACCCTGCACATTACAGTGTGCAGCAAATAAACAAACCCTGCACCTACAGTGTGCAGCAAATACACAAACCCTGCACCTAAATAGTGTGCAGCAAATACCAAACCCTGCACCTACAGTGTTGCAGCAAATACACAAAACATGCACCTTACAGTGTGCAGTAATACACAAACCCTGCACCGTACAGTGTGCAGCAAATACACAAACCCTGCACCTTACAGTGTGCAGTAAATACACAAACCCTGCACCATACAGTGTGCAGCAAATACACAAACCCTGCACCTTACAGTGTGCAGCAAATACACAAACCCTGCACCGTACAGTGTGCAGCAAATACACAAACCCTGCACCTTACAGTGTGCAGTAAATACACAAACCCTGCACCGTACAGTGTGCAGCAAATACACAAACCCTGCACCTTACAGTGTGCAGCAAATACACAAACCTCACCTAAGTGTGCAGTAAATACACAACCCTGCACCGTACAGTGTGCAGAAATACACAAACCCTGCACCTTACAGTGTGCAGTAAATACACAAACCCTGCACCATACAGTGTGCAGCAAATACACAATCCCTTCACCGTACAGTGTGCAGTAAATACACAAACCCTGCACCTTACAGTGTGCAGCAAATACACAAACCCTGCATCTTACAGTGTGCAGTAAATACACAAACCCTGCACCGTACAGTGTGCAGCAAATACACAATCCCTTCTCATACAGTGTGCAGCAAATACACAAACCCTGCACCTTACAGTGTGCAGCAAATACACAAACCCTGCACCTTACAGTGTGCAGTAAATACACAAACCCTGCACCGTACAGTGTGCAGCAAATACACAATCCCTTCTCATACAGTGTGCAGCAAATACACAATCCCTGCACAATACAGTGTGCAGAAAATACACAAATCCTGCACCTTACAGTGTGCAGCAAATACACAAACCCTGCACCATACAGTGTGCAGCAAATACACAATCCCTTCACCGTACAGTGTGCAGTAAATACACAAACCCTGCACCTTACAGTGTGTTCTGTTTTGCCGAAGTTTGCACACTGCGGACCCTGTACGACGGGCTGAACGGGAGACGGACGTTCCTCGGAATGTTAATCACATTTTGAACTGTTCCAATGAAACTGTGCATCTATATATACTGTACGTGCATAAACCTGCTGCTCCTCTGCTCAGGAGATAAAAGCGTTTGAAATATGACATGTTTGGGAGCTTAACATGGAGCGGTTACCATGGTAACTTCAAAAGCTATGCTTCAGGGGAGGATTACAGCTTTAACTGAAAAAAAATACTTGTGTTTTTTACCAGTTTGAGGGGAATGAGGACAGTGGAAATCAGTAATAATACTGGGTGAATCCACATTTTTTTTGTCTTTATAAAGTCAGAGAAATGTTTGCAATGTAGGAAGCGGGTGCGCCATGAACTCAAAATATTACATCAGTCTCTCAGTCTTTTTTGAGGAACAACCCAAACATATTATACGTGGGAAAGTTACACAAGTTCAGGTGACCGTACACCACGTGACACCAGAAACAGGAGGGGAAGAGGAGGGGAAGGGGGGAAACACCAAAACTCTCAAATACTGTAATGACAAAGTTCTCTCAACAAGTACAAGAAAATAGGATTATTTGGACAAAATTGGATGGGGTGATGTTTGGTCCTAAAAATCAGCGTGAGGTTAAGAACAATGAAATTTGTAGATGGCCAGAAAACAAAACCTCCATGTCAAGAAGGGTCTTAAACAGCATAACAGATCACACTGGCCAAGTACCAATAGGATACAATTCGAGCATTTCATTCCCAACATTGAAAGTATAATCCTCCTGATAGCAGTCGACACGTTGCAGAAAACCTGGTGTTGGAATTAGTTACACAAACCAAATGCACAATTCGCTTACTTGCTTCTATTAACTGGGGAATTAGGCTTTTAACATTGGACTTGTATCCTAATGCTACTCACTTGGTCAGCGGACACTATTGTTATACGGTTTCAGTTTGCCGTGATGTTTTAGGAACATCTGACTTATTTATAAAATGTTTTACCAGGAAGTAATAAATGGAGTTACATCTCGTTTTGAAGTATGTCCTGGGCACAGAGTTCTGATAATACATGTCTGCATTAAATGAACAGTGCGAATACATTCAATTTACAGACATTTCAAGGACAGTGAAAGAGAATATATGATTATGGGCCTGACAAGCAGGAGATCCAGAAGCGTGTATACAAAATCTCATTGTGATGGCTAGTTTGAAGTATATAAAATTGTTCCTACTTCAGGAAGGGTGCCCATTTATAATAAGTATGGAAAATGTACCTACTGATCGGAAACTGTCAATTTCTGTGCGACCTCAAAAAGCATGTGTGCAAAACATGACTAAACCCTGTAATACTCTATACCGTGTAAGAATTATTCCTGCACCCAGATCCATTCCAAACATTCTCTCCAGTAAGCATTTATAGGAAAGCAGCATCTTCTGGAATACTTATTATCGTCACGGCTTCTAGTCATTTTGGTGCAATGGCAAATAAAATCACAAATCAGTTCTGCAGTCGGCTTCAAACAGGCATGGCAAGAAGATACCGCCGCAGCTTCCGATTGCTGCTGTTGTCATTATGATCACAACCTAAATAAAACCTTTCTATAGTACACATAACAAACACTAAGTCACCAAACAAACCAAGGACAAGTTGAGAGTTGACACCGTCAGGGCTTGTAGCATGAGAAATGCTTTACTTTTCCTTTAAAATGATTGTCAAATTCTTGTACATCCCCATCTTAATTCCCTCAACCCCCGGCAGGTGTGCCACCATATGAGGGGCCGAGGCTGTGATAGGCGGCCAGGGCATGCCCCTCACTTTTCTATTCTGAGCAAACAGGAGCGGTCCGAAAGAATTCCATGTTTACTGTAACTTCCCTTCGCAATAAGCACATATTCGTTGCAGAGCGTTGCAGAGCGTTGCAGAGCGTTGCAAGGATAACTCTGTCTCACAAACAGCTGAGAGTTACAGTTCTTGATGCTTCTGTGCAACAATATAGCAAGATGCTGTGAAGCAGCTATATCTACTCTTGGTGGGCAAACTGGGGGGCATTTTATTTTTGGGGGGTGGAGGGGTGCGGTGCTTACAGAGGCCCCGCCCTCTTCCCCACAACATTTGAATAAAATGCCGGGGGAGTGCGCAAGGCCTCTTTATGTCACTTACCTTCTCTCTGGCGGATCGCCATGGCAACGTGGAGTCACATGACGCCGCCAATGCTGGAGAAAAGGGGGGGGGGAGCAGACAGGGAGGCCTGCTTTAAGGAACCTTTTATAGCTCGGAAATACAGGGGGGAAGCATTAGATACGGTGCTTAAAAAATCTTTTTTTTCTGTTTTAAAATAGGCAGCCTTTTAAAACCTTTATTGAAAACAAATGACCTAAGCTGCCAATCGATTGGTTCTCCTGTGATAGATCAGCAAAATACTGTTTCCCAGGGTTCACTAAATGGCTGCCTTTCAGTTTCAATTAAATCCTTCAGAGTAACTCAGCAGCTACAATGTATCCTTATATTACTTTGGTAACATTATTTATTGTTACAGTTTGCAGCTCAAACTGCTGGGAATATTAGCAACAGATTATCACAACCTGAAAAGTGTTACAAAGATCCTGCACTGCTGTGGGGTGGGGTGAGGGGGGAGGGGTGGGGGTGGCGAGGTTGTGCTAAAGCCTACTATAGAAAATCAGAAGATGCTTAGTATATTAAAACGAATTTAAAATGGCATTAAGAGTTGAATTTTAAAATAAATAAGGTGCAATACAACAGAACTGATTTATTAAAAGACATGTCGGATATCGCTTGGACTGTGCCTGTAAAGCAGCAATACTACTTCACCCCTTTTTCTCACTTTCTTATTTGTATATGTAAAGCGTGTGACAATGTATCATTCTCACCTAAATTGCAATCCTTTGCTGCTTCTGTAACAATCTGGATTGTGTGCCTAACATAATGGCCGCCTCCTGATTATGCTGCAGTCTGAAATGCTACAGCTGATATGTCACATTATATTACTAAGTGTAACACATTATTATTACAGCTTTTAGATTAATAGACAGTCTGCTGCTTGGAACACAGCAACAGACCTGTTTGTGATACTTTGTTGCCAAAGCACACAAAAAGGAGTGTGTCAGAGCCTGTTTCAAAAGAGGAAGTGGATAAGACTTTCTATATCGATGCTGTAGCAACCAAAAGGATGATCAACACATTGCAAACATGCATTAAAAACGGCATCAGGAGTTAAACATCACAATTCAGACCGTATTATCCAAATAATACACAACACATTTTCTAAATAGGATCTTTCACGTTTTGAGGTTTTAAAGAGAAAATCCAAGTTTTTTTCTTCACTTTTATTATACAGGATTGCAGCACCCCTCTCAGGTGCTGAACCCCATGAATTCCAGCTCTGGGGAGCCCCTGCTTCCGGAGGTACTGACCTCCATAGGGGCTGCTGACCTCCATAGGGGGAAGCCGTGACATTATCTGGTGGGACTTCCTATTGGCCCATGTGACGGGGGCTTTAAACTGCAGGATACCGGCACCCCCTTCAGAGACAAGTATCTCTGGAAGCAGGGGTACACAGAGCTGAAATTAATGGGGTTCAGCTCCAGAGATCCCCTGCTTAAAATCGGTATTAAAAAAAAAAATATATATATATATATATATATATATCTTAGGCTGCGGCCAGGGTAACACTGAGCGGGCGCTCACGCTTGCAGCAATGTGTGTGGCCAGCGTGAGCGAGCGCCTGCTTGGCGCTTAGCTGCTTGCCGAAGCAAGCAAAATTGAATTTGCCTCTCGCTGGCATGTCACGTGAGCGGTTCGCCAAATGAGGGCGAACCAGCTCTGATGTCATGGTCGGGTCCCCCGACATGCCCGCCCCCATCCCGCGCATACCCAGCAGGCCACAAATCTCCGGCCGAGCAGGGAGCGTGATGTCACCGCGCACGAGCGCTAGCGCGCTCCCTGCCTGGCCGCAGCATTAGTTTGCTCCTTTAAATGTTGGACAACGCCATTTTAACTGGGCCACACAAAACCTAAAGAGATGTACATGCCACCCACCACAGCTAAAAGTAAAAATCTTCCACTACGTTATATAAACAAAATGATTCAAAGTTATACAGATTGTACAAAGTCTGAGGTCAGGGCCTACTGTCCATTAGCATATTATGTGAATTAATCGGTTCTTACATTCAAAAGTCAAATCCTGTGTTCCGATGCTTCAGTGGCGGATCCGAAATGATTGCGCATTTTAGATGCCAGCACGGATCCTCACATATTACCTCCTTTACTACAATTTTGGCCATTAACCTTTCAGCTCATATACAGTCAACTTATTTTTTTTAATTGTTAGTGTATCAAATAATATTATGGCAAATTGAATAACGGAGCCTCAAATGTAAATAATATGCACAGCGCTTTCAACCCATTCAACCCAGTACTCGTATATAAGTGTTCAGCTACTTCTTTACTCCACACTGAAAGCGATCTGATTTATAGATCTTTATATTGTATTGTATGTCTTTATTTATATAGCGCCATTAATGTACATAGCGCTTCACAGTAGTAATACATGTGGTAATCGAATAAATAACAGATAATATAAAAAACAGATCATGGGAATAAGTGCTTTAGACAAACATAACATTAAGGAAGAGGAGTCCCTGCCCCGAGGAGCTTACAGTCTAATTGGTAGGTAGGGAGAACGTACAGAGACAGTAGAAGGGAGTTCTGGTAAGTGCGTCTGCAGGGGGCCAAGCTTTATGTGTCATGTGTTCAGAATATTCACAGTGCTATTCATATGCTTCTTTAAGCAAGTGTGTCTTAAGGTGGGTCTTAAAGGTGGATAGAGAGGGTGCTAGTCGGGTACTGAGGGGAAGGGCATTCCAGAGGTGTGGGGCAGTCAGTGAAAAAGGTTTAAGGCGGGAGAGGGCTTTAGATAAAAATGGGGTAGAGAGGAGACATCCTTGAGCAGAACGCAAGAGTCGGGGTGGTGCATAGCGAGAAATTAGGGCTGAGATGTAAGGAGGGGCAGAAGAGTGTAAAGCTTTAAAAGTGAGGAGAAGAATGGAGTGTGAGATGCGGGATTTGATTGGAAGCCAGGAGAGGGATTTCAGGAGGGGAGATGCTGAGACAGATCTAGGAAAGAGTAGAGTGATTCTGGCACCAGCATTTAGGATAGATTGTAGGGGAGACAGGTGAGAGGCAGGAAGGCCGGACAGCAGGAGGTTACAGTAATCGAGACGTTGGAGATATGAGGGCTGAGTCGAGAGTGTTTGTTTGAGCAGAGAAAGCAAACAGAGGAAAGGCGTATCTTTGTTATATTGCGGAGGAGGAAAAAGCGACAAGTTTTAGAAATGTTTTGAATGTGAGGGGGCGAATGTGAGAGAGGAGTCGGTGTGCCCCCTAGGCAACGTGCTTGGACTACTGGTGGATGATCGTAGTTCCAACAGTAATGTGGAAGGAGCGGTAGTAGGGCCAGGTTTGGAGGAAGTGTATGAGGAGCTCTGTTTTGGCCATGTTGAGTTTAGGGACGGAGGGCCATCCAGGATGATAATCGCAGAGAGACATTCAGAAACTTTGGTCTGTATAGCAGGTGTGAAGGTCAGGTTTGTGAAATATATTTGTTGTCGTCAGAAGAGAGTGATATTTAAACACAAAAGATGTTATTCGGATCACCTAGAGAGAGTGTGTACAGAGAAAAAGAAAGAGGTCCCAGGACAGAGCCCGGGGTACCCCCACAGAGAGATCAATAGAGGAGGAGGTGTGTTAGCAGAAGAAGACACTGAAAGTACAAGGGAGAGGTAGGATGAGATCCGGATAGGACTTTGTTCCGAATACCAAGAGTAGAGATAATGTGAAGGAGAAGAGGGTGTGGTCCACGTGGTGTCAATGCTGCAGAGAGGTCGATAATATGAGCAGAGTGTAATGACCTCTGTCTTTGGCAGCATGGATGTCGTCAGTTATTTTATGAGGGCTGTGTTCCGTTGGAGTGAGCAGTGCGGAAGCCAGATTGAGTAGAGGGTCTAGGAGAGAATAGGTGTTGAGAAAATGAGCAGCGCGAGAGATACAAGACGTTCAAGGAGTTTAGAGAGGCAAAAGGCAGGAGGGAGGACAGGTCGATAGTTAGAAAGACAGGTAGGGTCAAGTTGCTGTTTTTGAGTAATGTGTATGACTGTTGCAGTTTGAAGGAGATGGAAAGGTTCCAGAGCAGAGGGAGGAGTTAAAATGTGTGTGAGCATAGGAATTATAGTAGGAGCAGAGGTTTGGAGGATGGGAGGGAATGGTGTCCAAGAGGGCAGTCAGGTAAGGGAGAAGTGGCGATCAACAGCGACACATCACTCCTCTGAGACAGTGGAAAAGAGTCACAGGAAGGCCAGGAGGACGAGTTAGGAAGAGTGTAAGGATGGGAGCTGAAGAAAGAGGGATTTCTGAAGTATGAGGTATTATGTGTGTGGTTCTTTTATATCGTGATTTTGTTTGAGTTTCACGCCTAATTATAACCTGCTGCCATCTGCTTGTTAATAATCGACTCTTAGGACAAGGGGGGGCAACATGGACACTACTGGGGGGGCCCAAAGATTTTCAGTGGTGTAAAAGCATTGCTGAGGCCCCAGCGCTCTCCCAAAAGGCATTACATGATAAAATGACCTGGGGAATCGCGTGAGGCCTCTGCAACATCTCTTACATTGTCTTCGGCGACGTCACGTGACCCCGCGACGGCATTAGACGCCGACCACAAGGTAAGGAGGAGGGCGCGAGCAGGGGGAAGAGCAGGCAGGGGAGGAGGGACGCGAAGCGGAGGGGGGAAGAGCAGGAGGGGAGGAGGGCGCCGGAAGCAGGGGGCGGGAAGCGCGAGGCAGGGGGGGAGGACGGGCGCAGCGCAGGGGGGGGGAAGAGCAGGCAGGGGAGGAGGGCGCGAGCAGGGGGGGGGAAGAGCAGGCAGGGGGGGAGGGCGCGAGCAGGGGGGGGAAAAGAGCAGGCAAGTGGGAGGAGGGACCGCGAGCCAGGGGGGGGAAGAGAGGAGGGAGGAGGGCGCGCGCAGGGGGGGGAAGAGCAGGCAGGGGAGGAGGGCGCGAGGGGAGCAAGGGGGGGGGGGAAGAGCAGGCAGGGGGAGGAGGGCGGTTCCCAGCGAGAAGGGGGGGAAGAGAAGGAAGGGGAGGATAGGAGGGCGCGAGACAGGGGGGGGCAAGAGAAAAAGAGAAGGCAGGGGAGGACGTGGGAGCGAGAAGGGGGGGGAAGAGAGGAAGGGGGAGGGACGGGAGGGAGCAGGGGGGGGGAAAAGAGCAGGCAGGGGAGGAAGGCGGGCGAGCAAGCAGGGGGGGGAGAGCGGCAGGGGGGAGGGACTGGGCGCGAGCAGGGGGGGGAGGAAGAAGAGCAGGCAGGGGAGGAGGGCGCGAGCAGGGGGGGAAGAGCAGCAGGGGAGGATGGAGCGAGGCAGTGGGGCGGAATAGAGCAGGGGGGGGAACGAGCAGGCAGGGGAGGAGGGAGCGAGGCAGGGGGGGGAAAAGAGCCGCAGGGGAGGAGGGAGCGAGAAGGGGGGGGAAGAGCAGGCAGGGAGGAGGGGCGAGAGAAGGGGGGGAAGAGAGGAGGGTGGAGGAGGGCGCGAGCAGGGGGGGGAAGAGCAGGCAGGGGAGGAGGGCGCGAGCAGGGGGGGGAAGAGACAGGCAGGGGCAGGAGGGCGCGAGCAGGGGGGGGAAGAGCAGGCAGGGGAGGAGGGCGCGAGCAGGGGGGGGGGGGAAAAGAGAAGAGAAGGAAGGGGAGGAGGGCGCGAGCAGGGGGGGGAAGAGCGGCAGGGAGAGGAGGGCCGCGAGCAGGGGGGGAAGAGCAGGCAGGGGAGGAGGGCGAGCAGGGGGGGAAAGAAGCAGGCAGGGGAGGAGGGCGCGAGCAGGGGGGAGGGAGAGCAGGCAGGGGAGGAGGGCGCGAGCAGGGGGGAAGAGCAGGCAGGGGAGGAGGGCGCGAGCAGGGGGGAAGAGCAGGCAGGGGGGAGGATGGGGCGAACAGGGGGAAGAGCCAGGCAGGGGGGGGAGAGGGCGCCGAGCAGGGGGGAAGAGCAGGCAGGGGGAGAGGGCGCTGAGCAGGGGGGTAAGAGCAGGCAGGGGCGAGGAGGGCGCGAGCAGGGGGCGAGAGAAGGCAGGGAGGAGGAGGGAGGCGAGCAGGGGGGAGGAGAGAGCAGGCAGAGGAGGGGGGAGGGAGGGTAGGGGCGGGAGCAGGGGGAAAAGCAGGCAGGGGAGGAGGGCGCGAGCAGGGGGGAAAAGCAGGCAGGGGGAGGAGGGCGCTGAGAAGGGGGCGGAACGAGCAGGCAGGGAGGAGGGCGCGAGCAGGGGGGAAAAGAGCAGGGAGGGGGAGGGGGGAGGGAGCGAGCAGGGGGGGAGAGAGGGCAGGGGAGGAGGGCGGCGAGCGGGGGGGAAGAGCAGGCAGGGGAGCGAGGGCGGGGTGAAGGGCAGGGGGGAAAGAGCAGGCAGGGGAGCGCAGCGGGGAAAGTTTGCAAGTCCCCGTCACAGGATTCTATATATGGGAGATCACAAAAGTTTAGAGAACTCTTGAAAGCTTGATTATAATATCAATTGTTGGTCCTACCTAAAAACAAGGTACCACCTGCTACTGACGTACTCATTTACTCTGCAAAAGCCCAGGCTCATCATATAGCTTTCCACTAGAACAGCTTTGTGGCTGAATAGGTCATAGGATTAGAAAACTAAACAGCCACTAACACCACCAAGCAGTCCAGGCGCCCCTTTAAATGTATATTATTTTATTGTAAAAATATTCCATACCGTTTCCCCTCAATTATTATTCTTAGAACCCAAAACTGAGCAGGGCCCTACAGGTTTGTTTAGACCAGGGGGCTCAACTCCAGTCATAAAGTACCACCAACAGGTGTAGGGTTTACAGAATATCCCCAGCTCAGAAAAGGTGGCTCAGTCGAAGAATGGCCTCTTGATTGAGCCCACTGTGGCTGAAGCAGGGACTAATTGATCACCCTGTGAGCCGGAGATCATGACATCAGAGCGTGGGGGGCGTTGAGCCCCCGGGGTTTACACTGTGAAGCTCGGTACCATCGATACATTATACCGAAGACGTTAATTAAGGAGATGGGACCAGCTGTAGGGGACACAAAACAAACCTGTGTAGGGAAACCAATTATCAGCACCTTCACCAATCTAGGACTAAAGCATTTAAAGATTATAAATACATCAGGAGAAAGCAGGAAAAGATAAAAGGGCGCGGATGGGAGAGATGGACACAGAAAATGGACATCTAGGAGGGGCTGCTCGGGGGGGTACCAGTATTAGCCAGACAAAGACAAGTGTTTCAAGAGGGTAACCAAACGTCGGAATGGAAAAATTTGTTTTTTTATGATGAAAAAAAGCTATTTATGTTGAAGACAGGGGAAGTCAGCTCTTTCCAGCATCAATTGTTAACAATCTTTCCCCACAATCAGCCTGGGACTGCCAGGTGATTAAGGCAATAAAAACACATATCAAAATAAAATAGAAAGATAATTATTTTTTAAGTATTTGTTGACCCATTAATGACTACTTCCTCTTCCTGGTTTAGTCTGCACATATTCAAAGTATAAAGGGGGGTTTTACGAATAAATCACCCTTTTTGCTTTTGTTGACATAAATGTATCTGTCGTAAAAGACGTAATCCTTGGCCATCCACCCAATCAGCATCAAAATAAGAAAACGTTGGACATGAAGTGGAAGAATTAATATATACAAACAGTTGTGTACGGTGCAGCATATGCCTGATAAGTGAATGCACCACTGTATAAAATAAACCAAGCATGAAAAAAAATTAGCATAAAAGGCCAACAGGTCTAAAAAATTTTAAAAAAATAAACAGGTTCTAAGCAAAAAATATAAATAAAGAGGTTTTCGGGTTTATGAAAAACACTTTTTCTGGAGTAGGACCGAAACGTCAATTTTTTTATTTTGCAATCAAACTTTTTCATCACTTCTTCAGACCTGTGAAGTTACTGGTAAATGCCATTCTTGTAAACTATTTTTGCAGTGCGCCAGTGGTTGTGTGCATCGTGGAGAGAGAGTGTGTCCGAGTGTGCGTGTCTGTCTGTATGTACACACGCGTTAAGGACAAATTGCCAGAAAAAACGTAGTGAAGTGTGTTATTTTTTTCTATATATAAACATACAAATACATTAAATATGGACATACACCAATATAAACCAGCCTATATAATATACACAGACACATTCCCGATACATGCCTACCTGTCTACTTAACGTTGTTTACATTCCTCACATAACTTGCAAGCTGTTAGCAATGCCAAACCTGTTGTACCATAATTTTAGTACGTGGTAAAACAGCGGGATGCGTGCCTATCACCACCGTTCCCAATTTACCAAGCCCTTAAACCTGCAACTTGTCAAATGTGTGAAATACTATATCCATTCGTTATATAACCCAATGATATCCTCCTAACAGTGCCAAAGAACTCGAATATCTCTCTCGCCATGCCCCACCGAATCTCGTACCACTACCTCTGCAGCCATGTCCCACACCGAAATCTCAGTACCCATACTCTCTGCAGCCATGTCCCGATCGTCCACACCGAGCTCAGTACCACTACTCTCTGTCCAGCCCAATGTCCACCACCGAGCTCAGTACCACTATCCCTGCAGCCCATGTCCCCACACCGAGCGCGCAGTACCACACTCTCTGCAGCCATCCCACATCCGAGCTCAGTACCACTACTCCCTGCAGCCCATGTCCAACACCGACCTCAGTACCACTACTCCCTGCAGCCCATGTCCAACACCGACCTCAGTACCACTACTCTCTGCAGCCCATGTCCCACACACCGACCTCAGTACCACTACTCTTGCGCCCGTCCAACACCGACCTCAGTACCACTACTCTCTGCAGCCCATGTCCCACACACCGAGCTCAGTACCACTACTCTCTGCAGCCCATGTCCCACACCGAGCTCAGTACCACTACTCCCTACAGCCCGTCCACACCGAGCTCAGTACCACTACTCCCTGCATCCCCATGTCCCACACCGAGCTCAGTACCACTACTCTCTGCAGCACATCCCCATGTCCCACACCGAGCTCAGTACCACTACTCCCTGCAGCCCATGTCCCACACCGAGCTCAGTACCACTACTCCCTGCAGCCCATGTCCCACACCGAGCTCAGTACCACTACTCTCTGCAGCACATCCCCATGTCCCACACCGAGCTCAGTACCTTCAATCCAAGCGCGGTATAAGGAGGTCGGATTACCAGGCCGGGCGGTCTCCGTGCACCAAAAAGTATCCACAAAGCAAAGAGGGAGAGCTGGGGGCCGGGATACTAACAACACAGAGAGCAGCTGCCACGCGTGACACGGAGCTGGGGGGGAGGGGGAGTGCAGACCCTGGACACACACAGCTGGAGGGGGGGACCCTGGGCACACACAGCTGGAGGGGGGGGACCCTGGGCACACACAGCTGGAGGGGGGAACCCTGGACACACACAGCTGAATGGGGGGGGGGACCTGGGCGCACACACAGCTGGAGGGGACCATAGGCACGCACACAGCTGGAGGGGGGGGGGGGGGGGCTGGGCACACACAGCTGAGTGGGGGGGGGGGGGGACCTGGGCACACTCACAGCTGAGTGGGGGGGGGGGAGGGAGACCTGGGCACACCACAGCTGAGAGGCGTGTGGGGCCTGGGCACACGCAACAGCTGATGGGGGGGGGGGACCCTGGGCACACACAGCGCTGCTCCGTCACACACAACAATCAAGCTTCAACTGAGCGCAGGAGCCCGGCCACGCAGTCCGGGGGGGGGGGGGGGCGGGGAGTGGACGGGGGGAGGAGAGTGGGCGGGGGATAGGGAGGAAGCGGGCTCAAGCCCCACCCGTACCCTCCTCACCCGGAGCACAGCGTTATATAGTGGTATCTGGCACCACAATAGGGGATCCCAATCATCAGCACACGCGTGATATACTCGCAGTGAGGACAGTAACATACTTATAAGGGGCAATGTGAACAAATAACATCTTGTATAACGCGGACAGACAGTAGTGCAGGAGAAATACTCCAAATACCTTTATAAAGTCTCACATGTAATCCCGGGAACTCTCATTGCAACCCGGAAGTGATCCGAGCTGAAACGCAATCTGTGACACGCAAAGGTCATAGCAACGTCATCCCACCGTAAGTCTAAATCAGCCATGCTGGAACGCATCAGTTGTATGCAGAGGTCACAACCCGGAAGTTACATCACCCTCATGGTTAGCACTGACACAACTTTACACGTTAACCCCAATCAATGCCAGAATAAACTGAATGGAGTCACGTGATCTCTTCTATATAAGAGTGTAACAGCAGAGAGCTGTGATCCCAACACGTGATTCTGTAACATGACAATTTGTACAACAAATACACAGCATGAGATACATCTACACATCATAATAAGCCATAACATCCTAACAAAGATTAGCTGGTAAAGGAAAGCAAACACCATTCCTGCACAGCACCGAAATACTGCAGCAATATCCTCATATACTGCATCAATATCCTCATATACTGCATCAATATCCTCATATACAGCAGGAATATCCTCATATACAGCAGGAATATCCTCATATACAGCAGGAATATCCTCATACTGCAGGAATATCCTCATATACAGCAGCAATATCCTCATATACAGCAGGAATATCCTCATACACTGCAGCAATATCCTCATATACTGCATCAATATCCTCATATACTGCAGGAATATCCTCATATACTGCAGCAATATCCTCATATACAGCAGGAATATCCTCATACACTGCAGCAATATCCTCATATACTGCAATACACTCGTGCTGAAGCAGTTCGCCTCCCTCTCCCCCGCTTATGCTACCATACTTCGGGGCCTCGAAGCGTTCGGTCCTTCTCCACGCTTGGCACCCATACTCGGGGGCTGAGCGGTCGGTCTCCTCTCCACCCGTTGCACCCATTACTCGTGGTCCTGAAGCGTTCTGCCTCTCAGGGCAAGTCATGCATCGGCCCATACTCTGGGCTGAAGCGTCGGCTCTCTAACGCGGGCAACCCTATACCGTTGGGCTGAATGCGTCTCGGTCTCTGCGCTCCTCCCACGCGTGTGGGCTCACCCATTCTCTCTCGCTCCTCGTGGCTGAAGCGTTCGGCTTGCTGGGCATCAGCACCATGGCGATCAGCGTAGGCCAGCTGGCACCTACTCGTGCGGCTGAAAGCGTTCGGCTCTCCACGCATTGGCACCAATACGTGGCGTGGGCTGAACGCGTTCGGTCTCCACGCGTGGGCACCATACTCCGTGGGTGAAGCATCTATACCGCGCGCGAACTCGTGTAAGCTCGGCTTACGCGTAGGCACCATACCGTGGGTTGAAGCCGTCTTCGCGTCCGACAGCTCGTGGGCATAAGGCGTCCCACGCGTGGCCGAATACCGGGTCGTCGGCTTCTCACGTTGGCACCATATCGTGGATGAAGCTGTTCGGCCTCCAGCGGTGGCAGCATACTCGTGGACTGAAGTGTTCGGCTCTCCACGCTGGCACCATACTCGTGGGCTGAAGCTTTCGTCTCTCGACGCGTGGCAGCATACTCGTGGCTGAAGTGTTCGGCTCTCCACGCGTGGCACCAGATCTCGTGGGCTGTGCAAGTGTTCGGCTCTCCACGCGTGGCACCATACTCGTGGGCTGAAGCTTTCGGACTCTCCACCGGGGCAGCACTACTCGTGGGCTGAACTGTTCGGCTCTCCACGCTATGGCACCATACTCGTGGGCTGAAGCGTTCCCTCTCCCGCGTGGCAACAATACGTGGCTGATAAGCGTTCGGTCTCACGTGAATGTGGCTCTGGTTGCCTCTCCACGACGTGGCACCTATCTCGTGGGCTGTAAGCGTTGTCTCCACGCTGCGACTCTACTCGATAGCGTTCGGTCTCACGCACACCATACTCGTTCGGTGAACGTTCGGCTTTCCTCACGCGTCGGCACCATACTCGGGTGCTGAGCAGCGTTCGGTCCCACGCTGTGCACATAGCGATCGTTTTGCGGAAGAGTCGTCTCTCACTCTGGAAGCATCACCATACTCGTGGGCTGAAGGTTCGGGCTCTCCACGCGTGGCACATACTCGTGGCTGAAGCGTTTCGCCTCTCCACGCTTGGCCACATACCGTGGGGCGTAAGCGTTCGGCTCTCCTCCACGCTTGGCACCATACTCGTGGGCTGAAGCGTCTCTCACGCTGCCTTCTGGACCGGCCTCCCTGCGTGGACCATTTTACTCGTGGGCTGAAGCGTTCGGCTCTCTCCACGCGTTGGCACCATATCGTGGGTCTGAAGCTTCGTGCTCTCTAGCCGTGGCACCATACTCTGTGTGTGCGAAGCGAGTTCGGCTCACAACGCGGTGGCTCTACCATACTCTCGTGGTCTGAAGCGTTCGGCATCGTCGACGCGTGTGGCAGCAAATCGCGTGGGCTGAAGCGTTCGGCTCTCGCGCCGTGGCGCCAAGCATACCCGTGTGGCGGAAGTGTTCGGCTCATACGCACGGTGGCACCATACTCAGTGGGCTGAACTGCGTCGGCCCTCGCGTTGGTAGCATACTCGATGGGCTGAATTGTTCGGCTCTCCACGCGTGGCCCCATAACG